>OZ017740.1:142229795-142559795 GCA_963969285.1 Odontomyia ornata
GTATGAAATATCATTTAAATTCAATTTCTCGACATCAATGTATCATATTTAACTGTTTATATCTACAGAGCCCTTGAAAAAATTTCAATTCTGTTCGAAACATTTTGGATCAATATGTTGTCTTTCATTTGAAACCTCTACAATCAAAATCCTTACACGCGTCGATCAGTTATGCTGAAAAATCGGGGTGAAAGTCGGAATGTTTTTAGTTTCAACGGTAAAAGTCCTTTACCGTTACTTGAATTTCTCATCCTTTGAACGGGACCTAACTGGAAAAAAAACGTATCAACATTTTTTGGTCCGTCGAGCCGGATCGTTGCGCATAGGCAACGATAGTTAATGTGTGAACCGTGCAATTTGGTAAGTACGATCATTCCTACACTTGTCATACATATCCTCTTCCAAATTCACGTGTGTGCAAATCCGGTGGCATTTCATTGAAAAGCGGTGATCGTCAAACCGGGACCTCGTAACGGGGGTACAATTCCCACATTCAAGCACATGGTAGCTAACAGCCCAAGACGTGCTTATAGGCAATCCTCAGCACTTTGCGACGCAATCAAATTAAATTATTTACAGGGAGCAGCCCATAACTGCTAGCCACTATCACGTTCATCAGTTGGTAAAAAGGGTGAAAGTGTGAGAAAATTGATGGATTATAAAGTGAATATGATTGCATCAAGTCATTTGTAGGCATTTAGGAAGCATCGCATACAAGACGTCGGTATCGCATACAACAATCGTCTCTTCTGTCGACGAAAGCACTCGCATTGATTGCATCAAGTCATTTGTGGGCATTTAGGAAGCATCGCATACAAGACGTCGCTATCGCATACAACAATCGTCTCTTCTGTCGACGAAAGCACTCGCATTGATTGCATCAAGTCATTTGTGGGCATTTAGGAAGCATCGCATACAAATCGTATCTATCGCATGCAACAATCGTCTCATCTTTCGTTGGGAACACTGGCATTGGTCGCCTCTCAAGTCATTTGTGGGGAGTTAGGTGCAATTAGTGCATACAAAACGTGGCTATCGCATGCAAGCAGTGCATTATTTAGTCATAACTTAGTTCATCAGACATTTAGCTGTACAAAAGTTCGCTTTCTAGGAAACACTCTATCACACATTACATAGCTCCAAATCGCAGAACCATGAACCGACTAATTGTGCAGCAAAAGCTCTCCTTGGAGCAATTGAATAAAGTAATTAGTAATTATAAAAAGGACTCAAAATCACGGAAAACGCAAGTTTATTATGAAAAACAATTGGACAGGGTGCAAACCTTACATCAGGAGTTTGCGGAAACCCATCGACACATCATTGCACTGCTCACGGGTATGGACGAAGAGCTGAAGGTGCCCTATTTTGAAGAAGATTGGTTATCTACGTTCAACGAGAGCTACATAGTAGTCTACGCCAAACTAGCCGACTTTTTGAAGGAGGCACAACGGGCAAATCCACCAGAATCCTCGACTCCGTTGGAAGAATTACGGTTGCCAAGGATTACATTACCCAAATTCAATGGCAAATATGATATGTGGGCGTCGTTCCGAGATCTGTTCACATCGCTCATTCATAATCGTAAAACATTGTCAAAGGTTGAAAAGCTGCATTATCTCAAGTCAAGTTTAGAAGGAGAGGCAGCAGGATTAGTGAAACAGTTCGCAGTAACCGATGCAAACTACGACGAAGCGTGGAAAGTGTTGGTAGAACGATACGAAAATGCAAGTGTCTGTTTGACCGCGCAGTTGAAAACCCTCTTCAGCATTGGAAATGCTAATGAATCAGCCACGTCGCTTAAAACTTTATTGGATCGATCTGTTGAGAGTGTCCTGATTATTAAAAACATGAAAGTGAAAAACTGGGGGGAAGCCATGGTGATTCACATGACAGTGCAACGATTCCCACATGAAACGCGTCAATTGTGGGAACAACAAAGATGTGAAGAGAAAGAATTGCCGTCATTCAAAGACGTGTGTACCTTCCTACAAAATAGATTCAGAGCATTGGAGGCAGCAGGAACCGTGCGTCCCACGGTATCGCGAATGGCGAACACCACACATAGTGTACATGTGGTGAAGGACGAAGTGACGATAGAATTCCCTTTATACAAGCAGCATCATTTCTTGTATCAGTGCGATCAATTTATTCGCAGTGATTTGAAGCAAAGACTTCAGACAGTTCAACAATCGCGTGCTTGCCTCAACTGTCTATCCAGCAAGCACTTCGTGGTAAGGTGTCCCAGCCAATCTAAGTGCAAGAAATGTCAACGGAAGCATCACACCTTACTGCACAAAGATGAAGCCACTATGAGTCAACGAAGTCCAAAGGTAACCAATCCCAATACGACCGAAACTCAATCCTCAGGACCAGGAGCGATTGACATCAACGCGCTGAACTGTGAAAGGAAGAATGAGGTGCTTCTGGCTATAGCGTTAGTCAGCGTGGAGGCACCCCATGGATGCAAAGTCTTGCGGGCTTTAGTCGATCAAGGGTCGCAAGCGTCTCTTATAACAGAAGCTGCAGCTCAAAAATTGAGCTTAAGCGCAAGGCCACCAATATCAAAATTGCGGGAATTGGGGCAGAACCAGTCGAGCAAGTCGAGGCATGATCCATGCACAGATTAGAACACATGCGAATGAAGTCAAACCCTTCAAGGCATATATCTTGGACAAATTAACGAACCCACTACCACCGCAGACGCTGGATACTGCAGAGTGGGAGCAATTGAAAACAGTTCAACTTGCTGATCCTTCTTTTAATAGACCAGGTAACATTGATATGTTGTTGGGAGCAGAAATATATGGCAAAATTCTGATGAGTGACATGTTTAAATTACCGGCGGGGCCCGTGGTACAAAGGACAAGTTTAGGATGGATTCTGTCGGGCGAAGTACCAGTGCATTCCACAAGGGATCGAACATGGCACAGTTGCACGGTAGAAGCAAGTGATGAACCGAACATCAATGAGTTATTGCAGAGATTTTGGGAGCTGGAAGAAGTGGCATCGCATAGAATAACATCTGATGAAGAGCGAGCATGTGAGGAACATTTCCGAAATAATGTTCAAAGGGGAGTCGATGGACGATACACGGTCCGGTTGCCATTCAAGCAGGGCATGAAACAAGCATTAGGTCAATCGAGGCATCAGGCAGTAGCAAGTTTACAGGCAACAGAGAAACGTTTAGGAAGGACGTCGCAATTAAGGCAGGAATATGATAAGTGTTTACAAGAGTACATTGATATGGGATATATGCAGTTAGTAGCTGACCAGCCAAAATACATCAGATAAGAAGACCGATCGATAAGTACGGCACTGTACTTGCCGCACCACGCAGTCATCAAGGAAAGTAGCACAAGTACCAGATTACGTGTGGTATTCGACGCATCGCGAAAAACTAGCTCCGGGGTCTCCTTAAATGACGCTTTAATGACGGGTCCAGCTATTCAAAATGACTTGAGCGCTGTACTATCGAGATGGAGATTGCATAAACTCGCATTTGCAGCAGACATCTCAAAGATGTATCGGCAGATCAACGTACATCACGATGACGCTGAGTACCAACGTATAGTTTGGAAACCGCATCCAGAGAGTAACATTTGTGACTTTCGTCTAAATACAGTCACATTCGGCACCACATGTGCTCCTTTCTTGGCAATTCGAACTTTGCATAAGTTAGCGGACGATGGCAAAGGGGAATACCCATCGGCGTATAAGGTCATCATGGACGATTTTTATGTGGACGATGTTCTGTCGGGTGGTGAGAGCCTGCAAGAGACTATCATGAAGCGTAAAGAAGTAGACGCGCTAATACAAAGTGGAGGCTTTGCACTCCGTAAATGGATTGCTAACGACCCGCAAATTTTATGTGGAATTCCTGAGGAAGACGTGGAAATGAAACTTCACGTTGAACGATACTGGGATCAACAGTTTAAGTCACTGGGCATCGTTTGGTATCCCATATCCGATTGTCTGAGATACCAAATTAAGTTACCAGAAAGTTCGGCGCCATATACTGAAAGAAAGATCTTGTCAGATATTGCGCGGCTATATGATCCACTGGGCTGGTTAGCACCTGTACTAATTGTTGCCAAAATAATACTACAATAGTTATGGCTGAGTGGAGTGGCCTGGGATGAAACAGTTCCGTTAAAATGTACACAGAAGTGGACACGGTTCCGTGAAGGCATACAAGAGATCTCGAATATCCAAATACCTCGATGGGTTGGGTGTGGTCCAGGTGCAGAATTTGAGCTGCACGGATTTAGCGACGCTTCTCTAAGAGCATATGCCGCGGTCATCTATTTAATATCACGAAACGAGTCCGGGACATATTCACGTATCGTCACGGCAAAAACCAAGGTTGCACCTGTGCGTCCAGTAACTATTCCACGCCTCGAGCTATGTGTAGCAGCATTGCTCTCAAAACTGATGGTCCGAGTGAAAGATACGCTAAAATTACCCATCACGCACGAATCGTTATGGACCGATTCGCAGATAGTTCTGGCGTGGTTGAAAGGTCATCCCACTCGATGGAACATTTTCGTAGCCAATAGAACGACAGAAATCTTCAACCAAACTGGTAACACTCTTTAGCGTTACGTTCCGTCGCCACAAAACCCAGCAGATCTAGCCTCACGTGGCGCAGAAGTTGCAGAACTATTATCAAATCCATTATGGTGGAATGGACCAACTTGGTTGGTGAAACCGTCAGATCAGTGGCCCAAATCCACGACTATAGAGAGTACCGAATTGGAGAGGAGAAAAAATATCAAGGTATTCCTACAGACAATAACAAACACAACTGAAATCATTGCGAGATTTTCGTCATTGACGCGGTTATGCCGAGTGACTGCGTATTGTTTACGTTGGCGTAAATGCATACCAAAATCCATCATCCCAACCCCATTACACAGCGAAGAGATAAAACAAGCATTAGACATTTGGATAAAATTTGCACAACAGTCTGAATTTGATCATGAAATCAAAACCTTAATCAAGAAGAAGGAAATTCCGAAACAAAGTAAGATTGCAAATCTGAACCCATTCTTAGATAGCGACGGAGTACTACGCGTCGGGGGACGTTTAGGACATGCGACATGGTCTTACTCTGAAATCCATCCGATTATCGTTCCAAGATCTGGCAAGTTCACTGACTTATTGCTACATCAAGTACATCAAGTAACTCTACATGGACAGACCCAAGCGATGTTGACACACTTGAGAAGAACGTTTTGGCTGATCGACGCTCGTAGGGTAGTCAAGAAAAGTGTACACTAGTGCATCAAATGTTTTTGCGCGAATGCGAAGACTTCCTCACAGCTCATGGGCAACCTACAAGCACCGAGAGTTAACGTTGCTCGCCCGTTCACTCACGTCGGAGTGGATTATTGCGGTCCCTTCGAATTACGACACCGTCTAGGCCGTGAAAGCTCGACTTACAAAGGATACGTCGCCATTTTCATATGTCTGACAGTCAAAGCGATTCATATCGAAGTGGTCAGCGATTTGACGACGCACGCTTTTAAATGATTCTGCGGACGACGCGGTATGTGTAGCCACGTGTACAGTAACTGTGGGACAAATTTCGTGGGGGCCGACACACATCTAAGAAAGGTACTGCAGCACCACAAAGACGTTGCGGAACTTCTCGCTAACCAAGGGATCACATGGCATTTTAACCCTCCGGCATCACCCCATCTTGGAGGACTCTGGGAGGCCGGCGTCAAGTCGACCAAGTTCCATTTACGAAGAGTGCTAGGAAATGCTACGCTAACTTTTGAAGAGCTAACGCCTACGATGACGCAGATAGAAGCCTGTCTTAATTCGAGACCGTTGTGCCCGCTTTCAGATGATCCGATGGACACTACGGCACTTACGCCAGCACACTTCTTGATTGGCGACACGTTGTTAGCACCTCCTGAAGCAGACCTCACGGAAACTAACATCAACCGACTCGATAGATGGCAATTGACGCAACGTCTAGCACAAACGTTTTGGCGACGCTGGAGGAGTGAATATCTCACCAGATTACAACAGAGACCAAAGTGGACTCATCGACAACACAACCCCAAGGTCGGAGATTTGTGCTTACTCAAAGAGGAGAAATTACACCCATACAAATGGCCATTAGCCAGGGTGACTGCTTTACATCCCGGGTCAGATAACCTAGTACAAGTGGTAACACTGCACGCAAATGGCAACACATATAAACGCGCAATCACCAAGATAGCATTACTGTCTACCCCAGAACACACTTAACCGATTTGCACAAACCCCTAACACCCTTTAACTACCATTAATAACCTCTAATCGAATTCATACAACCCATCACCACACTCCGTTTCCCCAATTTGCACGGTTCAATCTCCAGACACCCGGACTGCCCGAACGTAGCAGCGGTGAACAGCCAACATCGTTGGTTGAGCTTCACTCTGTTATTCCGAGCACCGTATGTTGCAGATTAGTGGGAAATTACGGTAATCAGCGGATGCAACCTAGCTGGACAGACACGGAGCTCAACAGTTCATATGTGTTAACAAATCATTTATTTCTTTTTATAATCATAGGACGTTCCGCGCCTTACGGTCGCAGCGGGGGGAGTATGTTTAGGATTCAACAGCAACTTCCACAGTCGACTATTCACCCACTCCCATCACGAATGGCCACACAGTCATCAACGCGTCGTTAGCATCAACATCATCATCCTGACACGACAACAAACCCCAATGCAATTAACAATACAAACACAGCAACTGATCTTTGCATAATTTATCGAGTAATCTGCGCTGGCGAGCAAGTGCTGACGGAGCAGGCAGTTCGTGAGCGATCGGTGAGGACGACAGTCAAGTGATCATCAAAGGTGTAGAGATAATTATAGTTGAAGTTTGGTCGAAATAATTAATGAATAAATACTGTGTCGTGCGTGTTAAAAAATAAGCCTTTGCTCTTATCTTGTCAATGTTCAAATTGGAATTTAAGTGCAAAACTTCGTTTGCCGATAATCCATCATCATACAAACATTTTTTGTATGAATATACAAAAAAAAAAGCAAAAAAATATACACAATGAATTATCAACCTTCTTTCTTTTGGAAGTCGGTTAAAAAATAAAAATTTGTTGAAGGAAGTGCTTGTTGCAGAATGAGAAAAAATCACATCTGTAGAAACCGCTCATTTAGTTGCCTCTGTGCCCCGAAGACTGCAAGCATTAATTGATGCGAAAGGGGGTCGAACCAAATATTAAGCCAGCAAAAATTTTTTAAATTTTCAAGACGTTTAGTTAAAAATATTTTGTGTACAAGTCAGCCAGCACTGGATGTCATGGAATGTTTTTGTCTTTGTTTTACCCTAAAAACAATCGACAAACAATCGACAATCATTTTACAATACCCTACTAAAATCGCTTCCTATCTGTCCGTCCGTCCGTTCGTCTATGTGTCACACCACTTTTTCTCGCAAACTACATTAGCTAGAAACATAAGATTTTGTAAGTAGGTGTGAAGTGGCACCCTCTTCAAAGTTTCAACACAAAAAATTTATAAGGTCTTGAAGGGGGGTCTCTCCATATAGGGGAGTTGCCCCTGGAAAAAAAGTTTTCATCGCATGGAGGCAATATGGGTATCAAATGAAAGGTCTTAATGAGATCTTTTCAAAACAGGTCTTAAAATGACGAATTTTACTTTAAGGGGTGCAGGGGAAGGGTAAATATACGAAAATTTTGTGCCCGCCCCCCCTCGCGATTGGGCACCTTTGACCCGAAAAATCTGAAAAAAATCATGAATGTAGGCATTTATAAGTACCACAACAAATACATGAGAAGTCAAAGTTCACTCAACTTTGTTAGTAATAGTATGATTTTTCGATTTTATGTTTTCTTCAATAAAATCTTAACAGTGCCCTCAAATTTAATAAATTTCAGTACACAGACGACTATTTATAAGATTAATCTGTCCTGAAAGTTTTATAAAGATCGATAGGTATTTAATGAAGTTATAGCGATTTGAATTTTCCTGTATTACTATGGAACAATATGCCCTGTATTACTATGGAAACATATGGCTATGGAACAATATGCGCTTTTTACCGACTCAGATACTACAGTTTTGCTAGGATTTGCATGAAAGTTTCAGGAATGATAGGTATCATGAATTTCTGTGAGAATCGGCTCAGCTAGCGGTATTAGTAATCGTAAAGCAAAATAGTGGCTGTTATGAATGCGAAAATTGAATAATTTTGATGTATTTTGCCCCAACTTCAACGTTTAAGGCGCATGTTTTTAACACTTGATTCAATTTAATGAACGCCTGAAGATGAGTACCTACAATTAATACTCATAAGTGAAACAAGTCGAGGAGGCAGGAGAGAGCTCCTAGCAAAAGGGCTTTGTAACCATTCTAGGATTCGAAAAAATAGGCCATGAATCGAAAGGTAGCCGATATGAACAGTACAGTACTTAAACTGACAATTATTCCTTCACAAGGGCAACAAATACCTTAGAAGTCGAAATTCGACTGACTTTGTTTATAATAGAACATTCTATAAATTTTGCTTTTTTGTCTATAAAATCAAGATGGGACCCTTAAACTTCCCAAAATCTATAATTTAAGTTTTTTGAACAATAAGCAGCTAAGTTACAGCCGATTGAATACCTAACAATTACAACAACATTTACACGTGATACTAGGGAGATACACGCTTGCAACGGACCTAGACACTACAAATATGTAGGAATTTTGATAAAAATTTTAGAAATGGTTGGTAATATTGATGTGTTATCATGACTAATCAACCGACGGGGTCAAAACACTTGAAACAAAATAGTGGCGAGTTTAAAATCATAATAACCATAATAATTTTTCGAACTCAATTTATCGAATCTGTATATTAGTCAAGGTCTGATATGCAGGATATATTGTTTGATTTAATAATTGTTTTACAATACCCTTCTGGCAGGAGCATCCTCCTGCTACTTCAACTTGTTTGATAAATATATTTACGTTTTTTTTTCGTTAAAAGCCGTCGGACCTTGCTTTGTTGTGTGAGCAGACGCGTTTCGACTACTTCGAGTCATCTTCAGTGTCTAAAGGATGTGTTGAAGGAATCGATTTTATATATTCGTAGGATGGGTTGAGCGGACGGGTAATTAGCGGGTAGGTCAGGTAGTAAATTACGTTAAGTACTAAATTATGTCAGGTAGAGGGATAATAAGTTCTTTTTTTTGCTTGTTGGATGTCCGTTTGTTCTGTTTCATCTCGTTTCCGTTTTCGTCTAAGAGTGTGGTCTAGTACCAAAAAAATCGCCTGGGAATTGGTAACAAATTGTTTGTTGATAATGTTACCGTCTGTCTTTCTATGTTTTAAGTCGGGTAGTAAATTACGTTAAGTACTAAAGTATGTCAGGTAGAGGGATATTAATTTTTTGTTTTTTTGCTTGTTGGATGTCCGTTTGTGCTATTTCATCTCGTCTCCGTTTTCGTCTAAGAGTGTGGTCTAGGACTGAGAAAATTGCGTCGGAATTGGTAACAAGTTGTTCGTTGATAATGTTACCGTCTGTCTTTCTATGTTTATAAATTTCAAGCCTTTCTAGGATGTCAAGTCTCGGTCCTTTGCTTTGTTTGTGTAGCAATTTCATAGAGTTTGTCATAGCGTCAGGCTCACGTGCATGGTTTTATAGGCGCGTTGCATAATTGGAGTCTGCCTTGTTGTGTAAGAAAGATCGTAAGTGCTCTTTGTATCTTGTCGTTAGTTTTCTTGTGGTCCTTCCGACATACACCATGTCGCAGTCCATGCATGTCGGTTTGTATATGCAAGTGTTTTCGTATATTGATGTGTCGTTCAGTTTTGGTTTCAGTTTGTTTTGAATGCAGTTTGCAATTTGTATTTAATGAGAAAATTTGATAGTTTGTATGTCTCTTTGCCTACGTATGTTAACGAAAGCCACTGTTGGTCGTTGTTATGAGTTTTAGTCGATTGGCGTTCTTTTTTTTTTTTTGTACTGTGTGACAAGTTTGTCAATGTCGCATTGTTTGTATCCGTTATTATTAGCTGTTCTGCAAATATTGTTTAGTTCGTTGGGTAGTTAATACGAGTCATGAAGATGGAGTGATGCCTCTGCACAATTGATCTGCACGTTGCTAGCTTATGTTGTGCGGGTTGGTTAGATGTTCCATGTGTGGTGTGATCAGTTGTCGTTGGTTTTCGTATATTTTGTAGTCCAATCGTATTTGCTCACGTGTCACGGTTAGGTCCATATAGTTGAGTTGTCCGTTTGTTTCTTTTTCCATAGTGAAATTAAGATTCGGGTGAATTTCATTCATATAGGTAACTAGATTGACTTGTTTATTTTCTAGTGAGTCAATAACGATGAAACAGTCATCCAGATATCGCCTGTAAAATATGACATTGAATCTTTTGACAACTTTGGGTATAAAGACTTCTTCCAAAGATTGTAAGAATATTTCTGACATTATTGAAGACATTGGATGTCCCATACCCAGACCGTCCTTGGCAATGTATGTATTGCTATTGAACTTTAAATAGTTCTGCTTGATTGTGGTCTTTATGAGATTGAGCAGTTGATCTGTGAATCGTCGGCTGTTGCTGAATGAAAGTTTAGTATGGCCAGTGTTTCATTGACGAGTATAGACGTATAAAGGTTGATGGTGTCTAGTGCTAATAGTTGACAAGTTTCAGTCAATTTTAAAGAAGTGGTAGTGGTAGCTCACGGCTGTTCAGCCATTATTGTTGCCAAGTACCGTGCTAATTAGTATGCAGGAGCTGGGCGGTAGTTGACGACAGGACGGATAAAAATATTGGATTTGTGGAGCTTAGGTTATGTTTTAAGGTGTGGTGTGCATGGATTTCGGTTTATGTTTCGTTGCTTTGTATTAAGAGGAATAATTAATCGAAAAACAGCCCGAACTTTGTTACTGAGCATATTTCAAGGACTTGGGATTTTCGAAGACCATCATTTTAACTAACGAGTCCAAATTCAATATATTTGGCCCATATGGGCCGCAGAAGCCAAGAGCAATGTCCAAACAAAAAACTGTTAGGCAGGGTGGTGGAGCTTAATGGGCCTGTAGGTCACCAGCCAGCAGCCAGCATTGGTAAGCTAACTTTTAATGAAAGGAATATGGACATGATCATGCACATTAATATGATAGATGAAAATCTACTCCAAGGTGCTGATGAACAAAGATAACGATCCTAAGCATAAACTAGGATTGTTCAGTCGTGGCTTATACTCGCAACTAAAATGATTTAAAAAATGCTTTGTTTAAGAAATGGTATAAGGCAACTCCAAAAATGGTTAAATCGTTTCCAAATACACTCAAAGCAGTGTTGAGCCAAAAATATAAGTATTGCATTGGGAAGCTTACGGGAAATTCGAGGAAAACTTGTACTGCACCAATTAAGCAGTGACATAACATTTCGCCTTTGATTTGTTTTTGTTGCTTAGTCATTTTAAAATGAATATTTGAAGTAAATGAAATTATTAATTTGAAAAAATAAGCCTAGCTAAATTAATTTAGCTAAAATTTTTTCAATATTTTTTTTATTTCGAGGTTATATTGCCTGCACTTTTGAAAAATGCACTGCATTAAATAAACTGTGAGCCACTGCATATACTTGGTTTAAATGGAAAACCAGTGTTACTCTATTATAACTGGCCAACATTTTGTTAAAATTCTTGAATACGCGGAATCTTAAATGTATTTTTATTAAGCACTCCATATGAAAACTTGGAAAGGACCCAATCAAAAATGTAGCGTCTTGTTTGATGGAAAACCCACAAAGTAGAAAAATGATCTTTGAGGGTTGTCATCGGAGAAAACTCAAACGGCTATAACTTTTGTAAGTTTCATTGAAACTCATAGAATATATGGACTTACTTAAGAACTTTGTTCATGTCAATGAACTTATAAGTTCATATCAGTGAACTAATTCTTAAAACTTTTAATGTTTAATTACCTTTCACATACTTTCATTAAATTGCAAACATTGTAAAATATCTTTCGTAATGAACATTTGAATTGAATTCATAACGTTAACATTACAATACATTTCGTAATTTATGCAATTGCATATTGTAAGTGAATTTTATATCACATTCCATTCAAGCTCAATAACTTAAAATCTTAAAATCTTTAATTGAATTCAACTCTATTTATGTTTTTGATATGTTCAATGAACTAATTGTGTAAGCAAAAATATTTTCTGTGATTTTGTTTAGTATTTAAGGATTTATTATAAAAACAAATTGGTGAGAATAAAAATTATTCAAGTGCAACCAGTCTTTGTGTGAACATTACAACGTTTTTTTTGGTCCTTTAAGTAAATGTTTATATTAAGTAATTAATAGTATATATTTTTCAGTTTTTCAATAGTTGAAAGTAAATTGATCATCTGGAGCATATTGGCCTGCGATTCTAGAAATCAGAATGATTTTTGTATAGCTACAACTGGGTGTACTTGGATCATTGGAACTAGTTTGGGGACATCATGGCGGATGAACTACAAGAAATCAACATCGCAACGACGAAGCGAATCATCAGTAATTTCAAAAAGGATAGTGAAAATCTACGAGTATCAGGGGTTCAAGCAATCAGTGACGTTGGACTCGGTATAGCTGGTACAGATTCATATCCCAACCTTTGGTGGGAGATATTCTTCGCGGTTCAGTTTTCGCGGCTTGTTTAAGTGTATGGTACACGAAAATAATTAGCTGAGCTTTGTTTAGAAGCTTCAACATCTGAAGAACGCAGTTACGGATGATGCAACTAGTCAGTAATTTGGGCTTCACTGAGGAGAATTACGGCGTTGTATGGAAACTTCTTGGTGAAAGATACAATAATCATCAAGCTATTGCATAAGAAGTGTTGCAGCGATTTTGGGAGTCACAAACATGTAATGCACATGATGCCAATGGTTTCAAGCGCTTGCTTGATATAACACATCTCCTGGAGATGTGTTTGCAGGCAATTAGAGGAAAATCATTTGATATATTAATGATCTTCATACTGACTCAAAAAATGTACGAAGAATCGCGAAGGGATTGGCAGAAAGAAATAAGTGATGAAACCGACATGCCCACCGTTTCACTATTCGTAGACTTCATGCAACAGAGACAAATAATACTGGAAACTCTTTCAGGAACTGCAAAACAACAGGAAAAACAGTGATTACTGTACACATGACACCAGTTGAAGTCAGTGATGTATAAAGTGCAAAGCTGGACATCGACTTATGAATTGCGAGGCTTTCAAAAATGCTTCACAGTGGCGAAGTTAGGAAAACACTTGTTGGTACAACAGAAATGAAATTCCAATGCGTGCAGGCAAACTACATATTCCATCAAGCACAAAAATATACTGCTTTCAACACCAATTATACAAGTTCAAAGACACTCTGGGGGAATTGTGACTTTGTGCGCTTTGCTCAACACGGGAGCGCAAAGATCTATCATCACTAGCTCTGCAATGCGATATCTTAGCTTCAACTCAAGAATGCCAATGCTTCCATTCAAGATTTTGGAGGAACTCGAAAATCAGTGCCAAGCGAATTGCATCAATCATTGCACTAGGAGTAAATGAAAAGGGGTTAACTGAAAACATATCATTCAAGCCGTTAGTCCTAGATGAAATAACAGCTGCAATACCTTCCATTCAAGTGGCATCTAAACTTCCTAATGGAATAAGTTTAACAGATCCGGTGGTTTCAGAGTTCAATGGTCCATCTTAAATCGATATTCTGATTGAAGCAGATGTACAGGGTCGCATTTTGCTATCTGAGTTTCTTCTTGGGACTCTCAGTGCACAAAAAACTAAATTTTGATAGATTCTTTTTGGTCCAACTACAGACCCAACCCAAACTTCATCAAATAACGCATTTGTTTGATGAGCACTTGAATCAATTTTGGGAGATTGAGAATATTAGCCTGGAAAAATCATTAACAACCGACGAATCACGTGCAGAAAAACTTTTCACAGAAAACACGCAGCAAACAGAGACTTGTAAATATGTTGCGAGCCTTTCATTTAAGCCCGGAAAGAGCTGTCTCAATGTGAAACGCATAAAATTGCCTACATGCAAACTCATAATGCCGATTTGTACGTCCAATATAAGGAATTCATGAGGGGATGCCTTAACTTAGGTCATGTGCAGTAAGTTCCATCCAAAAGCATTAATAAGAAGCCTAATTATTACCTTCCTCACTAAGCAGTCATTAAACCTAACAGTTCCACAATCAAGTTGCGAGTCGTATTCAACGCATTTTAAAAGGGAGCAGGTGGAAAAGCACTAAATGATCTTTTGTTAACAGGACCATCCATTCAGCAACACATTTTACAGCTACTGATGCCGTGGAGGCAGCATCGTTATGTTATAGCTGCGGACATCGGGAAAATGTACCGCCAAATTTGGATTGAAGAGGAAGCTCATATTCTGACGTTTTAACACTGAAGAGCCAATTCAACATTTTCAGCAACGAACCGTCCCGTATGGAACATCGTGTGCACCATATCTGGCCATTAGGACTCTTCAACAATTGGGAAAAGACGAGCAATCTTGCATATCCTGAGGCAGCTGAACTTATACTAAAAGGGTTTTAAGTAGACGACTTGTTAACAGGGAGTGAAAATTTAGACACACTTATGCAACTCCAAGCTGATTTGAGTTGAATAATGGGAAACGGAGGTTTTCACCTTCGGAAGTGGGCTGCAAATCATTCCCATCTTTTAAAACACATTTCTTTCGAAGGTGGACAATCACAAATGTCATTTGACATCAGTATCAAGGAGCTGTAAAAATACTTGGGCTACAATGGCATCCAGGAACGGATCATTTTACGTTTTCTATCAACAGAACAATCCCAAAGACTATTACAAAATAGAACATCCTGTCTGAAGTTTTCAAATTGTTTGATCCCTTAGACGGGATACAGCCTTGCATCATCAACGGAAAAATTATTGTCCAAACTTATGGCTTATGAAACGCAATTGAGACGACACGCTACAAGAAGAGGCTATTAAGGATTGGCTCACTGTTCATAGCCAGCTTCCAGAATTGAACAAGTTGAAGATTCCTCGCTGTATTGGATTTACTATCGAAGGGCAAATTGAGTTACATGGTTTTTGCGACGCTTCTTCTACGGCTTACGGTGCTGTAATTTATATCAAGGTTATAACTTCTATCACTAGGAAACTCACGTCCCTTACTTCAAAGGCAAAAGAAGCGCCTGTAAAAACTCGGTCTACTCCCCGACTGGAATTATGCGGTGCCAAACTGCTCGAAAAGTTTATGAATCAAGTTGTTATGGCACATGGTTGGAAACACGTTCCAAGCTAAGTTTCTATGGGACTGATTCATCAATTATTTTGGATTGGATTTGAAGCCCTGCATCAAAATGGAAACTTCCCATCGCTTATCGTGTGGGTCATATTCAAAAAAAGCAGTCTTAGTCAATGGTACCATGTCGCAACTAAAGACAACCCAGCAGATTATGCTTTTCGTGGGGTTCTCAAAAAGATTTATTGGATTTAACTCGATGGTGGTATGGCCCAAACTGGCTAAAAACTAGCTCAATTTCTTCCGGTACTAACAAGGATATAGAAGAAATTAGTGCTATTCATCACGATTTTCATGCATCAGAAAACTCAAACGAGTCGTCGTTTTATGTCTACATTTTGGACACAACTCTAGGAAGCCATCTCATTAACAATCAAACTATCTTACTATCGAAGAGTTAAGCAACTCAGAAGCACTCTACATTTACTGTGGCAAAAATTTCATCCCTCCTGGAAGTCGACACTTCGGCGGACTTTGGGAAACCGGTGTTAAGTCCATGAAATGGCAGACTCTAAACATCGAGAATTCAACACACTTCTAGCACAAATAGAAGCATGTTTGAATTTTCGGCCCTCAACTGATGTAAGTTATGATACATCAGACGCAAGTATGTTGACACCAGGCTATTTTCTCACTGGCAGCAACCTGTTTAAAATAAAAGATGACCCAAGTGAAAACAATATCACGCTCCTGAAAAGATGGAAGTTAGTGCAATATATAAAGCACTCCTTTTAGCACAATTTGGTGATACTAATATGGCTCATGACACAACCGAGGAAAAAGACCTCAAATACACAAAATATCATACTCGGCGAATACAGTATCGAGGATCTTAGCAAATTTGTGTATTTAAGCGCCAAAATAATGAAAACGGGCAATGAAAGAGACAAAATACGCCAAAGAATACAGCTCGCAAATAAAATATTTTATACAGTATTGAGCATCTTGAATCTCCAAGTATAAAAATCTGTGATAAGACCTGTGTTATGCTATAGGTGTAAAAATGGACTCTGACCCAAGTATCCAAAAATATATTGAACGCCTTTGAGCGACGGGTCCTAAGGCGAATAATTGGAGCGAAGCTTGACGGGGACCAATGGCGAATTCGAAACAACCATGAGCTGTATGAAATTTTCGACAAACCAGAGTTCTCAACGATTGCAAGATTGCGAAACCTGAAATGGGCTGGACACATGAATCATATGGACGAACAACGGATACCCAAAAAGGTATTCGTTGGGAGAACTGAAGGCCGGCGGCCAGTGGGGAAACCGAAGAATTGCTAGTCTGACTCGGTTGACAAAGCCAGTTCATCGCTGCTTCTATTTCAGCATTGGAAGACGCGGTCAATGGACCGAGACAGTTGGAGGTGCTGTTTGCAGGAAGCGAAGGCTCAAGAGGGGCTGTAGTGCTGAGAAGAAGAATAAGAATATGGTTTTTCTGGCAGAAATTTTATATTTACAAATCCTAGTATTATTAGCAAAGTTCAAAAAATCTCAATCTCTGCGATAATTGTTATTTAATCTACCTCCATGATTTTTTCATCTTTAAATTCAAGGTGTTCGTCTTTAGTCATTCATCAATAAATTCAATCATGTATTAGTATGTACGTTAAAAATTAAAGTGGGGGGGAAATAACGCAAATTTATTCAATGTTCCCATTAAAAACGGCTGCCGTTTTGTTTTACGATTACTGATGTCACTAATTGAACAAGTCCTTAAAGACATTTATGATCCGTATCATTCCGGAGACTTTCATACAAATCCTATCGAATCCGTTGTGCCTGAGTAAGTAAAAATTGTATACGGTTCCATAATCATGTATTTTTGTTGTTGTAATACATTAAAATTCAAACCGGTATAACTTCGTTAAATACTATTCGATCCTTCTCAAATTTCAAAAACAAAACCGCTTTAGCAATAGCTATTTGCGCTATGAGTTTAATAGGATTTAAAGATACCTTTACGATTTTATTCAAGAAAATGTAAAATGAATAAATCATACTATTACTAACAAACTTGAGTTAATTTTGATGTCTGATGTATTTTTTGTCGTTCCATGACTTTTTTCAGATTTTTCGGATAAAAGTTTTCGAATCGCGAGGAGAGTATGCGAATATCTCGTAATTTCAGTTTTCGGCCCTTCGCGACACTAATAAGGTAATTTTAAGACCGGTTTTGAAAAGATACCATTAAAACCTTTTACATGATACGCACTCAAATACCTCTGATGAAAAGAAATGTTTTAAGAGTAACCCCCTTAATGGGAAGACCCTCCTTATAATTTCCTGGAAAAAATTTTCACTCCAAAACTTTCAGGAAGTCGTGACTTCTGATCTTTCTGCAAAGTTTCAAGATTGTATTTCAATAGTTTTGGAGAAAAATTGCTGTGATAACATTTTAAAAAAGACGGACGGATGGAGAAATGGACATAGTTTGTGATTTCAATAGGGTTTTTTAACTTTAGTACAAAATCCTAACAAGCCAGCAAAGGTTCGACATGATATTAATTTTATCATGCTTTCCACGATCCTTTTACTGAAATACGAAATCCCATTAAAATCACTTTCTATCCCCATGTGTTTATCCGTCCATGCGATTGTGTGTTTAAGCAGTTTTCTTCCAAAAATATCGAGGCTGCTTTTGCCCTAGTTAGTAAAAAAGTCAGATGTGATGACATTTTGAAAGTTTTGCGGTGAAATTTTAGGGGGACCTTCTAATGTAGGAAAGTTTCCCTTTTTTCATCAAAGGTAGTCAAGTATGGTTTCACGTAAAAAATATTACGTTTGAAATTCATGTAAGTGGGTCTTTGAAAGTACAATAACAACAAATACCTCCGAGGTAAAATTCACCTGAATATGTTAATGATCGTATGATCGATCAATTTTAACATTTTCTTGAAGTGAACCATGAAGGTGCCCTTTAACTTAATAAAATGCAATACGCAGAATATCATAGAGGAATAAAACTTTTAATTCCTGCATGCCTCAAAAAATCTGGTTGCATTCTATATTAAAAAAACAATATAGGTATGCAACACCGAACGGTTTTTCTAAGATTTACTCCAAACCTTTTAGAATAAGTTGTTCGTTCAATTACCGTTACCAGTAATGGAACGAACAAATGGCAGCCGCTGAAATGACTATGTTCGGTAAATGAGCGTTATTTTCCTAAATTTAACATTTTTTTTTTCAAATGATATTAAGGCAAAGAATCCTGTTTGCACCAACAGCCGAAAAGGCAAAGTTCTCATAGGTTAGTAGGTAGCCTTATTTTTAAAAGTCAATAACAATTTCATTAGTTGCCACTATGAACGTTAAACACTGTTTGAAAATGAAAATTTTAAATGTTTCCATGAAAAATACTCACATTTCAGTTGCTACTAAAATAGCGGATTGCGCTGACCTTCTGACCTTTGGGGGCCTCCACTTTGAATTTATACATTTGATTTTGGATTATTTAAGAACATATCTGTCTTAGAATGTCATCAACCGCTGCGACAAATTTCGTTGAAATTAGAGTTTGACTCTAGAAATTCTTAGTGAAAATGGTAGCTAAAAAATTAAGTTCAAAATTTTCGCAATGTTTATTTTGCATTCGATTTTGATAATTTTTCGCAAAATACAATGATTAAGCTCATTGATTAATAATCCCATATTTTATGAAAATCCGTTGAAAAGCATCACTACTGGGGAGCCAAGAAAATCTGCATATTTGACCCATCGCCATTTTGAAAGTTGCACATGAATGACCATCAAAACTACAAAATCGTTAAGCCTGACATTTTCTTTTAAAAAACCAAATTTCACACAAGTCGATTTCAAATTGTGACTTTTAGAAGCCTTTGAAATTTCAAGTTTCGTCTCCCGGCCATTTCGATTTTTGATACCCGACCTCTAATTTTGGAGCATGGTTCATTAGATAGTTATTATCTTTAAAAAACTACTGAGTTTCACCAACATCAGTTGGAACGTTTGGTCACAACTACAACTAGAAATTTGTGCACGTTTTTCGGCATTCGAGTGGCCGCCATTTTGCTTCAGACGGTTCAACTTTGGATTTTATGTTGTGAGACTCATCACTCAGTTCATTGAATAGCTGTACCAAATTTCATCCAAATTGAACAGAAATCTTGATTTTTCGTCTAAAATTGACGCCATTTTGTTTTCATTATGCGGATTTAGCTGGGAATCGAATTCGGTCGAGACATTTACGAAAAACACCTTTCTTGAAAATTTGATGGAAATTTAAGCGAAATTGCGACCTCTAGTGTGGTCAAAAATTTCGTTGTATCCCATTTATAATATATATATACGTGTACATATAAATTTATTCTATATGTAATATATATATATATATATATATATATATATATATATATATATATATATATATATATATATATATATATATATACGAGTATATATATACATATATATATATATATATATATATATATATATATATATATATATATATATATATATATATATATATATCATTATGAGGCCTGGTTTTCTATCTCAAATAAAATGCGTAAAGTTGAATTCTATAGTAAAAATTTTATTTGAGTCGAAAGAACAATTTATGACGTTTACCTTTTAAATATTACCTCGTTTAGATGTTGACCACGACTAGGCCGTATATGGTCCATTCTGAAGGTTCAATTTCGTCTGAAGCCGAATCGATTCATCACGGTCTTCTACAACACTCTCAGCTACAGCTGCTATATTCGCTTCACTTCGTGCTGGATGTGGTCTAATCGATCGAATATTATAAAATAATGTACGCTGGGTTTCAAATTTGTGGATGGTATTGGCTATGGTTTGGACCTAGTTGCATTGCACAGTAGCGCCGAGGTGAAACTCGTGTGTGAACGGCTCCAATTCAACTATCATACCGTCTCCGTCCCGGTAAAACCTTGGCAGGCCTCGGAGTACGTTCGAAGTTCGCACCATTGGGTTGGTGGTGTAGGTTCGGTTGAGACGGACTCCCGATTAGCGCTGGTCTGGCTCTGAGCACTTGTCCCCATAAGGGCTTGTGCCAACCCTCGCATGGCCTCCCTGCTCTGCAAAGATAACCATGGGACCAAAAAGGCGACTACACACACGAACGGAGATAGCGGCTCCGAGGGGGGACCCAATAAAATGGACCAAACAAATGAAACCACAAGCAAACAGGACGCTAGCACGGAGAACCCTTTCAAGCAAAAACCGCTGTTGGCAAGAACACTGATTAAACAAGTCACCTATTGCGGGGGGAGGCAGCAAACCCCAGAAACACTGTCAACATCACAGGGTAAATCATCGGAGACAGACCACAGACGGACTAACGAACGAAAGAAGGCAGAGTGCGTTGTGCAACCTGGCATCATTGTGGCCTTTGGGCGCAGTAGAAGGACTATGCGCACCCCGGAGCGCCCAGTGCAAGACATACACAATCCGGATCAAGCTGCGACACCAACAGAGGCCAGTGTGAGACTGGGGGAGGGAGAAGTTTTGCCGTTGGCCGACGCCACTTCAAACGCGTCCCAAGCGATAGAAGCAAAAGGGCTAGGAAACGGGGGCCTCTCCTAAGAGGTGGCGCCAAATAACACAATCGCCCTTGACCGCGCCGAAGAGGAGCGGCTTACTCAGAAAGCGGGGAATATCGTCAAACAACTGAGGGCTGCCTGCGAAGTGCAGAAAAACATAGGCAAGAGTGTCAAGAATGGCATTCTTGAACTGGAGGAGCTTTTTGGCCGCATAACGCACTACAGGCGGAGGTGGCTTGCAACCGAAAAGCACCAAAAAGACACGCTATCCCTCGAGGCATCAGTGGGTCCTAGCAGCAGCAAAAGAATGGCCGGTAGCCCAATTGAAGGCGACTGTGAGAAAAGGAGGAAGGACGAGACCATAAACGAAGTTGACACTCCAGGCGAGGAGTTTCATGTGGTGCGAAACAAGGCAGCGAAAAAAGCGGCCAAAAAACTGCTCCTAGCAAAAACAGACAAAGAGCTCAACCACGAAAAGAACAAAGAACCCCCCGATATACCGCAGAAAACAAATTGCAAACCGCGGCGCAAACTCTTGCGGGAGGCACTGCTTATTAAACCCACTAAGGGCCGAACCTACGCAGATGTCCTCCGTGAAATTAAAGGAGCGGTCAAGCCAGACGACACCAAAACTGCCATCAAAGCAGTTCGACCAACCCGAACCGGTGGCTTGCTGGTGGAATTCGGGCCAGAGGCCACAAACAAGGATGCATTCCGTGACGCGGTTCAAAAGGTTCTTGGAGATGCGGCAACGGTTGCCTCGCTCGAACCAATGGCCACCCTGGAAATCAGGGACCTCGACTGCGTCACGGACAAAGCTGAAGTAGAGGATGCCATTAGGAGGGAGTTCCCCAGCTTAAGTGAAGTCAAGGCAAGATTGACGCGTGAAAACACAAGGGGGCAACGCATGGCTATTGTCGAACTAGCTGATAAAGACGCCCAGCAAATCCTGGCGAAGGGCAAAATTAAGATAGGTTGGGTGATCTGCAGGATACGGAGAAGAGCGATCCCTATCCGCTGCTTCAGATGCCTCGAATACGGACACACCGCGTATGGCTGTAGGGGACCCGACAGGAGATCTCTGTGCTACAAATGTGGTGAAACGGGGCACAAAAGGAAGGAGTGCACGAACGAGGCAAAATGCATTCTTTGCAAGGACGCTAAGCTAGCACCCGGCGACCTCAAACATGAGCCGGGGACAGGGAGATGCCGGGTTTTCAAGGAGGCCCTAACTAAAGCCAAATCGATACTCAAATGATCCGTATCCTGCAGGTCAATTTGCACCGAAGCACAAACGCCCAGGACCTACTTGAGCAGTTTGCGAGGGATAAGAAAGCTGACCTCCTGTTGCTGAGCGAGCAACATCATAACAAGGACTCGCAAGCGTGGTACCCTGACAAAACTGGTACCTCGGCCATCTGGGTTCGAGACAGCGCCCGCCTTCAGGTGCAGGGCCATGGACGCGGGGATGGTTTTGTGTGGGTGCGGTGTTCAGGGATAACATATTTCAGTGTTTATCTGACGCCTAACGAGGCAATGCGATCCTTTCGAACCAAACTCGATGCCCTGGAGGACGCTGTCTCGAACACAGAGGGCCACATGCTGGTCGGGGGAGACTTCAACGCTAGAGCCATCGAATGGGGTATGCCACAATCCGACCCAAGGGGAAAGCAAATATTGGACATGGCGGCCAGAACAGCGCTTTTTGTCCTAAATACTGGTAACACCCCTACTTTCCGCCGCTGGGGTTGCGTAGGAACCATACCCGATGTGACACTCGCTTCGGAGTCCCTGGTACCTAGAGTACACAACTGGCGAGTACTAGAGGACTACTCGGCTAGTGACCACCAGTATAAAGCTGTTGAGATTCACGACGGTGCCACTCTGCGTGCATATGCCCAAACTTCAATCCTCGGATGGAGGACTGGGAGGATGGACGTCGAGAAGTTCACTGACGCACTTACGGCAGGCGCACCGTTGCTGGGAGCTCCGCCAGGGAGTGGAGGGCCTACAGCCAAGGACTTGGTGAACTCAACTATGAGTACCATCATAGCTGCTTGCGAGTCTTCCATGCCCCGCCGGAGACCCCGACATGGTAAGCCTCCAGTATACTGGTGGTCAAACGAGATCGCCGAACAAAGAAGCGAGTGTCACAAACTTCGGCGAGAGGCCCAGCGGGTGTGAACACGGGAGGAGGCAGACACTAGGCTAGCAGCATACAGGTCCGGCAGGAAATATCGTCACAGGCTTATTAACAAGAGCAAGGCCCGATGCTGGCAAGACCTCGTGGACGATGTAAATAGGGATCCGTGGGGCCTTGGCTACAAGCTGGTCATGGGGAAACTTGGCGCCCTACGGAAGCCTTGTATACATGACGCGGAAAAGATGGACGCGATAGTGTGGGGACTCTTCCCCGCCCATCCCGTCCGTGTTGACGCTGTCCATGGTGAAACAGCAGTCGAGTGCCCACTCTTCACACAGCTGGAACTGGAGGAGGCAGTCCTCTCCCTGAAAGCGAGGAAGGCTCCAGGTCCAGATGATGTTCCAGCTGAGGTTTTGCAGCTCGTCTATCACCAATGTCCTGACTTGCGGCTCAGCACATTCAACGCTTGCCTACGGGACGGGGTTTTTCCGGTACGATGGAAGGTGGCGAGGCTCGTGCTGGTCAGCAAGGGGAAGGAAAATCCCGAATCGCCGTCTGCATACCGCCCGTTATGCATGCTAGACACGGCTGGGAAAGTGCTAGAGAAACTCATCAAGGGAAGACTCACTGACGCGATTCGTGCTGCTGGGGACCTATCTCCTCGGCAGTACGGCTTTAGAGCAGGACGTTCTACCATCGATGCGATTGCAGAGGTGGTGAACGCGGTCCAAAAGGCAGAGGCATATAGTCGCACCAAGCGACGGATCGTCCTGTTGGTGACACTCGACGTCAGGAATGCCTTCAACTCCGCTAGATGGGTGGATATTCTGGATACGCTGGAAAACTCTTTTCAAGTTCCAGAATATCTAATGCGGCTTTTGAGGAACTACCTAAAGGACCGAAGCCTGCTCTACGACACGACACAGGGCCAACGAAGGATGGAAATTACATCGGGTGTTGCCCAGGGATCTATCCTTGGTCCGGACCTGTGGAACGTGTCTTACGACGGGCTACTGAGACTTGAGATGCCAGATGAGTCGCGCTTGGTCGGCTATGCGGATGATGTTGCGGCTCTGGTCGCCGGACGCACCGTTGAACAAGCGCAACTCAGGCTAGGTATGCTAATGCGCCGAGTGAGGGACTGGATGACTGCTTGCGGGCTCAGTTTAGCACTGGAGAAAACCGAAGTGGTCATCTTGACAAAGAGAATCCCTAGAGTAAGGATGATCAGTATTGGAGATATACAGATCGAATCGAAGCCAGCGGTGAAGTACCTGGGGCTACTGATCGACTCGAAGATGAGTTACTCTGAGCAAATCAGAGCAACGGCTGAGAAGGCTGCTTCGGGAATATCGGCCCTGAGTCGACTTATGGCCAACGTAAAGGGGCCCAGTCCATCAAGAAGACGCCTCTTGATGAGTGCTGTAGGGTCAGTGCTACTGTATGGAGCAGAGGTATGGGGCGACGCTCTCAGCGAGGAGGTATACCGAAAACGATTGGCACAGGTACAGAGAAGAGGAGCACTGAGAATTGCATCTTCGTATCCAACAGTCTCCGACTCGGCGGTGAGAGTGATTGCAGGCGTGATACCTGTCGCCCTCCTTGCTAGAGAGCGCCGCGCTATTTACCTGCGCCGAAACGAGGATGCGAGGGAGATCGTTATCCGCGAGGAGAAACAACGCTCGCTCAACGATTGGCAGCAGTCTTGGAGGAATTGCAGGAAGGGAAGGTGGACTGCGCGCCTCATCCCGGATGTGAGACCGTGGCTGAATCGAAGGCATGGTGAGACTGACTTCTATCTGACCCAGCTTTTGAGCGGGCACGGGTGTTTTCAGTCTTACCTGCACAAGATCGGCAAGTCACGGTCTCCCGATTGTCGGTTTTGCCCAGGAGAGGAGGACAATGCCTGTCACACATTTTTTTCGTGTACCAAATGGGCCAGGCTGCGAAGGGAACTCTACAGGGAGACGGGAGAGCTCCTTCGGATAATATAGTTGCGGTGATGCTCGAATCGGTTGACAAATGGAACCAGGTGGCACATTATGCTCGGGCAGTCCTAAAATATAAAAGGGACTCACAACAGCCGGAGGCACTGGGGCTGGGGGATCGCTCTTCTGGCAATTCCTCTTCCCCCCTCCCCTCCCGCCAGGAAAGGGACTCCCCAGCTTGAAGGTGCCCCACGGCGTAACAAAACGAGACCTGGCCCGAAGTAATGTGTCAAACGGTTCCAGGCTAGGTTCTCAGATTGACAGGGGAGGTGTTTAGTGGGTAGTCCAAAGGTATCCTCCATGGGAATCCCACACTGCCAGACTCGGCGGGCGTAAATGCCTTCACCTCCCTGCCACAAAAAACAAAAAAAAAAAAATTTGCTATAGTGGTTTCGGTAGGTTGACGATGCACACCATGAATCACTCGAGGAGCACGAATTCCCGACAGAACGCTGATTTTCGAAAGCAGCTGAATATTTTGGATACATTGTTGCGTTGGAAGTCTTCCCATGATGATTTGGCGAACAATACTGACTAAAAATTACATTAAAGTTTGACAGGAGTCATGCGTGATCTGTAAAAAACCGATTGAATATCAAACCTCATAATGAATCACGCTTATAGCTATACATACTCGTATATATATATATATATATATATATATATATATATATATATATATATATATATATATATATATATACATACCCTAGCTGGCTCCACGGGTAGAACGCTGGACTCTCACTTGAGAGATGCCAGGTTCGAATCTCAAACACAGCTTTTTCATTAAATAAAAAGTTTGTCTACCCAGCTAGGATAAATTATCCATTGGAAGATGGTAATTTCGATGGACCCTCCCCACCCACCCCGATCCTAACTAACCTCACGAAAACCCCATTAACCCTAACCCCTTGCCAACCCGCAAATGAGGCAGCCAGGCAAGGTATTGCCTCAACCCCCCCCCCCCCCCCATCATGAAAAGACAGAATAAGCACCAGCCCTCATTCTCCGTAGGCCGGAGTGGACCTAGGATAGGTAGCTCCCAGGGACAATCCACGAAGGCAGAGGGTGTTAAGAATCCGCGGAGGTTAAACCGCTACCAACCACACCTGACAACGCTATACATAGCGACATACAATTGCCGATCACTATCAAGCCAGGCAAGGCTAATTGAACTAGAAGAGGAAACAACTAAAATTAAATGGGACATCATTGGTCTGAGCGAAACCAGACGTAAAGAAGAAAACATGATTGTACTAGAATCGGGCAACATCCTATATCACCATGGGACCCAACTAGGTAGAACCAGCGGAGTAGGGTTCCTAATCAACAAGAAATGGGCAGATAGGATAGTTAACGTCACAGGTATCTCAGATCGAGTAGCCAGCCTAACACTCAAGCTCTCTCAGAGATACACAGCGCAAATCATACAAGTCTATGCACCAACAACCAGCCACACTGACGAAGAAATTGAAGAGTTCTATAATGAAATAAATCAGGCTTGGGACAACAACAGCAGCCACTTCAAATATCTAATAGGCGACTTCAATGCTATTATAGGGGGGAAGAAAGACGACGAAATCCTGGTAGGAAAATTCGGTTTGGGCACAAGGAACGACAGAGGAGAAAGACTGGTCCAATTCGCCCACCAACATAGCCTCTATATAGCAAACTCGTTCTTCAAGAAAGGCCGAAATAGAAAATGGACTTGGCAAGCCCCAAACGCAATCACAAAGAATGAAATTGACCTGATCTTAACCGACAAAATAAGAACAGTTAAGGATGTTTCAATAATAAATAACTTCAGGACAGGAAGCGATCATCGTCTGGCTAGAGCAAAGATTACACTAGACCTAAAAACTGAAAGGCTTAGATTAGTTAGAAAACCAGCAAAATCAGGTATTAACATAGACAACATCAGGGACAACGCCGATCTCTACCAAGAAATGCTAGACTCCGAAATGCGCAATAAGGACGCAATGTTTCTCGCAGACGCAATCCTGAAATGCGCCAAAGAAGTAGGTGGACCAAGCGTCGATAATAAACACCACAAGCTCTCAAATGAAACAAAGGCTCTACTTAGAAAACGCAGGGAAATGAAGCTATCCTCGAACATCCAAAGGATTGAGTACACTGAAACCTGCAAAACAATTAGAAAGAAAATAACAGAAGATGTGAGGAACTATAACGAGAAACTAGTAGAGAGTGCCATCGAGAGTAACAAAAGCCTCAAGAAGGCAAAACGAGCATTACTGATTGGTAGAAAACAGGTGATTGCTATGCAACACGAAAACGAAAGAATAACCGACAGGAAAAGAATATTAGAGATTATCACTAGCTTCTATCAAGATCTCTATAAAGCCCCCGAAGCAAGCCAGAGAGCAGCAACTACAACAGCAGCACTTGAGGAAGAGGTACCAGAAGTTCTCATTGATGAAGTGGAACTGGCGCTGAAACAAATGAAAAATGGTAAAGCAGCCGGCAATGACGGCATTACAGCGGAATTACTGAAATATGCGGGCAGAAAAACATGGAATATTCTGGCCAACGTATTCACAAAGTGCATCAGAACCAGACAAATTCCTGACCAGTGGAACAGCGCCAACATAATTCTGATCCACAAGAAGGGCAGTAGAGAAGACATTAGAAACTATAGACCGATAAGTCTTCTCCCTGTGTTCTATAAAGTATTCACCAAAATCATCAATAACAGAATACAGTCAGCCCTAGATGCAGAACAGCCACGAGAACAGGCTGGCTTCAGGAGTAGCTTCAGCACTATAGACCATATCCATACACTAAGAGAGATCATGAGCAAAGCGAAAGAGTATGAACTCCCTCTCGCCCTGGCATACATTGACTTCGAGAAAGCCTTCGACTCAATATATCCCGACGCCATAATAAGAGCGCTTATAAGCCAAGGTATTGAGAAACCATATGTAGAAACACTAGCCAACATCTACAAGAACGCCAAAGCGAAGGTCAAAGTGTTCGAGGATACACCAGAGTTTCCCACACAAAGAGGTGTTAGACAGGGGGATACTATATCACCAAGACTCTTCAACGCCACCCTGGAGGAAATCTTTCGAGGCCTAGAATGGGATAATAAAGGCTTAATCATAGATGGAGAACGGCTAAATAACCTACGATTTGCTGATGACACAGTCCTCATCGCCCAAACCCAGGATGAACTACAAACGCTACTCAAAGACTTAAGTGAAGCTAGTGAGACAGCAGGACTGAGAATGAACCTCAATAAAACAAAGGTTATGTACAATGAATTCATAACGAGAGGCCAGGATAAAATATCAATTAATAACACTGATTTAGAAGTGGTAGACGAATATGTGTATCTAGGCCAAGCAATAAACAACTCAGGATCGCTACTACCCAAAATAAACAGACGAATTAAACTAGCGTGGAGTGCGTTTGGAAAAAACTCCATAATCTTCAAGTCAAAAACGAAAGTCCACCTGAAAAAGAAACCCTTTGATGAATGCATTCTGCCAGTCATGACCTATGGTTGTGAAACATGGACTCTGACCACAGACACCATAAGAAAACTTCAGGTTGCCCAAAGGGCAATGGAAAGATGCATATTGGGTATCACAAGAAGAGACAGAAAAAGACTAACCTGGATAAGAGCAAAAACACAGGTAACGGATGTGATCAATAGAATCAGAAGTCTCAAATGGCGATGGGCTGGACATTTGGCAAGAATATCAGACAATAGATGGACCACAAAAGTTATGAATTGGTACCCAAGGGGAGTCAAAAGACCAAGACGGCGCCCGAAACTTAGGTGGGACCATGACATAAGAAAGCTAGCTGGCATTACCTGGACACGTATAGCTAAAAACAGACAAAAGTGGAGGGAAATGAGAAGCCAATACGTAGGGGAGGCTACACCATGATCCGTATACATGGTTGATAAGCTGACAATGATGATGATGATGATGTATATATATATATATACATATATATACATACATATATATATATATATATATATATATATATATATATATATATATATATCTATCTATATATATATATATATGTATATATATATATATATATATATATATATATATATATATATATATATATAAACATAGATATATACATACATATGTACATATATATGGATATACATATGTATGTATATATATATATATATATATATATATCCATATATATCCATATATATCCATATATATATATATATATATATATATATATATATATAGATATTTATATAAAAAAAATTTCTTCATGCAATTTACATAAAAATGGATTGGAATGAAAAAGAAAAGTTTTTTTGAAAAATGGATCGCAACAATTAATTCATAAATTAAAATCTGATTTAATTTTTTATCACTTTTTCATTAGTTTGTACTTTAAAACACAAAAAAATCATTCTTTAAAAAACTTAAAAGATCAACTAATACTGGCACTTCTTGTATGCTTTTAATGATAAATAAAACTTTTTCGATTGAAAAAACTCATCGCGCAAAAGATGACTACAAAAATTAAAACTTATTCTTTGGAATCAAACATATCACTGGTTACAGTCTTCATACTTTTTGGCTGCCAGTCCATATAACATTTTGGACGGAATGTGTCTTAAAAATTAAATTAGAACTTTTATCGTATTTTTAAAGATTGTTGGCAGTTACGTGTTTACGACTTGAAACAGTAGCGACATAGATAGAAGACAATTACTTTTCTATCAGCTACCCATGTGTTTATTCCAATAAACTAAAACTCAATCCGATTTTTTAGGTCAGCACGAAAATTTCCATTATCTTCCCCACGTTGAATACAAATAGCTTTATCAAGTCTAGGCCAATTTTTTAAATATATTTGTTCCTATCAGTCGTCGATATATTTAATGCAGATGAGACTGGCCTTTATTATTAGTGTCTGTCAGACAAAACTTGAAGGTTTAAAGGATTTTTGAGATTTGTTAATTAATGAAAGCTTTATCTATACCTGTAAGCCTTCTGTGCCAAAGTTCATATTACGTTCTTTTTAAAACATTACATATCTGCCTAAATATAATTCTAATGTTCAGGCCATGTCTTTTTATTCATAATAGCAGAACCTAAGTACGTTTTTATAACTTAACAAAAGGAAATTATCTAAATACAGTGAGTATTTTTTTAGTTTACCGAATTTCATCTCACGCTATTCTGAACCTCTATACATCGAAGCATAATCTTTCCTCTTCAGGTTCGCTATATCGAGGTTCCACTGTATATATATATATATATATATATATATATATATATATATATATATATATATATATACATATATATATATATATATATATATATATATATATATATATATATATATATATAAATATATATATATATATATATATATATATATATATATATATATATATATATATATATATATACATATATATAAATATATATATATATATATATATATATATATACAGGTATATATAAATATATATATATATATATATATATATATATATATATATATATACAGGTATATATAAATATATATATATATATATATATATATATATATATATATAATATATGTTTTTATACATATGTAACATATATATACGAGTATATATATATATATATATATATATATATATATATATATATATATATAAATATTTATATGTATATATATATATATATATATAAATAAATATATATATATATATATATGCATATATATATATACATATGTATTTATACATATGCAACATATACTCGTATATATATATATATATATATAGATATATATATATATATATATATATATATATATATATATATATATATATATATATATATATCTATATGTGCATTTATATATCGCATATACTCCCATTTCCACCAAATTTTCAGGAAAGGTGGATTGAGTAAATATCTTAGTTAAGTTCGTGAACCAACTAATCGGCCATTTTAAATGAAAAATCGTTGTTTCCGTTTTGACTGAAGTATGGCTTTGATTTGGACAAAATTTGAAGCAGAGGTTTATTGAATTGTGTGATGAATTTGACAATAAAAACTCCAAACTCGAACCATATGAAACAAAGTGGTGGATGCTCAAAGATCGAAAAACGTACAGTTTTTGTTGTAGTTGTGACCAAACATTTCAGCTGACGTTAATGAAATTCGGCGGTTTGGTAAAAACTATAAGTATCTAAAGAAGTATGTAAAAAACTAAGGGTCAGGTCTCAGAAAACAAAATGGCAGCCAGTTGTAGCTCAAAATTACAAAGGCTTCTAAAGGTCATAATTTTAATTTGATGTGCATAAAACTCAGATTTAAAATAGAAAATAATAAGGTCTAAAAATTTTGTTATTTCAGTGATCATTCATGTGTAACTTTCAAAATGGCAGGGGTTTAACTATGCATTTTTTCAGATATTTGTGGACCTCTAGCGACCACATTTTCCAACGAATTTTGATGAAACTTGAAACGGTGGATAACTGTACTAAGTTCTTCTATTTTACAAAAATTAACAAAATTAGATATAAAATAAAGAAGTAAAAATTTAAAAGCTAATACACAATACACCGAATTTTATCGGAAGATGTTATAACTTTTGCAAATGTCGTCGTAGGTGAATCATATTTGATTTTTGTAAACTAGACAGCCACAGTATACAAACAGTCAAGCAATGGATCGGTCTACACCAAAAGAGTGTGGAATGTATCGAAAATCAGCATAAGCGACGAGGCGCATTTGAACTTAAGCAATAACGACAATAAGCAAAATCTTCGATTCTGGGGCACTGAAAATCCGCGTGTGATACGTAAACTACCATTACATACACTTAAAATCACTTTATGGACAGCGATCACATAGGAGGAGTGATTAGGCCGTATTGTTTTTTTTTGTTTTTTTTTGAGGATGCCATCGGCAATACCGTTACTGTTACTAGCGAACGCAACACGGCCATGATAAACGGATTCTTACTGCCGGGATTGCAAGTGTGAGACTTGTTGAATATGTGGTTTCAATTAAATAGTGCAAATGTACCCACAGCATGAGCCACAATGGATATTCTGAAGGAAGCATTTCCTGATGACGTAATCTCCTATTTTGACGATAAGGCATGGCCAGCAAGATTGCCCGATTGAACCATCCCAGACTTTTTCTTTAGAGCTACTTGAAATCGCAGGCTTATGCCAACATACTTCAGACAATCAACGACTTTAAGGAGAATATTCCACAGGAATGCGAACAGTTATCACGGGAAGTCTTGCGGAAAGTCATGGAAAATATGACAAAACAGGCACAAATGTATATCAACACTGGCGGCAGCCACATGATGGATATAATCTTTTCCAGCCAAATTCAACATCAAACGTATGCATTCAAAATGTCGGCCTACAAAGGTCAGAAGTTAAACGCGATTCACTATTTCAGTAGCAACTGAAATATTGAAGATTTCTCATGGAAACGTTGCGAATAGCTTAACTTAGAAGTATTTATACAGCAGACCATTTTAATGGTATTGTAAAATATTTTCACGATACCCTACTAAATCAGCGACCTGTCTGTCCGTCAATTTGTCTGTTTGCCCGCCCGTGCGTCACAGCAAGTTTCCTCGCAGGCCATATGAGCTAGAGTAGTGAAATTTGCTACGTAAGTATAAAGTGGTGCTGCCTCAAAATTTGTAGCACAAAAATATTTTAAGGTGTTAATGGAGGGTGGCTCTAAGAAAATTTTTAAATTATTAAGCTAGAAGCATTTGCAAGGAGCTATGCAGGGTGAGGGGCAATGTACGGAAACTTTTGTCCCAGCCGGGTCACGATTGGATATCTTCGGACAAAAACAAATCACGAAAACAGATCTTCATGAGTATGTGGCCAAGAAATACCTCAGAAGTAAAAATTCGATCAACTTTGTTGAAAATAGTTCATATTATGAATTTTAATAGGGGTACCGGTTTTTTCGAAAATTTAAGCTTTATGTGAAAAATTGCTTTTAAGCAATCGGAAATGGTTTGTTGAGTGACGCCAAGTAATTTTGCAAGTTTGGGATGGATCTTGGTCGAGCAATGTCTCCAATTCGTGATCTTCAAACTTTTTTGGCTGTCGAAATTGCCACTTTTAAACCGTGCATACCACTTCTGCCACGTACGCTCAGCTAGAGCATGCACACCATATACTTCCACCAAAATATGATGACTTTCGGCGGCCTTTTTCTTCAATGAAGAAGTACTCCCCACAAAAACACTTTATTCGGCACAAAATTCGACATTTTCAGAGTAAAAGAAAGTATTGTTGTTTACGCTTCAGCTAAATGACACATACTGATCCTGAACCTATATGACAGTAGCTTTCCAACACATATTTGGAAAGGTGAATAACTGGAATAAAAATCAAGTTACGCCATATGTTAGAAACGAATTAACCGGTACTTCTATTACGTTTTCATCTATTAAATCAAAAGGTGATCTTCCAGTTATCCGATGCATGTTTTCTTAAAGTTTCATGAACATCGAGTCATAAATAGCTAAGTTATAGACGATTGAAACTTATCAATGACGACAATAATTACACGTGATATTGTGTAAATACACTTTCGTAAAAGACCCAAACGCTAAAGATGTATAAGTTTTTTGATGAACATTTTAAAAGATTGAAATGGTTTAATAATTGAGGCCAACAGACTGAAAATAAAATGGCGGCAAATTAAGACACATAATAACTCATAGAATTCATGTAATATATTGTTACGGCATCCTCTTTCCTTTTCCCCTTAGGGAAACCACTCCTACCACAAGCACGAGGAGTAAACAAAAAAAATGAGAATGTTTTGAGAAGAAAAGAATTTAAATAAAATACGCCATGACTAAGCGAGCCACGACGAAAATCAGTAGTACCAGGTTTCTCTAAATCCAAACAGCTTTGTAATTAAATTAAGGAATTAAGTTAAGAACTCAAACAGCGAGTTGGAGAGAGACATTCAGCTGTCCTTAGTCCGCGAAAAGGAGATGATGGCACATTCATTACAAAGTATTTCAAAGAGCGAGTATGTTCTCTCCAGAGGCAGAAATTTACCACGGAAAAGAACCCAATGAGCTTCCAGATTATGAATATCCTGCTATCCAACAGGAACACTTACCATAACAGCAGCCTGTACGGGCCCAGATGAAGGTCTTCCAGGAGTTCGCCGATCAAAATTACATTTAAGCGTTCGGTCTAGAATCATTTCAAACATATCTAATTATTTACTGAAGCCACCTTTTCTGAATGACACCTTCTAAAATTAAAATTAATTTAATTTCTATGATATACCGCTGAAGGGAAGGATACGCTGATAGGTGGATGGTCTATTAAGGCTTCTTGCAATATCTTTATCTGAAGCTGATAAAAAAACTTATCGTTAGGTACTTAATCAACATAAAGACATATTTCTTTAATTCTCGACAATAATTTTTTTCTAAATACAAATGATTGTTGTTTTTATGAGGACATTAACTGCTGGCAAAAACATCGTAAGATTTACACGGAGCTGGCGTGTCCTGACTTCAACCCGGCAGAACTGGGCCATTGACCACAAATTTCAAATAATATTTCTATTAACCGATGAACAAATAAAGTAATATAAACATACAAGCTGATCGAAGCGAATATAAAAGCAAATACTCATATGTGATGAAAACATCGTTTTTACCAGTTGAGATATCAAATCATAAGTAGAATAAAAAGTTAGATGAATGAAACTACGCTCATGGTTTATACTTCGCCTACGATATGCACGCGAAGAATGATTTAACACGTTTCCTGTCCGCTGAACCACATGTGGCTCAGAAAACGTGCACATGGATTGCACAACTACGTTCATGAGCCATATGTGGTTCAGTGGACACCTACAACTTGTATAGCGAATTATTTCACGAAACGTGGCTGGATGCAACTGTTTTTCTATGGGACGTACAAGTCCGATCATATGGTAAAACAAGTTGGGTAGACAGACCTATGCTCATGTCAGAAGGGTTTTGTACTCAACTTACAAAATGCCGTAACCAGCAACGAATAAAATTAAGAAACACGTCATGTTCGAGGATCATACTATTATTAACTAAGTTGCAAGAAGTTTCTAATTCTGAGGTATTTGTTAAAATTATACCCATAAATATTTCGCTTGCTAATTTTTTCAGATTTTTTTAGATCACGGGTGTCCATTCGCGAGGGAGAAAACACATTTTTCATGTATCTCCCCCCCTCTCTGTGCCCCCACTGAAGCAAAAACTGTCAGTTTAAGAACTGTTTTGAAAAGCTCTCATAGAGAACTTTCATTTGATACTCATATCGGCTACCTTTCATGAATTTTTTTTCAGGGGCCACTCCTTTGTACTGTAAGCATCGATTCATGGCCTATTTTTTCGAATCCTAGAATGGCTACAATGCCCTTTTGCTAGGAGCTCTCTCCTGCCTCTTCGACTTGTTTCAATTGTATGTAGTCATCCTCATGATATCTATCATTCCTGAAATTTTCATGAAAATCCTAGCAAAGCTGTAGTGTCTAAGTCGGTAAAAAGCGCATATGGCTCCATAGCCATATGTTTCCATAGTAATACAGGGCACATTGTTCCATAGTAATACGGGAAAATTCAAATCGCTATAACTTCGTTAAATACTATTCGATCTTTATGAAACTTTCAGAAAAGATCGACCTTATAAATAGTCATCTGTTTGCTAAATTTTATTGAATTTAAGGGTACCATTTAGATTTTATTCGAGAAAACATAAAATCGATAAATCATACTATTACTAACAAAGTTGAGTGAATTTCGACTTCTCATGTATTTGTTGTTGTTGTACTCATGAAGGCCTACATTCATGATTTTTTTCAGATTTTTCGGATGGAATGTGTCCAATCGCGAGGGGGGGGTACGCGAAAAGTTCGTACATTTCCCCTTCCCCTGCCCCCCTCGGTAATCATAAGGCAATTTTAAGACCTGTTTTGTAAAGATCTCATTAAGACCTTTCCAATGACACCCTACTCGACTACCAATGGTGAAAATTTTTTTTTTAGGGGTCAACTCCCTATATGGGGAGACCCCCCTTAAACCCCTTTGAAAAATTTTTTCACCCTTGAACTTTCAAGAAGTTACCACTGCTGACCTTCCCACAAAGTTTCATGGCTGTAGCCTCTATAGTTTCGGAGAAAAAGTGCTGTGACATACAGACGGACGGACGGACGGACGGACGGACGGACGGACGGACGGACAGACGGACGGACGGACGGACGGACAGACGGACACAGGTCGTGATTGCAATAGGGTTTTGTATTTTAGTACAAAACCCTAAAAAACACCGGGAAGTACGAGATTTTTTTTTATTTTTTCAGAAAATGACAGCTTTTCTTAAATTTATTAGTTATCATGTTTATTCTGGAAACAGGGCACACAAAAGGTTTTTTTGCATGGCGAGCACTCAGTATCCACTCGTTTTACCTTCCTGGCTGCTATTTCCCAGTTGGTACCGTCTTTTCGCAAGTTTTCGTAATATCCGCTGCATCTTTTTCGTATAATTTTGCCATCATCTTTTCTTGGAATTTTCGTCAAAAAGTGTTGGTTAGTGATGGAACTCGTAGATGGTTTGGAAGCAATCGTGACGTATTCCCGCTTGCGGCTCCATCTGATCCATATAAAAAAGCTTTGATAATTTCTTGCTGGGCTTGTAATATGGTTTTCTTGGTTCCTGTTGGATGCAGCTTTTGATGTAACAGCGTTGCGTTCGTCACTGACGCACAAATCAAAACATCCAGAGCGATTTTTTTATACCAAGTCAGCGACTTCCTTTTAGGGTCATAATAGCTTGAAAGCTGATCAGACACATCTATGCCTTTCTTTCAGGTGTTATAATCTAGCACTGCTTTTGGTTTTAGTTTAGGCATGTAGCCTGAAGACGTTCCCATTGTAGCGTCGTGGCAATCAGAAATCATTGCGACGTCTCGTTTGTCCTTCCATTTCATTACAGTTATGCCATCTTTCTGACGAGCAATATTTCTCCTCTTTTTGGTCCTATCTTTTTAATTCTTATTGCCCATGGTAGATCAACTCTATTCATCCGAAGAGTCCCACATAAATCAGTCTTCCGCTCCAATAAATATTTTGCTAATCGTACACTGTTGTAAAAATTATCGCAAATAATCATCCTTCCAGCGTTTAGTAGACCATCGCATAGCTGAACTACGACACTACCTGGCTTATCCAGATCAGCAATTACTGGGTCGCGCCCTATGTAAATAACATAGTTCCAAATGTATTCCTCTTCCATGCATAGTTTATATATTTTGAAGCCATATTTTTAGGCTTTTGATGGATTGTATTGGCGAAAACATATTCTCCCCCTAAATGACGTCATAGATTCATCAATTACCACGCATTGTTCAGGTGTCAACAAGCTTTTCTAATTTGATATGACCGGATCCAAAAGTGGCTTTATTTTGTATAAACGTTCCTGGCGTTCTCTAGGAGCTTCATTGTCGACAAAATGCCAACAATGTAGAATTCATGAGAAACGATTATACGACATACTCACATTATGGAATATTGGATGGTAATAAATTGCATCCAGTTTCCAATGTGACTCCAAAGTGGAATTACAATGCCCATCAACATGTACAAGGCGATAAATTTTTCCATTTCCTCACGTGTAACATCAGCCCACCGATTCATTCGGCTATGGGTTGGCATGTTTTGCTTGCGTTTCGTTTCGTTTGAGTCACCATTAGATCCAAAATTTCATCCGTCAATATTTGCCGATAAATGGATCCAATAGATTGATCACCATGAATGTGCATAGATGGACCTCCCTCATAAAATTTACGTGACAGGGGTTATATTTCCTGATCTCATCCATTTTTTTATCGATTTCATTTATTTCTTGTCGGGTCAATTTCACGACCTCTCTAGCAGTCCATTTTCGGGATGTAGTTCGCTCTAAACCGCTTGGTCCTGGTTGAGACTGATCTGGAAACACATCTGACGGCTCATCGATGGGCGGGTTGCTGATGTACTGTCCACGGACAGTGTCGGTTGAACTATATGTATCCGAACTCTCAGCAGGATCAAAATCAGGATCATCAAAGTCATTATCACCGAAAATACTCGGCTCTTGGACATCTGTCTCAGAATCATCCGAGTCTAGCACGTTTTGCACACCACGTTTATTTTTACTGGAGTCCGATTCACTATCACTAAATTCGAAGTCACTTTCTTCTAATAAACGTCGCACGTCTTCACTTGCAAGATTTTTTTTGTAAGCTGAGGGCCGTTTGGGAGGCATTTTCGAACAGAAACAATCAATCGCACTAACAACAATCACTGTTTCATTGAAACTGAAAGCGACAGATAACAGTTCATGTGACATTACCACATCCAAACTTGTCAGATCTGAAATATTATTTACAAATGACACAAGTGAACGAATCTCATTATAATGATAACATATCTATTGTATATTATAAAAAAGTACAGTAAATAAATTATTTGTTTAATCATAAATAACAGAAAAATCAAAATATTTACCTGAGACACATATGGTTCATGAGCGTGCAGCGACTAAAAACATGTACGCTATGTACGCTCCTGAACCATATGTGGTTCAGTAAAATATATATAAATATTACCTACTTCTATTATTTTTATCAATATTTTTCTATGCTTAGGGTGTTTATGCAATCAAATAACAACAACTTTCATCACAAAGTAATTTGAACTTGCGGAGCTATTTTATTCTTTTGTTCTGGACAGGGAACGTGTTAACTAAAAAAAATTTAATAACATGCTCCTTTTGAGAGAACAACCAGTGTTACTAAATTTTAACTGGCCACCATTTTGTTGCAATATTACTAAAATCATGGAATAACTGGACTCTTAAATATATTTTTGGTATCCACTTTATCTGAAAATAAAAAGAAGAGCCAATCAAAAGTGTAGTGCCTGGTTCGATGCCGAGTAGTGGGAAAAGCGTGTATGATTGTTGAAATTAGGGAAAATTCAAACAGCTATAACTTCTATGAACATAGGATTGCCTAAATATCTAATTCTGTTCAATTTAATTATCAAAATACAGCGTTACTGACGAAAAAGTTAAATTTATTAGTCCCAGCAAAGTTCAAAAAATTTCAACCCGAAGTTATTTGTTATTGGAAAATTTCGCGCACTTACCACATCCCACTTGACCACCTTTTTTGTAAAAAAAAATATTTAAGGGTAGCCCCTTATAAGGTAAGACTTTCCTTAAAGTTCTCTGAAAATTTTATAACCCCGAAACTTTCAAGAGGTAATCACTTTTGGGCTTGCCACAAAGTTTGATGGCTGTCGCTCCTATGGTTTCGGATAAAATTTATTGTGACGCATACACAGATGGACAGACGGACATACATAGGTCATGATGACTTTGTATTTTCGTGCGAAACCCTTAAAATTGACATCGTTGAAAGAGTCATAAATAGGAATTAATGCAGCAACAGAAAGAAGCTATATATTATACTCGTATTCTTTTTAAACGTTTCGCGGAAAAATTTTCTATTAAATGCTGGAAACTGTTTTTGGTCCACAATCCCAAAAGAAGAAAAAAACACTAGCGCTAATAAATCCTACTCCAGAGGAAATTATACACTGACTTTGACAAATGCAAGCATCTAAGCCCATTAATGTCGACGTTTCGTATTTTCTACTTCAGCAGGATGTTTGGCTTGTGATGATCATAAGAACCAGCAACTGCGTACGTGGTTGTTAATATAAGGTGATGAAGTCAATTTTCATTTACGTTCCTAATAAAGAGATTACTTTTTTGATGCTTGAATTTAAATTAAATACTCTCGAAAAACCTTGGCAATGGTAAAACAACAGCAAAATGAAAGAGAAATCTTCGTCGAGACGTCATATGGTTTCTTGGTAATTTCGAGTCAATGGCTCGGTTAACATCAAGCTCTCTTGATGGAACGATTGCTCATACAAGAGGTTGTTTTTGATGCTTGCAAATTAAGATATTCGCTGAATCTACATAAATATGAGAAACGGTAAATGCCTTCGCAAAGCAGATTAAAGTCGAATGTGCTGAAAGTTTTTATTAAATTTTTCATTTATGAGAAAACAAAATATTGAGAAAAATTTTTTGGAAATGTATGGAACATTTCAAATAATGATTATATTAATTTATGTAACATTCTTCCTAAGAAATCAGCCCCATCAAAATTTTCCAACTCCCGTTTTCCACATAACAATCTTTAAACTTTTCCTCACAAAGTCGCATTCAGGTTAGAAGCAGGAGTTTCAGATTTCACATTTTTCACTGACTTACAAAGGCTTTGCAACACTTACGATATCTTTTTTTCTAAAAGCCGTGGGGCCTTGCTTTGTTGTATGCAAGCCCGACGGCTTTTCAAGAAAAAAGAGAATCGGCCTGCGGAAATCAAATAAACAAAGTAATTGACTACTTACGAAATCCTGTTGAGATTAGTTTTATCAGCCCGTCTATCTGCTTGTCAGTCCGTTCGTGGACCCGGCAAATTTGCTCCAGAACTGTAGCAATTGCAGACACCAAATTTGGTAGGTGGATCAGAAATGATTACCTTTTGAAAGCTTGGGTATTGGAAAATTTTTCAAAAGTTGTTTGGGGTAGGGGGAGTGGTCCCTTTATCGTCTGAGAGGCCTTTACAAATTTTTCTACCGAAGATGGTCGTGTGAACTTTCCACAACAGAACTTGAAATAGAGTAAAAGCTTTGTGTAGTGCAGCAAGAGGGGTAGGGTATCGAAAATGTTTGCCACCTCCTCGCTTTCACATATCCGTCTAATCTCAAAAAAATCATGAAAATGGATCCTTTTGAGTACGACATAAACAAATACCTAAGAAGTCTAAATTCGCTCAACTTTGTAAAAAGTAGTAGGATTTATAAATTTCATACTTCTGTCAATAAAATCGTATGGCCACACTTAAACCCAATGCAATTACATACGCAGTCCCTTAAAAGATCCGAACATTTGATAACTTTCATGAAAACTAAATCGTATTTACGAAGGGTATAGACATTTGAATATTCTTCTTCTTACAACAACAAACAAATTCGCTTGACAAAACTACATTCTTGTCAGAACGGTTTTGTATGCAACCAAACAATATGCAGACACCAACAATTGATAAACTCAAGAAAAGCTTTAACGACATCCATAACAATTACATGCTCGCTTTAAAAGAAAAACCAATATTACTCCATTTTAACCTGCTGTGATTTTGTTGCAATATTACTAATATTGTCAACTGAATGGAATCTTAAAGATATTTTCGTTATTCATCTTATCTAAAAATTTGGAGAGGATCTAATCTAAAGTTTGGTAGAAAGCTGGAACATTGATTTTGTTGTGAAAGGATAAATTTCAAACGGCTATAACTATAGTAAAAACGTTTTGATTTCATTTAAACTAACAGAGTATAAGGATCTATTATTGTACTACTAGATTTTAAAATTTCAGTAAATTTAAGGGTACCCATATGCATTTACTGGGAAAAATGTTAGCAAACTAGAGTGAATTTCATATCCTTATATGAGGAGATCCCTCTTAAAATCTTTTCGACAATGAAATTTTCATGTCATAAACTTTTGATCTACTTTCTGAATTTGCTGACTCTTGCGTTTCTAGCTTCTGAGAAAAATTGCTGTGACATACTGGCATACAGACAGAAGATACCAATTTTCATAGGGTATTGTACAGTTTTTTTTCTACAAAATCCTAGAAACCGGTTTTTCCTACTAAACGGGCTTCGTTACAATTCAGGCACTATAGGATCTTTGCTACATTTTCTGATAGGATGGATAATTTAAATATATTTAAGATTGTACTGGATTTTATTAAGTAATACGTGCGCTTCTGGGTTATATTAAGTAATACGTGCGCTCTTCGATAATGGGATGGAATGCCGATAATTTGATCCTGTTATCATCTGAATTGATTTGGGTGAGTTCAATTGCCTGATACAAGATCTGCATGTGATCTGGAAGCAGCGCTTGTACTTGATTGATGTCCTGAAGAGCATCGTTTGCTCTGATGCATTCCCAGATGCTTGTTGGTGAAGCAAGGGTTGATAGTAAACTAGAATACTTCCGGTGAACTTCTTGAAGATAGTTTTCTGCCTACTGTTATGTAGTCAAGAGGTGAATGCTGATTTTATTATGGTCTATGGTTTTGTACCAGTGGCTCGGTTCATTGATTCGTTCTACACCTCTTTGCAGCTGTACTTGAAATCGGTTTAGTTGGGTACCGACTCTGCCTGAGGTACTGTTGAGTTTTCACTGCCTTGAGCATGAGCTTATCCTAACTGTTCATGAAACGTATGATTTTCTGACAAGCCGTTGATGTCCTTGTAGACCTCGTCGTTCACACCGAAGACAGCAGTTAAAAGTGTTCCTAGCACACCTCTTCGCAGTCTGATATGCAGCAGCTTTAGGGTAGACATTTTATGGACAATTGCTTCCTTAAACTCTTCCAAGTGGTGGATTAACTCAGAGCATCCAATTTCACTTGAAAAGCTGGAGCTGGATTGGCAAAGTCCACAAGATTTTGTTACGACCGCTTCTATGTTAGCTTGATCATATTGAAGATTGGTCCAGGGTAGTATCAACTGCATCTTCAACGATCCTCGGTGTATTTGTGCTGTTCCAACCATGTATTTCCGATTGGGTCGTTTCTTTTTACTCATTTCTGTAGTCGTTACAAGCGTAGTCGTTTGAGGTAGCTGCTTATATTGGTTTGTTGGAGGCTCCGAATTTGTGTTGGCAAACGATAGACGACAAATCTTGATGATAGGGCATCTAGTGACTCTACCGTGAAGTTTGACGGATACAATGCGAACAATACCATCTGATCCAGGATGTACGTCCATTACTCTTGTGAATGGCCAATGTGTGGAGGAAAAGTTGTCAGTTTTTACGACGGCTAAATCCCCAACCTGAAGATTGGGTTGAGTCATCATCCATTTTGGCCGTGCTTGTAGTCGGCTGATATTCGAGCTTCCACCGGTTCCAGAAATATTTCTTAATTCGTTAAACTGATTCCCATTTAAAGCTGATGGATTTATTTGATGGGATGAATGGTATCTCAAACAAGTCACATCCCGTCAAAAAGTATCCAGGAGTAATCGCTGTATGGTCGTTGGGGTCACTGCTTACCTCACACAAAGGCCTCGAGTTGAGACAGGTTTCTATTTGTGCTAAGAGGGGGTGTAACTATTCGATCGTTAGTAACTGTTGACCAGCTGCCCTTATCAAGTGTCGTTTCATCGATTTTACTCCAGCTTCCCAGAGCCCACCAAAGTGCGGACTGCCGGGACGAGTGAATTTCCAGTGGATTTCCTCGTTAACAAGAAGTTCCTCACAGTGCTTCGTGGCTTCTTTAAATGCCTCCCTCAACTGCCTTTCACTGCCAAGGAAATTTGTCCCGCAACCGCTGTATATGGTGTGGCATTTACCTCTTCGGGCGATAAATCGTCGGGTTGCCACGATGCATGCCGGTGTCGATAGTTCACCGACGGCTTTAAGGTGAAAGCTTTAGCTGCCAAGCAGACGAAGACAGCTACGTACTCTTTCGTTGTCTTACCTCCACGTTCGCCGTTCCATTAAATGATTATCGGCCCGGTGTAGTCTAGTCCTGTCTGCGCAAAAGGTTTCTCCATTTGAAACTTAGGGGGGAGGAAGTGGTCCCATTAACTGATTTCCTGGACGTTCCATGGATTTAAAGTAAGTGACGCAATCCCTCAGTATGCGCTCAATGAAAGATTGTGCATTAACAATCCAGTATTGTTGTCGTACGACTGCCAAAACTAGTTGCATTCCTCAGTGTAATGTTGTCAAGTGATGCTGTTTCACAATCAATTTCGCGAATGAGACGCGAGAAATTATAGCCGGCTGTTTGGCGTCCCCACTGATTAGTGCATCTTGCAATTTTCCTCCAACCCTGAAGATTCCATGGGCGACAATCCAGGGATTTAGAGTCTTAATGCTGTTGCTGTTGGATACTTCGTTCTTGGTCCGTAATGTTTGTAATTCTTGTGGGAAGGCGTGTTGTTGGGATAAGTGTATGCTTTCGCTTCTTTTAGCTCTTTGAAAGTTAAAGAACTTGGCCGTTTGTGGTTTGAATGGGAAGCATTATAAGTGAATCGACGTATTTAAGCCATCACTTTAAGAAATTTTGGAAGTGACGAGTATCTCCCGAATATTTTTGGCTCCGGATTGGGTTTTAGTTGGAATTATTGCAACTGAATGTGTTTCATCTGTTACAATTTCCTGTTCAATTGCTGTCAGCGTTGAGTTGTTTGTTGTATGAATTACTGGATTGGTAAGCCAAACTGGCCCTTTCCACCATAGAGATGAGTGAAGCAGTTGTTCCGGACGGATTCCCCTTGAAGCCAGATCAGCTGGATTGTCATTTGTAGAAACGTGATGCCAATCATTAGGCCTTGACTCGTCATGTATAAGGCTCACACAATTCACCACAAACACCTTCCTAGTTGCCGCAGGTTTTTGAATCCAGGCCAAGGCAACTTTTGAGTCGGTTCAAACGTATGTTTTGATATTCGTCCACTTACATGCTTGTTTTACCTGTTTCGTTGTTTCTAACAGGAGAACAGCACTGCTGAGCTCAAGCCTTGGTATTGATATTATTTTCAATGGAGCAACTCTGGATTTTGCACCAAGCAAGCTTGCAGATATGCATCCGTTTGCATCCAAAACTCGTACGTAAATTGAGGCTGCATTGGAGGCGTCACAGAAACCATGTAGTTCGATGGTTGCGTTATTTATGCAGTTGTTCCATCTAGGAATGCGAAGTTTTTCGGGAACTTGTAATAGCTTGCGGGAGTCGTTCCCATTGTTTGCTGTGGTTGGAGTAACCTCGTCATCCTATCCTAATTTTAGTAGCCATAATTTCTGCATGATGATTTTTCCTGTGATTATGCACAGTTGCAGCCAACCCAATAGATAGTCTCGCTACCTCTGAAAGTATAAAACGCTTTGTTAACTTTTGTTCTTCTGTTAACCGGACTTAGATTGAAAAAACATCTTCTGCAAGATGCCATTGTAATCCAAGCGTTTTAATTTTGTCTCAAAGAGGTATGTCTAATGGTTTTTGATTTTTTCAATCTTCCCCTGGAATAGCTTTTAAAAGGTTTTGGTGATTAGCTGACCATTTTCGAAGATTAAAGCCTCCCTTGTGCAGCACTACCCTGAGTTTGGCTTGCAAGTGTTTAAAGGGGGCTAAATCATCTGAACCAGTCAAAAGATCATCGACATAGAAGTCCTGGAGTATCGTTTCAGTAGTTTCTGGATGGGTGACACGTTCATTAATTGCCAGTTGTTGAAGAGCACGTATTGCTTAAAAACGGTGCGCAAGCTGTACCTTATGCCACTGTGTTCAATTTGTAGTGATAGTTTGTGTCTTTAGTAGAGAGCCTCCACAATATGCGCTGGTAGTCACGATCGCTGTCATGAATTCGTATTTGCCTATACATTTTTTCTATGTCGGCAGCAACGACATACTGGTAGTTTCGCCATCTCAGTAGCAGATGAAGGAGATTACTTTGTATTGTAGGGCAAACATGTCACAGATCATTCAGGGATTTTCCACCTATTGACCTCTGCGATGCATTAAAGACCACACGTAACGTTGTCGTGGAGCTCGTTTCCTTGATGACTACATGGTGTGGAAGATAGTAACAATCTGTATTCTGGACGAAATCATCTGGCACTTTTTACATATGATCAAGGTTTAAATATTCTTTCATGAACGCATGATATTCCTTTTTTCTCGTGGGATGACTTGAAAGGCGTTACTCTAGCTGTCGGAATCGAATATGTGCAATGCAAACAGATTCCTTCAGTTCTTCCCTGTAATCAATATTCGATTTAAATGGCAGCATAACTGTGCATGTTCCATCTAAGTTTCTACTCGTATTTTCAGAGAAGCGTCTTTCAATTTGAGCATCCTCTGGTGCTGGTTTTATTGTGGTTGACGGTTCTTCAATCTCCCAAAAACTCCTGAGAGTTTTATCCAGTTCTTCGGATGCTACGAAAGATAGAGAGCTCTTATCGGTTTGCTTACTGGCAGTTGATTCGAGGATAACCCATCCGAGTTTTGTGTTTTGTGTGCAAAGCTGACCATGAATGAACCCATTGTCCAGTACGTCGCCATAGATGTACGCTCCAAGAAGTAGATCGATGTGGGATGGCCGGTTGAAACCGGGATCTACCAACTTTAATTTCTTAAGTCGTGGAGATAAAGCTACATTGCTGCTTGTGGTGGGTAGTATTGCCGCTATTTTGATGATCATTAATGTATCGTTATCCTTATACTTAATCAATGCTGTAAGTTCAACTACTCCTATGGATATTAAGGCCTGAATACCTAATACCTCCTATAGACGTTTTAAAGTATTTGCATATTAATCCTAATAATTGGACTGCCGATTCTGCGATGAATGATCTTTTTGAGCCGATATCCAATAATGCTCGTAGCGTGACAGCTGTACCTTTACTATTTTTTACTGTCATGAGTGCTGTTGCAAGCAGTACTTGAGTATTACAAAGAAGTGCATTGTGTGCTTGGATCTGACTGGTGGTTGGTTTGGATGGAGGTGATTCTTTAGGCTTAAACCTGCCATCTACAGGGTGCAGTAGAGTATTATGACGCTTGGAGCAGTTTTTACAAGTTTTCTTAGAAACATAACTCTTTATTTTTTACCAATTTGCGTTGCAAGTCCACGGCTGCCTTCTTGAACCGTTCATATTCAAACAACCGATGGGGTTTGGTGCACATAGCGCACCGTAATGTTGCCACTTATGTAGTGTGCGTAGTAACCTTTTTTGATAGTTTTCGTTCTGAGTATGGCTGCGACAATGTTAATGATTCTAGTATTGTGAATCTTTGGGCAGGGAAAGTTATAAACTCCTTTAGTGGTGGTACTTCTGTGCTCTCGCTTATAAGGCTTTGCCATTCCGCTCTAGACTCTTTATCAAGCTTATTATTAAGAATAAATACTAGAGCGAAGGTAAATCTGTCGATTTTCAGTATTTTCAGGCTTGTTATAAGCTGATTGGTAGTGTTTGCCATATCTCGAAGTCCTGTAACATGGTTTGCACTTTACCAACGTTGCATCAGGTCCTGCGCTACGATCATCATACTGTCATATCCTTCACACAATATTGACCATGCCGCATGATAATTTTCGCTTACTATGTTTAAATGGCTCACAGGTTTTCCTGCTTCACCCTCAAGATTGCTGCGGAGACACTGCATCTTCTGCACATTTGATAAAGTTGCATTTTCGTGAATCATGCATTTGAATAGATCACAAAAAGCTATCCAACTCCCGTAGTTCCCATAAAATGTTGGAATTTTAAACCGCTCAAACTGTAGGTTGTCACTTGTGTTCACAGCTCGCTGTGGCTACCCTGAAGAACCAGCACGATGTTTGTAGATACCTCCTTTAAAGATCGTCTTGTGTTTCAAGACAAAATTCTCGATACAGGCATAATCCTCGATATATTTTTGCAGCAAGCCTATTACTGTTTCCTCCTGCAAGTGCGCATGGATTTTAGCAAGTAGTTCTTCACATGCCTTCCACTGGTCTTCAAGACGCGCTAATCTTGTCTCGAAGTATGCGAGTGAATGTCTACTGGCCTCATCCTTTTTGAAGTTGGAGATGACCCAATTGATGCTATCGAAGTTTAATTTTTGTGCTAATATTGTACTCTTAAATTGCTGATTGAAGTATTTCTAGCTGCTTCCAGCTGTCACTGCACCCAGTCCTCTACAGTGGTTCTTCCCAAAATTCACCCTGTGGCTTAAATCCTTCTGCAAAGTTGAGAATGCGGTGTTGTTTGCCAAGTTGAACCTGCGATTGGCTTTGACTCTTCAAATTGAACCTGCGATCAGCTCGAACCCTTCTACAGCGTTAGGATTGCGGTGGTGTTTGCCAAGTAAACCTGTGATAGCCTTGAGACCTTCTGCAATATTGAGTAATCCGGCTCGACGGACCAATGTTCTGGAAAGTATAAATCCAATGAAAACACGCAATTTATGATGTTTCTCACCAGAATGAATTTATTATGCTACTGTTTACATATTTATACATATTTTATTTCCTTACGTTTTAATTAAGTCTAAGTATTTTGCTGACTTGAAATGTGCAAGAAATTAATTGTCTCGATCGTTGACTCCAATGGAAAATTTGTTGATGGTTGCAGCTCATGCTGAATTGATGCATTTGTCGCTAGTGAATATGCTAACACGCGTACTCGTACGAAGTTCAATAATCCAATGGGAAAGGTTATTGACGGTTGGAGCTCGTGCAGAATTGATCATTTGTCGCTGATTGAACTGCTGACACGCGTACTTAAGCGAAATTTAGGAATTTTCCAATATGCAGGTGCAGGTATGTTGAGCAGACAAATTGTTTTCAGTAGAATTGAAGGTGATGAGAGCAATGTAATGGATGTATCTTAGACAAAGTTCCTATTCAATAAATCATATTCGTTATATTTCAACAAGATGGTGCCTAGTCAAATTGGAATAACAACGATATTTTTGGAAACTAAGTATTTAATATTCACGTCATTGAAGTTTTTCTTGCCCGAAGTTCTGTCTATCCAACTTGTTTGATATCGTTTGGAAGGAAAAACTCAAAAAAATTATATTTTCGCCAAATTGTTAAGCTTACTTGCCATTGAGTCTTGTTTTAAGAACAATGAAATCAAGTAACAACATTCAAATCAAGTATTGTAACTTCGTGTTGGGCTTTCGGTTCCCCATCAAATGCATCTTCAAATGACGGATAGAGGATACCTTAACATGCTAGAAAACGGGTATGTGGTAAATAAAATGCTACTTGTGAATCAAAACCAACTAATCCGAGACACTGACAGTAGTATTAACATATCATGGAATCAGGACAACACCTTCGGATCAGATTGGATTTTTCAACGTATAAAGGACTATTCTTTTGGAACTTGGAGTGTTAGATCATTGAACAGTCCAGATACAATGTGACAACTTCTGAATAAAATAAAACAAGTTGGGTAGACAGACCTTTGCTCATGTCAGAAGGGTTTTGTACTCAACTTACAAAATGCAGTAACCAGCAACGAATAAAATCAAGAAACATGCCAAAGACGATTTTATTGGAGAAAATGTGAAATTCGAGGATCATACTATTTTTAACAAAGTTGAAAGAATTTTGACTTCTGAGGTATTTGTTAGAGTTATACCCATAAATATCTCCCTTGCTAATTTTTTCAGATTTTTTAGATCACGAGTGTTCATTCGCGAGGGAGGAAACACATTTTTCATGTATTTGCCCCCCCCTGTGCCCCCACTGAAGCAAAAACGATCAGTTTAAGAACTGTTTTGAAAAGCTCTCATAGAGAACATTCAGTTGATACTCATATCGGCTACCTTTCATGAAATTTTTTTCCAGGGGCCACTTCTCTGTACTTTATTCATCGATTCATGGCGATTTTTTTCGAATCCTAGAATGATTACAAAGCCCTTTTGCTAGGAGCTCTCTCCTGCCTCTTCGAGTTGTTTCAATTATATGTACTCATCTTCATGATACCTATCATTCCTGCAATTTTCATGCAAATCCTAGCAAAGCTGTAGTGTCTAAGTCGCTGAAAAGCGCATATGGCTCCATAGCCATATGTTTCCATAGTAATACAGGGCATATTGTTCCATAGCAATACAGGAAAATTCAAACCACTATACCTTCGTCAAATACTATTCGATCTTTATGAAATTTTCAGAAAAGATTAATCTTATAAATAGTCATCTGTTTGCAAAACGTTATTGAATTTAAGGGTACTGTTTAGATTTTATTCAAGAAAATATAAAATCGATAAATCATACTATTGCTAACAAAGTTGAGTGAATTTCGACTTCTCATGTATTTGCTGTTGTTGTACTCATTAAGGCCTACATTCATGATTTTTATCAGATTTTTCGGATGGAAGGTGTCCAATCGCGAGGGGGGTACGCGAAAAGTTCGTACATTTGCCCTTCCCCTGCCCCCCTCGGTACTTATAAGTCAATTTTAAGACTTGTTTTGAAAAGATCTCATTAAGACCTTTCCAATGACACCCTACTCGACTACCAATGGTGAAAATTTTTTTTTGAGGGGTCACCTCTCTATATGGGGAGACCCCCTTAAACCCCTTTGAAAAATTTTTCCACCCTTGAACTTTCAAGAAGTCACCCTTTCTGTATTTTAGTACAAAACCCTAAAAATACAAAATTTATATCCTCACTGTGCAAGGGACTAAATGGCATGGTTATGACATACCTGAGATGTAAACGCACACTATGTTTGAAAGCGGAAAATTGCGGGGAAGACGTGAGTTTGTAGTGGCTTTCACTACGTGTTTTGACTCTAAGTTATCTTTAGTGACACTAAAGATGACTCAAAAGAGTCGAAACCCGTGTGCTCGCACAATAAAGCAACACCCGGCGGCTGTTCAAGAAATAAGATAAAATAGAAATGGACTGTGGATATCAAATAAATAAAATAATTGATTAAAGTGAACAAGTTTTCAGGTACTCGATAACAACAACACTCAAAAGTATAAATTAAGTATAATAACAATAGCAGATATGAAAATTTACACGAATGAATGATTCAAATTAGTTTATACTCAGTTAACAATGCTATTTCTCTATTGTATTCATACTTAGATGGGAGCACTTCGTTTTTATTCGAATGAAGTATCAAAAAATTGTTTGAGTCATTAACGAGTATACCACCAATTATGTTTGGTTAATGTGAAGATTTCATGAAACATATTTTCAAATGGATACATATTTCACTAGGTGTTATTCTATTCCATCTCTTTTATCAAAAAATTGCAAACCAAACTAACCATAAAACACATGACAACTGTCAAACCATTCGGAACATTAAAAAGTTTCGCCAACTTAAAGTTCTATACATGTGAAAACAAACACCCTAAAAATTCTACCATTCGAATATGGTGTCAAATGATACTAACGAAATATACCGGAAATATACACCATAAAACCTATTCGGGATAAAATAGCAAACCAAACTAATCATAAAACGCATGATAGCTGTCACACTACACGTAGCATTAAAAAGTGTTGCTATTAAAGTTCTATACATCTAAAAAAAAACATCTTTTATTTTCTCCCATCAATTCGAATTGAAATGTTAGGTTATAAGAAACGTAAGTTGATGATAACTGTAAAATGAAACAAATCATAAATTCTGAATAGAAATCAAAGAATGATTTTTTAAAAAAAGTGCAAATTAACTAAGACATTAGTTTTATACAAAAGTAGGATAATGATGTCTCATAAGACTGCATATTATGTACACTTTTTCACTCAATTTTAGTCAAACTGTATGTTAGTTATAATTAGATATAGAATTGTTTTTTTTTTTTGGGGTAAAAGAAATGACTACAAAAGGCTTACTCACACATTCTCTTTCCTTTCAGTAATTAGTTTTTTAGCGGGAAGTAAGTATGCCGGTAAGTGGCAAGGATTTTAACAATTCGCAACTGATAGGTTGTTTGGTTCGGTTACAAATCGTTGTTTTTTTTTTACGTGGAATATTTCGATTAGAATTCGAGTAGCTTATTTCTGGAACCACGTCGGCATTAAGATCGGGAGTGCGGTTACTTGCATTTGGTTGTTTTGGAGTGACGGGAAGCCTCGTGAAGGCAGATTTGAAGTAATGACGAAACTTTTTCCTCGGAGAATTTTTTTGGAACGCATATAAAACGGACATCTAACTTGGTGACTAAGAAATTGTACATGAACTTACTCCACTCGCGTAAGAACTGCTACCGAAACTCCTCTCTGAACTAGTTAGACTGCAATCCGCCACCTCCGAGTAGGCTAAAAGTGACCTGAGTACATTTTATTGGCACGTACCGAAACTTTACGTCTTTATTGTCTTTACTTTGACCCGACATTAAATTATGTGAAGGTTAAATATAATCACAATTATACACAATAAGAAAAACGTTTTTCTTCAATAATCATTGTTCGTATCAATTGCGTCAAACTTTTGTTCAAGATTCCCGAAATTTGTTTATTTACTTGGAAATTTCCATGATTTTCCTTTCCATCTTCTTTCTTCTTAAGCATAATTTTCAGTATACATATAAAATAGTTTATAATTCACTGTTTTGTATCATGATAATGTATACATAAAAATAATATTGCTAATACTATGTTCTACAACTACATTTATAACAAATCTAACATCGAGATAGCAAAAAAAACCGATACTCTGCTTTAGATGTATTTTGTTTGTTGTTGGCTTTTAAACTGGTAAAAGGTGTGTATCAAATATCGGAGTCTTAATATCAAAGTAGATTGCCGCATTGCTTTTTAGTAAATTTTCGTATTCTTCTAATTCAATTTCACTCAAAAACAATACATTTCTTTTTGAGGATATGGTGTAAAGAAGAAAGAGATAAATAAATACAAGATAAATGTCCACACTAAAATGTAGGAATGTACTTGGCACGGTTATACAATCCTGGTTGACTACTCCCTTGCGTTGCTGTGCCGTGGTTGATCTTGAGAAGTCCCTATTGTTATGTGACGCCACGCCCGGGAATCGAAGTGATTCCGATCCCGAGCCCTGGCATCTGGCCAGATATGTATGTCTTCGAAGTGCAAGCGGACTTCATCTTTCGTGCGGATATCATTGCGCAGAAAAAAATTTTTTTTTTCAAATATTTACATCTGAGGATATAAATATTTGAGAAATAATATTAATTAAACACAGTACATCTCGAAGCATATCTATCTGGCAATGCCTCCGACAGTTGCCATCAAAACGTCGAATAGATAGAAACGTGGAAACTGGTTGGAGTGTCATTCGGAGATAACCTAAAAAGTGCGGGCATTGTGATGTCTCGGTTGTGTTCCCGCAAATTTTCTACTTAAAATAAATCAGGTTCTAATAGATAATAGTGAAGAAAGTGCTCCATTAGTCTACTTATCAGGACGTTAAAGAATCTGTGTTAAATATTATGAAAATGCCATCGTAATCTGAAAATGTCAAACATTTTCCGATGTAAGGGAACATAGAACCTGATTGCGGACACGAAACGAATAGTTATCAATTCAATATGAGTACGAAATGTTGGCGGATTTTCCTATTCGTGTGCATCCTTCGAGTGACATTGGCAGTTTGTCCGACAAAGTGTACTTGCAAAATATAAAACTTAATGCACAATTTCCTTTGTCTCGGAAATTGGAGGGATTTTTATACGTTTCACAGACCGGAAGGCTATTCAAACTCAGATCGATAGATACTACAAAATATCTGAAAAATAAGCGGTTTGCAATTATAATAAGAATACCAATCATTATAAAGATGTGGTGAAGGAAACGAACTGTAGAACTATCGAAAAGCAAAGCACGTAAATTGCTAGAAGACAAGACTGACAAAACAGTTCTTTTTACACGTGGTTCTTGAAAAAGCTTTTGGGAACATTGTTTTAAATAGGGGATTTTACTCAAGGCACGGCACTTATTAATACAAATGGAAATATAAGAAAACCCTACTAACTGAAGTATCCACCAGTTACGAACACTAATATAACTAGCCGATTCTCGGAATTAAAACATGTATTACTTTGATGTGAGGAGTATAATATATTATATAAATATGTATTGTTAATCGTTCAGTAGAAAAACAATTTTGTTTGGTTATTGGAAAAGAATGAACTTCAGTTAAACAAAAGCAGCAGAAGAAAACAAAATTATAGTACTAATAGTGATAATGCAACAATAATTTAAATAACAGAAATAACGCTAGAGTGATATTCTCTTTTGTATATTATTTTATTTAATTATATTTATTTACGTTACTTAAATTAGGAAAGGGCATATGCTATCATGTCTTACTGAAATGACGGCCCAATACAAAAAAAAAATTTTCAGGACAAACGAAATAAATAAATCATTGTACCAAACTGAACGAAAGTAGAGGAATTGAATGTAATGGAAATCCATTTAAATATTTGACAGAAGTAAAATTAAAGCTGAAGTTGGGTGAGAACTTCCTTTCCCCGCCTTTTTTACCAAAGTTTCAAATATTCCTTCCCCCGCTTCCTTCTTTTTCATCTCGTGGTTATTAGCGAAGGATTTGACCTTCAGTCATATTTTTATTATATATATTATATCTCCTTTTAATATTTATGTTATTTATTAATTAAAGTTAAACGCATGAAAAATAATTATTATAACAAAGAAACATAATCGGGTGGCCACCAAATTCTTGGAGATGTCAAGCCGATTATGAGCTGTTTTTTTTTTGTAATTATTCAATAGTTTTTTTAAAGTACGTTGTCTTTCAACTTGATTTTAAAAATATTAAGTCAAATGAGGCATGATTCGCGCTTATGAGAACTCTACGATTCAGATCCTATTAAGAACTTAATAAATTTAGTGATTGCGAGAGTTCCCACGGACATATTCGTATGCTGTGCGAATAAAATGATTTGACTAAAAATTCACTCAAAATGATTTGTTATCTTCTTAAAACGCGAGTTGTAAACATTATTTTTGGATAAAATGAACGATACGACGCGACGTGAATAATTGAAACTGAAAATTCTTAATTAAGAATACTAAAAGAGGCTTGAAAATATTGCAAACGTTAGAAATGTTGAGATAGTTTTTTTTTATTAGCAGGATTCTGACTCGTATTGTTTTAGAGACTATTTTGTACTATAATGTTAAAAAAATAAATAAAATTGGATATAAGATGCAATTAAACATATATATTTAAATTTGTTTTTTTAAGAAACATAGCCGAAAAAAATAGGGACTTAGTTTCGTTTTAAATTACATTCATTTATGACATTTAAAATATTGTGTTAGAAATATCAGCGTAATGACACATCTTTTCAATTTGTTATGAATTTGTTAATCAATTAAAATGCAGGTACGTAATCGGAAATGTTGAATTAATTGCGCCTTCAAAACAGTATTAAAAAAAAAAAAAAATTTGAAATTTTCTTCAGGTGTTGATTTACAATAAAGATGTTTTATTCGTGTTTTTTTTTTGGATGTCATAGGCGCTCATAATTCGCTTTTATTTTATTAATTTCAAAAAAGATATGTTTGAGACTATTTAGTTTATAATACTTTAATTAAAGGCTTTGAAATTAAATCAAGATGAATTGCTAGCAAAAAAAACGGACTTTCCTTTTCAGTGGTTCTTCTTTTTCAGCGGGAAAGGAAGTGCAGGGTAGGTATGCCGTCGCGAGGGTAGGGTTTAGAAAAATCCGCTGAGGTCGGTTTCGCGTCGTGCGCGGTACGCGGTACCTTAGTTGACTTTGAGTTTTCTTTAACGTAGTTTTCGTCGGGCTGAGTTAGCGTAGTATACTTTTCGGTACCACGTCGGAAATTTGGGAACGCGAAATAAAAATTAGCTTTTGTACTTTTGACTGGATAATGAAGAAATACGGAGTAACGTAGAATAGGTTTCCTCTCCGTATGGTTTTGTTTTTGTAACGCGTTTTGAAAACGGGCGTGTACAGGTGGCTGAATATTGTAATTGAGCGTAACTCATTCGGAGACCCGCGACCGAAATCCTCTCCAAACTAGCTGGCCGACAAGCAGCCACCGCGTGAATGGGTTACGGTGCGCGGATTGGTTGACCGGTTGGTACCATCCGTTGGCACTACTCAGACTTAACGTCTAGAACCGATGAGAGGTCGGTTCCGCGTTCGGACCTAAAAAGGTAAAAATCATTACACTATCTTCAGCCAAAACTACAATACGAACCATTCCTCGCAATGCAAAAAACTAATTTATTCCCTTAGTCAAGCGCGCCAATTCACTCACGTCGATAGTGATAAAATGCTGTTTGCTTCGGGATTGACGGTTTCGGATATGAACGCCTTCGGCGAGGCACTTCTCCCAATGATATTCCACAGCAAAATTGACTTAAAAGCGATCACTCATCAGTTCTGATTTGAAGAGCCATTCAACACAATGCAAGAAACTGAAGCAAGTTAATGAAACAACAGAGGCAATCGTGACAGAGAGCGAGCAACACACCTCCCGTCAACGCAAGTTATGACTGATTCCATCCAGGCTGCCCCTTCCAGTTGCCTGTAACTAACATGGACACCCCGGTCGACTCCAGCAGCTTTATGTACGATGACACAGGCTTGCAACAAACTCCCGAATTGGAATTTGAATCTCTTAATACTAGTTGAGCCACGAATATTTATCCGATTTGCACAGGGTGCAGATTTTGTTGGCACAAAAGTTAGAAATAAAACGTAGATACTATCTCGCAATATAGCCGATCAAAAGTGCTGACATAAATAAATACGGTGGCGTAGCGTGGCTTCAATGAAAGATTCTTAATGGGGTAGGAAATGCCAAATGACACACTTCAAGGACGGCAAAACATTACTCATCCTCTTCCGCTGCGGCAGTAGACCATCGCTGCAGTCAGCCATTTAAACATACTTCAATTCACCTCAAAATGGCACCCAACGTTGGGCCCGAAAAGCCCGGCTGTATTAACAGTCGTGAGCAAAAGACAGACCATCGTCTTTAGGTGACCCTACAAGGTGTCCAGATTTTTAGCAGGTAGATAACCTCTTAGAGACATTGCACTTATCATGCCCTAGCAAATAATAACTTTCGAACGTGATTTCTCCTTGGACATCAATATCGCTTGGACCTGCTTTTGATTCATATGTACATTGGTGGTTTACCACAATTGTATGACTAGCAAGGCCAAATGATATTAGAGTCCTTTTGTGTATTTGGAAGTTGTTATCCCAATATCATTTTTGCGGTGACTTCTGGTCTGCTCCCCAAACCAAGCGGTGCCTAAGTGTCTTCCAGTGCATGGATTTTGACTTCACGTGATAGACTGCTTAGCTAGTCCGTGACTATCCATGATAAGACAGGCGCTGCTTGCAGGTCAGAATTCACCCTGGGCAGGCAAATTGTACCTGATCGAACCTTGCGTATAAGAGAGCACTTCTAAATCCTGATTTTTATGGTGCCTCAAGAGAGTAGTCCCTGTAGAGCAAAGGAAGAGCGCTCTATTGGTGACCGTACTGTGAAGGGAAATGGAAATGGAAAGACTGAGTTAGAGTTTGATATTGATATTGCCCATCTTCTTTTTTTTTTGAATATATTATATTTGTTTCCAAGTTAAATTTAAATCTTATTTTTTTTACTCAATCTATCATATTTATTTATCTTAAATATTTTTAAAAACAAAAACAAAATTCACGACACTTGTTTTTTTTTGTGAGTTGTGTTAATTTATAGCTCGGCACTGACGGCCACTTTTTAATTTAAACTTAGTTTTCTTTTTCCAGTTCCATTTTTATAATAACATTATGGACATTCCAAACGCATGTCGACTTTTCCTACGCATTGGCGATGAAATGTATCCGCTGTGTGACTGTTTCGTCGCCGTAGTGAGAGGAATTGGTGTCGTTGGCTGTATGAAGAAGTTTTTGAAGATGGCGCACCAGACCACATCTGCAGTGACTGTTACACTGAAGTGGAACGGATATACTCCTTCATGCGCAACTGCAAAGAGACCGAGACGCCACTACAACGATACAGATCAGCACGAGGATCTCGAGACTCAACTTTGAACCAGCCGACCCAGATTCGAAGAGCAGACTACTTTTCGTCTGAGGCTCTGGAGCCACCATCTCTACCCATGCCTGACGACACCTGCGATCATCCACAACCCACCCAGCCAGGAGACCTTCCAGCGTCTAAAGAAGCCAAGATAGTGGCTTTTATTGTGAATTGAGTGTGTTTAAATGTCCGCAAAGGACCGCAGCGATGGTCTGCTGCCTCAGCGGAAGATGATGCTGGGATCCGCTGAGATTTGCCTTGTCTGGGGACGCGTGAATGCGCTAGCAGGCTAGCGTTGCGGTGTGGTGGGACGGGTTCTTTGCCCCAGCACAAGAGCCCAACACAAAAAAAATCGCATCCATGAATTCCGGGGTCATATCAAAGTTGACCGAAGTCGAAAAAGAAGGTAATCAACTAAGGGTTGGTAATTGCTAACGAAAGGGACAAGCTGGACCTGGGGAAGACAGATGGACTTAAGGAGACTTCGTCGTTACCCGAAGATTCTTATGGCCTACAAATAAGAGCGGGGCATCCAGGTGGAGGTGGTGTGCCCTCGCACCCTCCCAACCGGATCAAGATACAAACGTAGACGTGGCCATATATTTCCCATTTGAGTGGAAAACTCATACAAACATAATTTGTATGAATTTTCCCATCAAATGATATATTTCTCTCCTTATGTTATAGAATTATGTGATCGAATCACATAACCCTATACCATAAAAGGGCACGAGAGTGGAAGGCCATTCTACCCGGGAAGAGCCCCTGTTAAACATCAAAAAACGGAGGCTAGCCCATTTAAGCAGAGGAGCCTGCCATCGATGCCGGTTATATACTCGGTCTTTCCATTCCATTATACCTGACCAGGTATAGGACCTGCATCGATGGCAAGCTCCTTCGCTCAAATGGGCTAGCTATCGGGCGCACTCCTCCGTTTTTTGCTGTTTAACAGGGACTCTTACCGGGTAGTGCCAGAACTCAAAATTAACGGCGTTAAAACCGAATCATTAGAAATTGAATTTTTAAGTGGACTTTAGTATTTGCACAAAAATGCTGAGTAATTTGTCATGGACGAACCTGCTGAAAAATAAGTATATTGAAAATCTTATGACTGAGGTGAGGTAATTTGAAAGGATAAGAAAGAAATATTTCACCGTTGTCAAAATGAATTATCTAAATTTGCCAGACAACCAGTGAAAAACGGAAACAGGCTTAATATGAGGTGGATATAACTTTAAGGTAAATACAGGCAGCATGAAATTCAATCATACACTGTGACAAAAAAGAACCCGGAAATTGCAAATGAAACGCAAAATATTTAATTATTCATCAATATTCATTTTGTCGCCTTCAAAGTAATCCCCATCAGATGCACTAAACTTACGCCAACGATTTTTCCAGTCCTCGAAACACTTTTCATAAGCACTTTTTTGGATGGCCTTCAGCTCCTTCAGCGAGGTTGTGACAAAAAAGTACCCGGAAATTGCAAATAAAACGCAAAATATCAAAAATCATCAAAATCCCACTGAGCCAAATCTACTCGTAGTGAATACGGTGGGTGATCGATGGAATTTATTGCATTTTTGGTTTCGAATTCAGTCACAAAAATCGCAACGTACTACTGAGGTGTGCCGACTTAAGCAGCGGCTGTAAACAAACTGGTTGACAGATCGGGCTCATAATTGGCATAGTAATTAAGGACAATCCTATCAACTTTAGAAAATACATTTTATTGAAATATAATTTACCTGGGGAATTTAAATTACAATTCCCGGATACTTCGTGTGTGATATAAGCAAAAATGATATCTTGCTTGGAGTGGATATAAAATAATGGAAGGGGGTACACTATTTAAAAATTTAACTTAGTCATTATTGCATCCATACAGAAGAAGATGAAATACATATGCATGCATATATGACCAATAAGACATGATTTTTACAGAATAAGTTTTATGACGAATTCGTGAATATTTACTTGTAAATAGAAGTAGAAGATGTATGTAAGTATATGTATTATAATGGAAAAAAATTAAATTCTTAGTATCAAATGCTGTTGTATTATTGCCAATAATTATAAGTGCCATTAATTCTAAGATGCTGCCACCATCCCAGTATATGTTCGTTTGTATATCTTGTTTGTATCTAGTTTCTTTTCGTTGAGCATCCCCGTAGGAAAAGACTTTAGGCACTTTTCTAATTAAATCAATTCTTTTCTTCTTCCTTGTAGCACTGAATCACTAAATCAATTAGCCATATTTTTTTAATATTTACATATACACGCAAGATCATTATCTCAACTTCAATTCTTTTGATTTAACCGCATTATCGTTGAAGTGATCCAATCAATGATGCTATATGTTGAGGTATTGTGAATGGAAAATAATTAGCTATAAATTTTTAGTTAATATGTTCATATGTAAATATATTCTGAATTAATCATGAAGACGAGTGGGCGTATATTACAATCAAAAGCGAATAACCACTAACGGCTAAATCAAATATATTAAGAGTACCCCAAGCCAAAAGAAAATGCTAATTAAGTTTGTGTTAATCTTGATTCCTAGAAATGCTTAAACCAATCAACGGAATTAATCAGCAATAACTTAGAATTAATTACCACCAGCCATAGACTGATCCAATGACTACATCCAAACAATGCTATGCATGCACTACAAAGTATCACAATCTTTCATCAAACATAGAAAGCGAAACGGAACGTGATTAGAATCCATAACACAAGATATGAGCACCTACAGATGCACATACAAAAGATACATACACATGATCTGTAAACTCTGTGTCGCTCTCTGACGGTAATCCTTATCTTTTCTTGAAATGCAAAGATTGTAATAAACGTCAATTCGCTGGCAGAAAAGAAGATGCGATAACCTGTTTCGCACCGGAAGTCCCGCCGGTGACTCATATTCAAATAAAGCACTCTGCAAGCGCAGTATCTTGGCGAGCGATGAAAAGAAACTTCGTCCACATCTTTACGGATGCGATATGTTTGTTTATTTTCCAAACAGCGCTATGGTTTTTGTTTCGCCCAATCTACTGCTCGTTCCTGTTTGCTTGTTGGCCTGGAACAATAGGCATTTTGTGCAAACACAACAAACCGCTGCAAGCAGCTGGAGAAAATGAAAATGAGAGGAAGTTGTCTGGAACTCATTCTGGGAAATTAATTTTCTATTGTACACTTGGAAATGTCCGTTCATCAGGTTATTTATTTTGGCTATTGTAATATTTAAACAAATGGTGATTTACATACATTTGATGTGGGTGTTGTGGATACGGGCGTTGAATTTCATTTTGCAATGAAGAAGCCCTGGAATGTTTATTGTAAGCACACGTAGGTGGCCTGAAGTGCTTTCTTGCTAATAAAGTATGCAACTGGACATGATTCCGATGCGAAATTTCTCGGGAGAGTTCATTTGATAAATGTAAAAAGAATTTTGGATGTTTCCGCTCATAAATTTATGAATGAATGTACAGAGGTCAACGACAAGAGGGTAAACATAGATTTTTATTGAATCACATAAAGTTGCATCATTTGGGGTACATTTTTATCAGAGGGGACTCGGAAAGAATCTACGAGGAGCTAGAATAAAGGCAAAAATCGTTTTCATTATACATATGTATGTATGTACATAACGCTCATTTGCTGCAACGACGTCATAACCCAAAAATCATGTTTTTTTCAGGAGTTACATTAAAAGTTTACATATTGTTGTAATTTTAAGAATCTTTAATATTAAAATACTGTTATGGACTAAATTAAAATACTTTCACTTTTATTTTTACTTTTCTTTATTTACACTTTTCACACACAATTTGAATTAATTTCCAAAGTACAATTGCGTTCTACATTCACATTAAAATGAATCATACGGAATCTCTGCTAACCATATTTGCAATTCCTTTTATAGGGTATTTTTGTTTATATTACATGCAATTAAAATTTAGCAGATTAAAATTCCCAACGCAAATTCAACATATCAATTTCGCAAATATGGCATCTTAATGGCATTCTCCCGTCTTGTTTATTTTCGAGATCGACATGGACTAATTTCGCGAATGTGACATTTTAAATATATACATATGTAGTAACGAGCGATCCCACGCTAAAACCGCTGACACTGCAGGTCTGCACTACCATTCCGTGGGAGCGAACATTTTGACACATTCCGGGAAACTGCAACCGCAGCAGAAAAATTAGATATAAGCGTTTGCATACTTATTGTTGTATTGTGTTTGTACTTTTGATCGCGACGGGGAACCTCTGCCCAAATCGCAGTGAAATATATTTTTTTGTTATAAGTCTAAATTGATTTTTAACTGGCGCCCAACGTGGGGCTGCATCCGTGCGTGTGTTAAAGTGATTAATGTTAGTGGATGGATCAATTTACAAGTATACACATATTTGCAAAGAAGCCTTAAGATCCTAACGCATGTTGAGACTAGTATGCGGTCCACAAATTATCTCAAAGTATAAAGCGAAAGTAAAAGTTTCGCGAAGTTCGGACAATTCACCCGCGACGAAAAACAAGTCCGGAAGACCGCACGCATTTTTCCTATTGGCACCTTAGTAGCTTCTTGGAACACCAGCAAAGGCAAACAGGATAACCCCAGAGGAAACAGGATTGGCAGCCTTGTGAAGAACCCACTGGAAGCGTGATCGGGAGCAAAGCAATAGCAAGAAATGAAAAAAATAATAATATTAATGTAAGTCAGTTATGTAATATTTAACATAAGTTATAAACTGGCAATCTTTAAAACATTTAAAATTTATTGAAGGAAATCTAAAAGAACATTTCAAAACAATAATATTTTCATATTGGAAATAAGTGAAGGATGTTTTAATCATGTAGTTTCTATATATTTTCAACAAAGCTCTTTTACAGGATATTTAAATTTGTGAAAGAAAAGTGAAGTGTTAGTGAAGATTATTGTTGTTAATCATAATTGTGGTGTCCGCGAGACATATTACCTTAACTTTCATTTTATTTGATTGTTGATTCATAAGAGCTCGTGTTGGAGGAGTTACTCTAGCATCCTGTGTTAATTAAACTATAGCTCTTGTTTATTTGATTAAAATCCGTGTCGTAGAATTCATTTGATTTCCTCAGGTTTCAATCTTTTCTTGTGAATCGATCTTGTCTTGATGCAATCAGATTTGTGTCCAATAACCAATTTATATCTCCTGCCTAAAAGTTGATCTTGATTGTCGTGCCGTTGTGCTTCACTTGATCGTTGTTCTTGTTTTGTCTTGCTGACACTCCGCAAGCCCTAATCGTGAATAGTAACTAAGTCTTTTGGACCCTTTTCGCAAATTTAAGGTTTTACAATGTCGAACCCCAATAATCTTATTCGACCCACACGCCGACCTGGAATACCAGCGGGCGATAACGGGGACGAACCCCAAGCAGCTCCTCCTGAAAACGCAGGAGGTAGCACCATGACTTTCAACGAACTTACCAGAGTCATAAACCAAATAGTTTTGGAATCTCTTCGAGTTCATGGCAGCCAAATCTTTCAAAACCTGATGAATCCTGCATCTGAAATAAATAATGAAGCGGATGTAGGCATAAACTCTAGCCAAGATGAAAATCTATCCGATATGGATAGAATACCCAACGTAGTAAAAAGCCTGAGAGACTTCTCCGGCAATCCAGGCGAATTTAATTCATGGAGGAAGAGTGTCGAAAGAATACTTACAATATTTGAGCCTCATAAAGGAAGCCCAAGATATTACGGGATCTTATCCGTGATCCGAAATAAAATTGTTGGCCAAGCCGACATCGTGCTAGAGTCATACAACACACCCCTTAATTGGCAAAAAATTTCGAAGTGCCTCACACTGCATATGTGGACAAGAGGGACCTCGGTACCCTTGAGTACCAAATGACCACTCTTATCCAAGGTAACAGCAGTATTCATGAATTTTACCGGGCTATTTACTATCACTTATCCCTTATCCTAAACAAACTGTGTTCAGCTAATATGAGTCAAGAATTACTTAATAATATGACCCAGTGTTTCCGAGATAAGGCCCTGGATACATTTATCAGGAGCCTATCAGGGGATCTACCCAGGCTTTTAAGCATGCGAGAACCCGTTGACCTACCGCAGGCACTTCGTCTATGTCTAAAATTGGAGAACATGGGTTACCGTGCACAGCATGCTAATAATTCTCAAAATATCTCACGCAGAAATTCTATTCCAGTGTCACCACCACTACCTCCGCGGAAAATTTATCAAAATTTCAACACAAAACATAAATTTTATCCTGAACTTGTTAATAATTCAAACGTGCCCCAGCCAGTAAAGTTATACCAACCAAGGCCGCAACAAAAATATCCGAACCCATTACCACTACCGCCTAAATCGCGAGGAATAGAACCCATGGATATCGATCCCTCAATAAGAACTCATGCCATCAATTACCAAAATAGACCCGGCCCAAGACCTCCATATGCTCCAAAAAGACCTCAGCCACCAGACCAATTTTACAGGAACAAGAAACAACGTGCCTTCTTTGCAGAAAGAAACAACATACAACCAGAAATATCGCCCGGAACACTTGAGTACCTCTAGGATGAGATAGAGAGACAGGAGCTCGCAGACTTCTTAGCTGAAGAAGAAACTGAACCCTTTCCAACAGATTTTCAGGATGACAACATACAGACACCCGACGATGACGAAAACCAAGACGACATTCATCTTTTAGATTGAACAGCACTTCGCTTCCGTATATTGAAAGGACTGCGAAGAGCGGCGAAATTTTAAAATTCTTAATAGACACAGGATCTAATAAAAATTATATTCAACCCCGTTACATCAAAAACCCCTTAGAAAACGACAAACCGTTCAGCGTTAACTCTGTAGGTGGGGCAGTCACTATCACGCATCATGCGTTCATTGATCTTTTCCAAACAAATAACGAGAAGATGAAATTCTTCCTTTTACCTAGCCTTAAGACATTTAACCGAATAATTGGGAACGACTCCCTAAAAGCCATGAATGCAATTATCTATACTGAAGGGAACTATATGATTATTAATTCTGGCATAAGACTTCCCCTATAGCAACACGCTTCACAATCTGTTAACAAGTTAGACATAAATACAGACCATCTATTCAGGACCCAAGGAAATCGACTCAGAGCAGTTTAGGCCAAATGCATCGATTTATTTTCCAAACCGAATGAAAAATTGACGTACACAACAAGAGTACGAGGAGAAATTCGCACAACTACGAATGATCCCATCTACAGTAAATCTTACCCTTACCCGGTAGCGCTCAAAATGCAAGTTGAGAAAGAGGTTAAGAAATGGCTGGAGAATGGCATCATCAGGCCATCAAGGTCACCATACAATTCCCCTGTATGGATTGTTCCCAAAAAATGGACTCTTCCGGAGAAAGGAAATACCGCATGGTCATTGACTATCGGAAGCTAAATAGTGTCACAGTTCCAGACAAGTACCCAATTCCCGAGATAAACGAAGTGCTGTCTAACCTAGGGAAAAACAAATTCTTCTCCGTTATAGATTTAAGCAGCGGATTTCATCAGATCCCTCTAAGAGAAAAGGACATTGAAAAGACGGCATTCTCGATCAACAGTGGCAAATTCGAGTTTCTTCTACTACCATTTGGATTGAAAAACGCGCCTGCTATTTTTCAGTGCGCATTAGATGATATCTTGCGTGAACACATCGGCTTGCAATGCTACGTCTACATAGACGATAAAATCATCTTTGGCAAGGACGAAGCAGAACACCTCAAAAATTTGGAAATAGTTCTTAAGACACTTGAGAGAGCAAAAATGAAGGTGCAGCCAGACAAGTGCAAGTTCTTGAGTAACAATGTCGAATTTCTTGGTTTTGTAGTCAGCGCCGATGGCATTAAGACCAATCCGAAGAAGGTCGAAGCCATTGCCTCCTTTCCTCCTCGAAAAACCTTAAGGGATCTCCGCACGTTCCTTGGAATGTCGAGGTACTATCGACGCTTCATCCGTGATTATGCGAAGCTCGCAAAACCCCTGACATCCCTTTTAAGAGGGAAGGATGGACGAGTGTCCAAATCTATCTAAAAAAATACACCAACTGTCTTAGAAAAGCCAGCCATGGATGCTTTCTTGAAGTGAAGGAGAACTCTTATGTCTAAGGTCGTTATATTACTGCATCCTAACTTCGAAAAGGAATTCGAACTGACTACAGATGCCTCTAACTACGCCATTGGTGCTGTTCTCTCCCAGAAAGACAAACCAATATCCTTCTTGTGACGAACCTTGGGCAAAATCGAGGAAAATTACGCGGCTAACGAGAAGGAAATGTTAGCCATCATGTGGGCACTAAAAAATTTAGGAACTTTCTTTACGGGTCTCGAAAAGTAAAAATTTACACCGATCATCAACTACTCACATATGCCCTTAGCAATAAAAATACCAACACCAAGATTAAACGTTGGAAATCAATACTGGAGGAGTACAATTATGAACTCCTATACAAACCGGGTAGAGCAAACGTCGTTGCTAACTCCCTTTCGAGAGCACCGAGTCCACCTGAAGCTGATTCACTTACACCCACTGAACATAGTGATATTAGTTCATCTCAAAATCAGATCCCAATAGTCGAAACTCCCAGCAATGTATTTCGGAACCAACTCATTTTGCATACAGGCAACGAAACAAGCTACCAAATAATGAACCCTTTTGTCAATTACATTAGATACACTTTGACCCAACAAGACTATACCGAGCATGACATTATTAATATCTTTAAACGCTACCTAACCCGCACACAGTAAACGGACTCATGATAGACGAAAGGACATTAGGGCTCATCCAAGAAATTTATCCCCAGCACTTCCTAAACTATAAAATCCGCTTTACACACAAAATAATAGAAGATCTACAGAATGAAATAGATCAGGAGGAGAGGATTCTCAGAACCCATCGCAGAGCTCATAGAAATGCGGAAGAAAACAGGCTTCAAATGTTGGAGAACTTCTATTTTCCTAAGATGTCTGCGAAAATTAAAAGACTTGTTGGCCGATGCATAACTTGCAAAGAAAATAAGTATGAGAGAAATCCGAATAAACCCCTTTTGCAGGCTACACCCATCCCAAATTATCCAGGGCACACGGTGCATGTTGATATATTCCTGACCGAGAAAAGGCTAGTTTTGACCGCAATAGATAAATTCAGAAAATTTCTCCAAGCATGAATTCTTCCATCAAAATTAGCCGAGGATGTTAAACAACTCTTAAGGGACATCTTGTTTTCCTTTTGCATACCAGAAAATGTCGTCATGGATAACGAGGGTGCACTATGATCTGCATCCTTGTCCTCTATGATGGAAGATGACCTACAAATAAATGTCTTCAAAACTCCTCCTTGCAAAAGTGAGGTTAATGGCCAAATAGAACGGCCTCATTCTACTTTGACTGAAATTATGCGATGTCTAAAACGGGATGATCCAAACCGACCCTTTAAAGAACTACTCCAGAGGGCAGTCAACGAGTACAACTATACTATACATTCCACTACAGGCAAGAAGCCAGTAGAGCTATATCTCGGTCGCTTACCAAGAGTAACCCCTGAAGAATTTAAACACATAAGGCAGCAAAATATAGAAAAACTTAAAGTTAAGCAGGGAAAAGACCTTGCATACCACAATAAGATTAGGAAGCCCCTAAAAGATTACAACCTGGGAGAAACTACTTTCGTAAAAAGAAATAAAAGATTAGGATCAAAATTAACTCCCCGATATAGACAAGAAGTAGTTAGGGAAAACAAAAATACAACAGTACTTACTGAATCCGGAAAGATAATACATAAAAGTAATATTCGCAACTGACTTCTCTTTTCTAGACTCACCATTCACATGGCCATGTGCAAAATAAAAATTCTCGACTATACAAACTCCCAAATCATAACCATCAAACCTGGGCAAGCGAAAATAAGAACCGTATGCTTTAACATCATACATGACGTCGACATTGAACAATACCGAAATATAACATTAGGAATATCGGACGCAATCACCCGTGAAATGAATAGCAGTAATCCTTTATACCCTTATCTTAGCCAAGAATTATCACAAACCCAACAACTCTTAAGACATCTGCAACCAAAAACTTCGAAAAGATCCTTAGATTTTATTGGCACCGCATGGAAACGGGTCGCGGGTAGCCCCGATCATGACGATTTAAATATAATTCAAGAAAAAATAAATATCGTCCTGAAAAACAACAACGATCAAGTAGTAATCAACAAAGCATTGACAGATCGAATGAATGATTGAACACGAGTTTCCATCCAAATTCAAAAATTCGTAAAAAAACACACCACGAAGATGATCTAGCCGCTAGCTTACAAGACAAATTAAGGTTGATAAAAGAAGAACTTGTAACTTTGAACTACGCTCTTGACTTTGCAAAAACTGGTGCAGTAAACTCTATGATGTTGTCGAAAAAGAAATTGAAAAGGCTGTAGAAATATTTGACAAAGAAAATTTTCCATATTCATCAATTGAAGATGCATAAAAATCAGCTGAAGTAAAAATTGCTACAAGTAAAAAAACTCTTTTATATATTGTTAAAATATCGATAACAAGTGAAGAAACATCTGAAAAACTCCTTATAAAACCTGTTAAAAAGAGCAACAAAGTAGTCGAAATAATACATAAAAATATTTTACAAGGCCAGACCAAAATGTACAGTATGTTAAATGATTGTAAAACATACTTTGAAATAACGATTTGTAAACAAACTGACTTACTAGAAATAAGCTATTCAACATGTCTCCCAAGCATCCTGAAGAGTAACAACTCAACTTGTAACATAATCAGCGGCCTACAAATACCAATTGTAGAAGAAATCACCAGCAACATGATCATGATCGGTATCAATCAACAACGATCCGCATCAACTTTTCGGGCACATTGTTATTAAATACAATATTAATAAACGGAAGATACTTCACCTCAAAGGAAGTATCATTGTGGCAACCCCCTTCCTGCTATCTTTCAACGTACGCCATACGAAAGCCAATACAAGGAAATCCTCTCACTTGAAGCAATCCGCAGCCTGCACATCAACAACACCAAGCGGATCGAGCTCCTTCAAGGCGCTAAGCTTTACGAGCGCTGGACCAGCTACGGGATAAGCATTCTCACTATTTCAATACTACTAACGCTTCTTTTTCTCAGATTCAAGAAAAAAAAACCTGAAACTTACCATCAGTCACTCCGCTGTAGAACCAGAAGTTAGCAATCAATTACCGGTGAACGTACCGCAAACAATCGCCATGCAACCGATCCTATCGCAGCATCCATCAAGCCGAACCCTTACAATCAGCCACACTTCTAATTGGATGAGGACATCCAAATTTAAACGGGGAGGAGTTAACGAGCGATCCCACGCTAAAACCGCTGGCACTACAGGTCTGCACTACCATTCCGTGGGAGCGAACCTTTTTCACACATTCCGGGAAACTGCAACCGCAGCAGAAAAATTAGATATAAGCGTTTGCATAATTATTGTAAAATCTTATTGTGTTTGTACTTTTGATCGCGAAGGGGAACCTCTGCCCAAATCGCAGCGAAATATATTTATTTGTTATTAGTCTAAATTGATTTTTAACTTATATTCTCGCGTATTGTTTATTTCCGAAATCGATTTGAATTTTGTGATGATGAGTTATTGCGATTTTTATCCGGACAATTTGGCCAATCATGATTTTGGGAACAGCAATAGTCGCAATAGAACAATCTCATGTATGGAATTTGTTTTGATGATTGATTCCCGGTATTTGGCATTATAATCTTTGTTTCTGAAAGGATTTTTGTTTAAGTTAAGCATTTAAGTGACTTTGGTTTTGGTTAATTAATTCTGGGAAAAGACTATGATAATTATTGCTTTTAAGGGATATGATAATGGGAATCAATTATGCCAATTGGGTTGATGGCAGACGGATTTTGCGTATTAAACATATGTAGAGAAAATATGCGCGGATATAGAATCATGAAATGACGTGACTCTGCGATGAGGAATGATTTCATTGTATTGGCAGATGAAATGCAATCAACAGATGAGTGTGGTGGACAAGGTCCATAACAAAACCAAACAGGTCTAGTTTAGCCAAGTGACATCTGGTTATGTTGTGGCTGTAAATTGAATGACTTTGATGTGCACAAAAACTTCCCCTTGACCTCAGAATCACCTCTGATCTCACGTTCTTGCTACTAAAATCAGTCTTTGAGTGCAACATAAGTTAAATTGTGACGTTTTCGTTAATAACAAAAAGCGTTATTGCTCAAGGTTTAATACAAATTTTAAATTACGACAGTATGTTTTCGAGCAAGTGGAAATAATAAAGAACGCCACAACTAAGTAAATGATATAGTAACAGTAACATTTATTACATAGCATTGCTTTTCTCCTTTTCATGCCTCTTTTCCCTCCTAGACAATTCTTTCTCCACTAGATGCTGATTATAATACTCCTTTTTTTCCCTTTTGCTTCTCCCTCGACATTCTCGTAGGCACAGCAAGTTTCACATAAGTCCTTTTTTGGTGTAAAAAACGAAATGTTAAAATCTTCAGTAAATATCCAATAAAACATCACGTAATTTACAAATGGAATGTTTTGTTCTTTACAATTATTCAGGAAATTTCTATAAATATCGGCAATAGATTGGCTCCCGTCAATAAAATGTTTGCTGTTGTTTGCACGCGTGTAGTGTGCAATGAATCAGCCCTACGCCACTGAGAACGATCCGCAGGTCGTTATTGACGTCGACAGTTTGGGAGCGACCCTTTAACCACTCGCTGACAATGAACCGCGTTTTGGGACAGCTGGCAGGAAGTTGAAAGATTGTGGTTGAATGGGAAAGAGGAAGACTCCGGACAAGATGACCGCCAATCCGACGTGTTATTTTATCGTTCTTTGGCAGAACTTGAGTGTATTATCCGAGCCTATTTCAATCGAACTTTATTTTACTTGTGAAGGAGAGCTAGATATGTGAAAATTAGTTTTTTGAACCAAAGTTAAGTGCTCTCTACATTTTTAAACCAAAGTTAAGTGCTATCTACAGAATTTCCAAGTGGAAAAACCAGTCGACACGATGTCGTGAACCCGCAACGCACCTACGACAAAATGCCGTTCTCGCGCAAATAATGAATTGGCAAATTGCAAGATTTTTAGTGCGGACTCGAATCCGTGGCTTACAACACAAAAACAAGTAATCATCAATGTCCTTACGCTGGAGAGTATTCTTCATATGAATGCCATCGTCGAGGTTTTTCCAGTTCGTGCATGATTTGAACAACAAATTCGCGGACCAACTTACGTCGGTCATAATGAATCGGACAAGTGACGGGGAAGTCATTATATTGTGAAATTTCATACAGTAGTCCGAATTGTTTACAATTGTATTCAAAATATTTAAACCGACTATATAATGGCCGTGGAAAAGTATAAGTAAGCTTAGAGCATGGGCAGATGACACTAATATGCAACAAAATTCAACTGCAAGAAGGTTCTCCGAGATCGAGGAAACGTTTGAATATACTACTAAGCATTCTCTCTCTCTCTTCTTGATTTACCGCCAGGTGTTCGATGAAAGTTTGCAAAAATTATAAAATGTGAGCTCTTCTGTGAACATGCGTAAAGTTAGGGCACGAATTTTAATTTCCTACTTTCGCAAGACTATGTGTCTCCGCCCATTGCTTGTTGACTTTATCTCCGAAATATTTATGGAGGATATTTTAACATTCTCCGCACACCGATAAAAACTATTGACTCGTCAGAGAAGACACGATTTTTTTTCTCAAAACATTTGATAGCTGTTGCGCCATGTCCTTCCATATTGATTCTGCGTTTACTTTTGAAAGTTATCTCATACAAGAGACTAACATAGAATATAGCCCCACTGAATTATCACGGAGTAGAATCAATGCCTTTTCAAGTTGTTTGCGCAACGTAAATTAGCATGCTAGGTCTTGACATAATTGATAAATTGGGTATTTTGGGTAAAATACTCTTTTTCTGGATATATCTTGATCAATACTTGTAAAATCGGTCTTCTTTATTATACTTTATTTCATACTGAGCAATATTAAACTTTAAGTTGTTTAAAACCCATCCCAAAATAAGGATACTCGTTTACAGCAATACTTTACGCAATATATATTTTATAACAATACTTTACGCAATATATCTTAATAGTTGAATAGTTATTCTTAAGATCATCTGTAGTAATAGAGCAGTTACCCTATCAAACTGCTCTAAAACTTTCCTTTCTCCTTCATCCCTACAGCGTGGTAATCAAGTAGACGTTAATGATTATGCAGTTTAGAATTCCTTTTAATATCCAATGTCTTCTTTAAAATTTTCAACAACTAAAAATGTCTCTATAAATAAAAATGGTCGATACGAATTCGGCGCGGGCAAAGGGTTAAAGAAAATTCATGCATAATATAGACCAGATCTACTAATTCACTACACAACCAGCAAATCATGTCCATCTAGGAAATCCTATTTAAAACACACATTCTCGCACTCAGCTAATCGTAATCCTAGACATACAAAATATACATTTACACTCAAAGAATTGTTAGTAACAACTCTTATCAGTGAACAACAATACTTTCTATTTGGGATATGGGCTTAGACTTGTTCCGTACACATAAAGCATTGAATCATTTGGTGCAACGCCGAACAGTTGAATGGCTTTTGGTGTTGATAGAAAAAGAACGAAATGGTGATGCAGTGGATACAGCACTCTTGCAAAGCGTGCTTCGAATGTTGTGTGATTTACAAATCTACCAAACGGCATTTGAAGAGAAATTCTTCGTTGCCACAAAACAATTATACCAAGCCAAAGGACAAAGTAAAATCCAAGAGTTGGATGTCCCCGAATATTTGCAACATGTTGATAAACGATTCGCCGAAACACCCTCTAATTTATACAGTAGAAAAAGAATTACTGGCTGAACACTTAACCGCAATCCTCCAGAAAGGCTTAGATAATTTACTTGAAGAAAATAGGCTTAACGATTTACGCTTTTTTATAATTTATTTAGTCGCGTGAAAAAATGGCACAATAGAACTATGTGCTAATTTTAATAGCTATACAAAAAAAAAAGTCGTACCATTGTTATAGATCCCGAAAAAGATAAAAGCATCGTTCAAGATTTACTCGATTTTAAAGACAAAATGGATGTGATTGTACAGTCGTGTTTTGATCATAACGACGAATTCATCAATTCGCTGCGTGAAGCATTTGAACCTTTCATAAATCAACATGCGAACAAGCCTGCCGAACTAATAGCAAAATACGTCGCCAGCTCAACAACCTGCCTCTACACATTTGCCTGCAGTTTGTATCGATCACATAATGAAAATGTTCGATCCAATTCAACACCAACAACAGCTACAACATCAACAGCATCCAGATTCATAGAGTCATGGTATGCTATTGCATCCGACACAGCAATGATCCTCGTCGTCATCATCGTCGTGAGCTCAAGAACATGCCTCTATACATTTGCGGGGATTTTTGGTATCGATCACTGAATGGCGAGGTTGATGACGGGAACTGGTCGCGTCTGGACGTGAAATAGAAGTTGCAAGTAAATTTGAATACGAATCACAAGTATAGTCCGATGGACTGGAAATATGATTAAGGGAACTGAATCGAGTATAAGTGTATAAATAATGAGTCAGATCATAGTAAACGCGAATAAATGTGGAATAATTAAGTAAATTTCGTCTATGAATTAGCACTTAGTGGCCACGATGCGTAACGGTCAAATACAGATCAAGCAAAGCGATTAAAAATAGTTTGGCTCGAAAGCAAAACAAGTAGAAAAATTTAAGTGACCACTAGAGAGGGGTTGAAATACAATTACAGAAGTTTCTCATTTTGAAATATATTATCCAACGATTAAGTTGATAGTGTTTATGGTGATAAAGAATTTTGTTTAACTTACTATCAAGTGTATGATTCATTATTAAGTACTAAGAGTTGCAGTGCTGCTCCCGTAAATTGGATTGTATACACGAATGTGATGTTTTAAGTTTCAGTGAATTGCAATATCCGCGTCTGACTGCGCTTGACAATAACTGTTAAAATATTTAATGCAACAAAATAATAGAACATTGAAACAAATTTTTGAAATTCGGTTAAATGTGAATGTCAGTTTTTACTCAAAAAGCTTAACCCTATACGGTCAACATTGATTTACTTTCAATTTTAAGAGCATTGTGTGAGACTAGTGCAAGTGCGGTGTTGTTGATATTTCCCAAACTTGGATTAATATAGCTGTTTTAGATGATTTTGAAATATTTTGGAAATACGAAACATAAGATTCTTCTACTGCAACAGCTTACTTCATGCAATTGTTTTACCATGAAATTCTAAAATAACCCTGCAATCAATATTAGCAATTAGGATAAGCTAATTTTTATGAAGCTTTACTTAGTAGAAAATCTGCATCGTCATCGAGCGGACCATGTGGGTAAGTACCCCGTTTGTTTCTCTTTGTTTACTTTTTTGGTATATTTGAATATGAATTTTTTTTACCTAATTAATTTATATCTTTTCTGTTATTTAATAACAATTTTTATTTGAGGTAAAATTTTTGATTTGATTAAATTTTTTGTATGCCTAACAGAATTATAGTTGCTCGACTTGCACATATACTAAATACAGCTAGCATTATGAACAATTCGTTTTCTTGTTCACAGTAATTGATGACATATGTTAGAAAAGAGAAATATTTATACGGGAGAGTAATATATATATTTTTTATACACTTAGTTTACGAACTTGAATAAAAATGGACTGTTAAATTTAAATCGTCGGTCTTTCCGTTCCTTTTCCTCCAACCGGGTATAGGACCCGGTACAATGGTAGGCTCTCCACGCCACAAATGAGCCAGCCATCGGGCATTAACTAACCTCTTTTTGTTTCAGGGTACTTCGCGGGTTGAGTGGCCCGAGCAAGGTACTTCTTTATGGCATAGGGTTATATAATCGAATTGCATAGCTCCATGACATAAATTGGTCACCGGGGTGCTTCTCCTCTGATGGGAAGGCTCATGCAAGTTATATTGTATGAGTTTTTCACACAGAAGAGAAATACCTGGCCACTACAACATATATGGTTCTTGATCCGGTTGGGGCGGTGCGCGGTGGCTCCATCACCACCCGGTTGCCCCTCTCTTATTTGTGGGCCATTAGCCTCTTCGGGTAAAGACGAAGTTACCCTAATTCCGTCTGTTTTTACTTGTTTCACTTGTTATCTGAACAAGTCATTTTCTCTCGGTATGGTTGCCTACAATTTTTACGACTTCGATCGCCTTTCTTTTTTGACCCCAGAAATTCGTGAATGCGAAATTCTTTTGTAGTGGGTCCTTGTGCTGGGGGAATGAACATGCCCCACGACACCGCAATGCTAGCCTGCCAGCGCATTCACGCGTCCCCAGACAAGGGCATTCTCGGCGGATATCTTCACCTTTCTCTGCCAAGGCAGCAGACCATCGCTGCAGTCCTTCACGGATTTTGGGAATTACCTATTCATTACACATCATTGATTAAAATAAGCTTTTAGACCAAATTTATTGTTATTTGCTTGCTAAGCTTTGCTATTTTTTTACGAGCTCATTGTTTTCGCTTGCCTTTACACTCATGTCAAATCTGAAGTCAAATTAGCCGCACCCCCGCTTATTAAGTACAACCTCCATTGATCAACGTTACCTTGAACAAGACTCAATCCATATAGTGTGCATGTCTGACGTCTACTACATAAGATCTTTACGCATTTTAATCTTAGTCATCGTAAAAACATCCTCCTTTCTAGCAAAATATTGTCTTCTATTGAATTTTAAAAGTAACCATTTAGAGTAACTGAAAATTTACTTTGTTCAACTTCACAATTTTAAGAACAAACTAAAAATGATCATAAATATGCATATCTTCAGAAAGAGTAATGAAACAATATCTAGATAAAAGTAATTACAGTAATCAACACAAAACAATCTTATAAAATAGTTCAAATATACATATACGAGTATGGCAAAATAAGACACAATTGTGCTTTGGGTTTTACCGGAAAAGATTTATCTACAAATGACATTTAATTAGTCGATTTATTTTAAATTAGTAAATCACTACAATTAAAAAGAAGAACTATATTTACTTTAGAGTTTTTTTTTGCTTGATAAAATGACGTATTGTAATGTGACACAATTTATTTTTTTAAGATTATATACGTTTAGTAATGTGAAAACGTGAAAACTCATTTTTAGGCTGAAAAAAGAACTTAAAATTTTAATTAAAATTTTAGATAAATTCAGTGATTTCATAGAATCTTTGAAAACTCAAATATTTAATATTGTAGTTCATAGAATATAATGATCAATATTGAATAAAATAAAATGAATTGCTAAATCCAACAACGCAATTCTTTTCCAGCTAACCCTTCTTTTCCAGCATTAGTTTCTGCAAATGGTATGTATGCCGTTACGAGGGTAGGGCTCGTATAATCCGCGGATGACCGGTCACGTTCGGTACGCGGTACCAGAGCATATCTACTATATAGCAGCTGCAATTAGAACAAATTTTATTTCTTACGGTACTTATGGAGTAGAGAGAATTAGACTAAAAGTGCGTATGTATGGTAAACAAAAACTTGAATTTGCTTGCAATTTAACCAACACAAGGTAAACTTTAATCCATCTTTTACACGTTTATTTGCCTCTCTTTTCATTTTGACAGCTCCTCGATTGCAGGTGCTAGTTAGTATATATGCTCTGGCGGTACCATAGTTTCTTTTGCGTTTTTTTTTATTTTATTTAGAGTAGATTATTTCGAAGCTCGTGTCAGAGGAGGATATTTTTCGGTACCGGGTCGGTGATATTCTGCAACGCGGAGTTAGGTCCAGTTTTTGTGTTGTCTGAATGGATGGAAGAAATGCGGAACAAAGTAAAGGTAGGTTTCGTTTCCGTATGGTGGTATTTTTGACGCGTTTAAAATCGGGCATGTGAACTGGTGGCTGAACTTTTGTATTTCGGACTTAGTCTGCTCACGTAAGGCCTGCGACCAAACTCCTCTCTGAACTAGCTAGCTAGCCAGCAGCCACCTCATAGTAGAGTAAGAGTGTCCGGACTTGTTGACCTGAAGGGTACAGTCCATTGTAACGTTCCAAGACTTCGCGTCTGGAACCGATGAGAGGTCGTTTCAGATTTCGTTCGAGATGCATACGTGTTGTTTTTAAACGAAAATCATTACAAGTGGCTTTCAATTTTTGGAATTCGGTCGACAAATTTCTTCCCACGTTCCCTCAAAGTATCGTCAATTTACTATGTTTTCCTCGACAATCCATGCTCTAGTGAGATAGTCGCTATTCTATTTCGTTTTTCCTGCACTGTGTGTATAGGTCGATCGTTTATATCGAGAGTATTCTTAAAAAATGTTTTACTTTCTGTTCATTAGAACAGAAATAAAAGGTATTATTGTTGTCCCCTTTCTTTCTTGTACAACCGACGCGCACATATTGATATTTCGGCTGGATCGGCTCCATATTATTCGCAATGAATTGTCTTTGTTTTCTCTATATAACCTAAGTCCCAGTAAGAAGTGAAAATGCGCACTAGATCTTCTGCACTGAATTTTGTGGCACATTTTATTTTACACTTTTCTTTGCACGAAGGACGCATTTTCCTCTCGTTTTGTGGTTTACTTTCTGTTGCGTGCATTTTGTTTGCCCTTCCATTGTTTCGGAGCATTTCATTCACATTTCTTATCCAATTATTCTCATTCCTTTTACACTTTAATCCTTTCTTAACTGGACTTGTCATCATCGGAGATGGAGCGTTGGGGATTGTACATGAACTGGGAGTATTCAGAATGGATCCTACAGTGCCATCTGATAAAGGATAAATGAATGAGCTATTCGCAAATGTTTCGACCTCAGTGACAAGAGTACCGCAACAACTTTTATTGAAGTTTGTTTCGTTGGTTCTCTCGCTACCAACATCACTGTCACTCTCACTGCTAACTTTGGGCGGTAAATAAGTGATATCTGAGAGCGAATCATCATTATCTTCGGAGAAAGAAGTTGGGCTCGCATTACACAACGCGAGCCACCCTCAATTATCGTCATTTTCACGCCCATTTTCTTAGTTTTTTGCAGATTCCAAATTTGTAGCCATATATCATTGATAACTAAGTAAGAAAGAGCTAAGCACAGAATCGAAAGTAGCACTTAACCCCTTGATGTGATTGTCAAAGTGTGAGTGCTCAGCTTATTTGCATAACTAAAGACGCGCTAAATCAAACTTCCAGCAGATTAAATTGAAGGGTCTGAAACCCTGTTTTGCATCAAAAACAGTAAAAAATCGGAAATTATACGTTTTTCAAAAAATAATGAACGGCTTTTGAGTGGTGAGAAGGTAGGAAGCATCCAGAGCTTTGAGTTCTCATGGCTCTCAATTAGTAAAATTTAGTCATGAGACTGATACCATCTCCTCTCATGTTTTTTAAAGAAGCCCCAAAACTCCCACATAAGAAAATCCTACATTTCTGAACACTAGTGACACTAGCACCAGGTATGCAAGCTCTGCCAGATATATATTGGCATAAGAGAAAAATTGCATAATCTCTGAGCTTCATATCAAACGAAAGTGATGTAAACAACAATTCGATAAACAGGATTTTACCAAAAACGTATGAGAAATAGCGAAGGTATTATAGAAAAACCTTCGTCGTTGTAAGACAGTATCTGCTAACAGTTCCCTCTCTCTGAATTGGAGGAGTTCGTTCGAGCTTCTGTGTGCCTGTTGGTGGAAGCTGTTGAGACAAACATGAACGTGACTATCATTCAAAGCTACAACAGTAAATATAAAATCCATCCCCAGTTGCGACTCTTAACGGGAAGATTTCATCTCTTCGGAACAGTTAAACAGTTTTTCATGAACCGGACTGCGTTTAACTCATTTAGGTTCAAACATATATCAAGCGAAAAAAACACACTTCAATAAAACGCGCGCCCGTAATTTTTGTATTGATCTCGTAGATGCAAAATCAAGATGTATGTTCTAAATTCTACGTCTAGCGCTTGTTACGTGTAGTTGTGTTTTTAATCGCTCTTGTGATTAATTTTAAAAATTAATTAATTTTTCGAAAAGTCAGTTTCGAAAAATTGAAATAATTTTTTTACGAGCCAGTTAAAAGCAAATTTTGATTTTATTGGGAAAGCATTTATCATCGAAGGCAATGACGCACGGAATCAATAAATCGACAAAAGCAAATAAACCTAAGACTACCTAGCTAGTTAAAACGTTCGCGACAAGAAGGTCGTTGGTAGAAAACAAAATTTACCACTTTATTTAGTGCACATATCAAATAAGACCAGTCCAAGGGCTCTTCAACAACTCAGATACTTGAACTTCCGAGGTGGAAACGCCCCCCAAATAAGGGAAATCAACCAGTGTTATCGCTGTCAACGATTTGGGCCTTCAGCTGCCTACTGCACCATGCATTACCGATGCATTAAATGCAAGGACGTGCATGCTCCCGGTGAGTGAAAATTGGCTCAGACAGAGCCAAAAGAGAAATTATACTGTGTTAACTGCGGTGTTTTTGGTCACCCGGCATCATATCGAGGATGCTCCCGATATCAAGATACGAGAGTGAAATTTGGCAACAAAGCAAACACAACTACACCGCAGTGTCTTAGCTCCAAACTTCGTGAAGCCCGGAGTATCATTCGCACAAGCCGGAGGACCAGCAGAAAATGCGGTGAATAATGTAAATAATGTAAGCGGCAATAATGAGCTGCTTCTCAAGATTTACCCGCAATTAAATTCTTTGTCGGAAAGAATTGATAAACAAGATACGAAAATTAATCTTGTTTTTTATTGTTTAGGGGTCTCAAATGCCTCAAAATAATTTGTCATCCAGTCATATTCCCATGGATAGGATTCGTCTCATCACGATCAACGGCAACTCCATTGTTACTATACATTGGCGTGATTATCTCCTTGAATGCATTGTTAAGCAAAAGCCTGACATCATGCTGCTCACCGAAATCCACCTCAATTCATGGCACTACATGACATTCAAAGATTTCGAATTCGTAAGACACGATAGGGTGATAAGTGATGGGGGAGGTGGCACCGGAATATTGGTTCGAAGACCCTATTGTTTCCAAAATATTGAAAAAGTCGAATTTAAAAGCTTTGAATCTCTTGAAGTGTCTGTTATCAAAATCTCACTGCCAGGTGGGGATAACCTCTTCGTTATCTCTGCCTATGCAACTGGCGGTACGGTTCTCAAGCTCAAGGAGGAGCTCAATACCTTGTTTGAAATACTTGAATTGAACAGCCTGCATAATTATTATGTTCTTGCTGGTGAATTGAACGCCAAGCATACATCATGGCTGAATGCCACCAATAATCCAAGAGGTGTATTCCTGAAATCGTGGATAACAGAGAACCAAATTGGGTACAGGTGCAATCTATATGGGTCGGAGTTCCCAACATATCCTTGGAGAAATTCATATTTGGACCTCTGCATTGCAGACGCAAGACTTGAATTCAGCTTTAATAGTCCTCAACGGAAACTGCAGGTACTTCCTTATGATAGTGACCATAACGCAATCGTAATGGGAATCAATCATCAAAGGGATGATTTCTGCCTTATATCAGTTCAACATGAAAATCATCTGTTGAATTTTAAAAAAAATAGACTGGGGATTGTTTCAAAAGAAGTTTAATCAGTAGTACCAGAAGCAATGTTGAAATTACACCTGAAGAATTTCCGGAACTCAATCCGTTCATACTTCAGGAGTGAGGCCAGCAATCAATGGGCGGGAAAATTGTGGGGTATTAGCCCACAGGACCCAAATGGCGTTTTTGTGAAAGTGAAAAGCATATCCCGCAAGAAGTCTCGAGTGAAGGTATCGAATCTTGAAGACACTAGTGATGAGATAAATCTTCTCGATAGGGCAGGTATCGAAATTGATAGTAGGACTCCCGATAGAAATGGAAACAGGATTGTACTCGTATATGAGAGATCGCATAAACTTGCCCTGATTGGAACATATTTGGAATTGGTTCATCTACCAAGCCCTTAGAGAGGGAATGAAGTATTTTCAGAGGTCGTTGAAGCAAACGTTTCCGACTTCAAATCAAGCCTTAACGGCCAATCAATTCTTCATTTCAATGAAACATTAACATCTGACCTCATACCGAGCTTGAATCTTATTGATTATTTTGTCAGCTATGAAGACTTGTCTTTCATATTTCGTAGGATAAACAACAAGAAATGATGTGGTATTGATGGTATTCCAAATGTAGTTATCTGGCATTATTGCATATTGTTCAACAATATGTTGTGCAATTCATATTCCCCAAGTGAGTGGAAAAAGGCTAAGGTATTTCCGATCTTGAAGAAAGGAAAAGAATCTTCATGCCCCAAAAGCCATCGCCCAATCAGCTCGCTGCCTAACATCAGCAAGGTATTTGAAGTGATACTCCACAGAACATTAAATGCCCACATTGAGGAATATGAGTTGATGCCGGATTAACAATTTGGTTTTCGTGCCAGGCATTCAACCATACATGCAATAACCAAAGTAACCTCAGACATCTGTAGGAAACTAAATGGTAGACAATGTGGTGGAGTATGTCTCATTGATATGGAGAAAGCTTTCGATACGGTGTGGTTAAATGGACTAGGTTTTAAACTCCTTCAGAACAAGTTCCCCAGACACCTTGTCGCCATGATGTGAAATGTGTTTTACGGGAAATCGTTTGTTGTAACTGATGGAAATCTGCTAACAATGTGCGAATTCAAGGTCTTGAATAGTCTACAGCAGGGAACAGCTACTGCGCCTCTGCTTTTCTCAATCTTCATTCGCAAGCTATTGAACGGCTTTGATATTAACGTCTCGCCAACGCGATCATTGGTAGCGTTTCCTGATGATCTGATCATCTATACGGCAGACCGAAAAGCTACAATAGTTCAGAGCAATCTCCAAAAAATGTTCAATGACGTACAGCTGTACACTGAGAATTGGCGAATGAAAATCGAGGTGCAGAAGTGTGAAACGATCTTGTTTCGGACAACGCTGCAGGGGGTCAGTCAAGACCTGAAACTTATTGGAAAGATTCCCACATGATGGCTGGCGAGAGTAGTTTCGAACGAGTTCCACATAAATTGGCGAATGAAAATCAAGGCGCAGAAGTGTGAAACAATCTTGTTTCAGACAACGCTGCAGGGATCAGTCAAGACCTGAAACTTATTGGAAAGATTCCCAAATCATGGCTGGCGAGAGTAGTTCAGGACGAGTTCCACATAAATCCTGTGTTAGATACCTCGGTGTTTATCTCGATCAGTATCTGTAATATACTGAACATGTCAAAATCATGCTCAGTAAGGCATTAAAAGTAGTCGTGGCCCTACGAAGACTCTTTCATGCAAAATACACGTATATTGCTCTATAGGTCAATATTATCTATTACAAGACCCTGGTTAGACCAGTTTTGACATATGGATGTCAGATTTGGTGCAACCAGAGTGCTAGTAGTATGGAAAAATTAAGAGTTTTCGTAAGGAAATGTCTTCGTGCATGTACTGGTTTGTACAGAAAGTCTGAGATGGATTGGAAGCATAATATATCGAATAGAAGAATTTATCAAACTGCTTAAGTGACAAGAGTCGGTATCTTCATGTTGAAACTTCTTCGGAATCATATCGCAAGATCTGTGACTGTGAGTGAAAATCCTTGGATTTTACAGCCGTTTCACCCTACAGCCGGGTATATTGCGACTTGCCTCGCTACTGGCTTCGTTCCTCCAGAAGCATTCGTGTATTTGGAGATGAATCGATATGTTTTTGATTCTGACGGCGTCCCAGTGATATATCACATATATCGACCGGACACCGATAAGAAGATAAAATATCCTCCAAATTTGAGTTCACGAGACCAACAATTCCAGCCGAGACGGGGCAATCTAGGCATTGGTGGCTGAATGACAATGTCTAAATTATTCGTGTTTCTTTTCAGTTTTTGTGCTTTGCGTTACTTAGTTTTTGAGTTTCAGCTCATTATTGCTGCATTTAGTGTTGTTGTTTATTTGTGTTAAAAATTAGGTAAAGGTATGGTATATGTTATGTTTATTTTATTAGGTTAGAGATAAGGTTAAACGCGTAGGTTAGGAATATTGTGATAGAATTTTTTAGTATATGATAACGTTTTTGATTGAATTTTATTGGAATTAAGTTAAAACATATTAGGTGTAGGATCAAAGTTCACTGTTGTGTTTAAATTATAAATAATTTTAGGATAGTGTTGGTTGGTTTTTTCTCCTTTTCCTAATTGAATTACAAAATATGTAATAATCTTAATTAATTGAATTTGCTATAGTTTTTTTGATGAAATGTGTTTAATGATAACGTATAAATTTAGAGAGCCATTAGGGCCATTAAGTTTTTTTATGTTTATTGTTTGGAATTTGCTTTATATTCTTTGAAAATTTATACCGATTAGTATTGAATAAAGCGCTTTTGATTTTGACTTTGATGTATGTTCTAGTTCCGGAGTCAAGAGAAATAGCCATGTAACAACTAGAAAAGCCAACATATAGGGGATCTTGTTCCCAAGGTGAGTGAATAACTAAATAATTAGAAAGATATTCACGATGGTACAACGAATAGAAAACAGGTAAATTATTCCCTGGCATCACCCAAACATTATTGATACCTTTCTCTGTATATTTTCACCCTTGTATAGTGGAATTCCAAAAATAATTAACCTTCTGTATGCGAAGAAGCCAGAATAATAACAACTATGATCTCTAACCGTTTGCGTTCAATGAAATTCATGGATATACATGCTATAAAAACGGCCATAAAAGCAAACTTATTGGGAACATTCCGACCATCCTTGAAATCCTTTCAGTAAAATCATATTCCAATAAAATCGAATCACTTCAATAGACTGGATGGCCTTAGATCCTCCGGAAAAATAAAATCTAATATTTGTGTTTTTTATTCCATGAAATGACGTTCCTTCTTTTACCCAAACAAGGAACGATCGAATCCTTGACCAAAGTGAAACATTGATCCCTTCCCAGTTCCCCATCGACCACCTCCAAAATAAAGTCCAGTCAAGTTTTCTATTTAGGCAATAGAATCACTTACTGCTGATGACTTTACAAGCCGTCCCAGACTACCCAACTGTCCTTATCCTTTCGCAATATTTGCATTCAACAAATCAATCAAAAGACCGGACAAGCAAGAATTTTGTTAAAAGTCGAATGGTTGATAGGTACAATAGCGAATAGGACGTTCCGAAGGGATGAGAAAGTCACACATTGCCAACACCCGTTGTTATGCATACAAAATAAAGCGAAGGGAATGAACCCATAAAATGATAGCATACTATGCCAATGCTGTCGTGCTTGACAACATGCATGAGAGCAATTTCGGAATACTTTTTCGTGGGATTCAATCCTTGGGTTTTCGGTATTTTCAATGTCAACATATGTGATGGTTTGAATTCGTTAACGAAATGAAAAAGTTTCTATGGATTTTTTAGTTTCCGAGCTTGATGGTAATTTTAAATGTTAGTCAATATTTCATTGAAGAATACAGGATAATTGAGGCACATTTTATGATATTCCTTTAATGCTAATAAGAAGTAATGATTAAGGGACGGAAATAATTTAAAGAATAAATAAAATGCCCTTAAATACTTCAATTGTACTTTGATTAGTAAAAGTGTATTTAAAGACTTTAAGAGTTAATGTGATTGTATTAAAAGACTTTAAGATTAAACCAAGTTGACATTTAGTTTAATCTCAAAGTCTTTAAATAGTTTCAGGTAAATTTTTTACTTATGCGAGTATTTTAAAAGATATGGATGTTCACCTTTTTGTAGAGCAATATATTATAAATTTCGCGGTGTACTTCTATGTAGAAGGAGCTTTTAAACTACACACTAGAGGCGAACATGACAATTTGCTCCGAAAAGTCAATGTTGCACATACGCAAAGTTTCAGTTTTCAAGAAACGTATAGCTCCGCAGTATTTTAAATTATTGGTGCAATTTTAAAACTCTCAAACGACTGTTAATTAGATATATGATAATGAATTTTTGCTATTTAGGATCTTCATTGTTGATATGTATGTAAAATCCACAAATATGTAAAGAATACATAATTGAAAGTATTTTTCAATCAATCATCATCATCATTCATGGCGTGATAGGATAAGCTAGGATTCAGGCTCCAGGATTAATATCCTCAAATCATCGCGGCTCTGCAACTTCGTTCGCCAGTTGATCACTCCCAACAAGGATCTGCTCTTAGCTTCTATCGTGTCTTCCAATCGAGTTCTCGGTCTTCTCGCTACCTTGTGCTCTACTCTTTAATGTACTTTTGGATTCCGTTCTTTCTACATGGCCTGGCAATTGCAATTTGTGTAACTTTACGAAAGTAGATACAGTTCGTACAATTAATCATAGTTTTCGCTCTGTTCCCTGCTTCACTGGGCACTGGATTTTCTGGATCCATTATCAGCACTTCCAAGGTTATAGTCTTCTACGGTCAGGTTTTGTGGAATTGGAGTTTTCTTCCTCGTTTGAGTCATGAATTCAGTTTTCGTTCCATAAACTCGTAGACCAATTCAGTTTGCTTCGAATTCCAGACTAAGAAATACTTCTTTTGTATCTGAAATTGATCGTGCAACAATAATAATAACATCATATGAATGTGCTACCAATTACGTGAAACTAGTTTCAGGTGATGTCTTCCTGATGACGGCTTCCAGCGCAGTATTAAATAGCATTGGAGCAAGTCCACACGGAGAAAAATATAAGCAATGAATTTTATTAAAGCATTTAATGAAATTCACTACAGCTCCAAATTTACTCCGGATTTACAAATCCATTACAAAGTCAATAAATATTTTCGTATTTGCAATGAAATGTTGGCCTTTTTATTACGAATTCGGTAATATCATTTTTACTACAATTAAGTGAAAGAATTCATTTCATGCTCTTCTCCCATAAATTGCTGCTTACGCTTGGAAATGTGAAAATTCATTGATTACGTAGTGAAATTCACAACTTCTGATTTCGAATGCAATGAAATTTCACGACATTTGTAGTTAAGTATTGATTTTAGACAGTGTATAGTGAAGCTAAGCTTGTGCAGTGCAGACGCTTGATTAAAAGTGCGCAAAAGAATTAATAAATTTAGAAAAGTGTAAGTGTTGAAATCGGGAAAGTGACTATGGATTTCATTGTTGGTGAAAGTGGTGGCGAAAATAACCGAAACATGGAAGAAATGGTGTTCATTTTAGAACCGCAAGAATATACTGACAGTCCAGTATTAAAACTCTTGCGTGAATGGGGACTTCCTGAGATAGAACCCATTTTTCAAGGTAGCTTCACAAATTCTTTCACAGTTCTTACTTCCTATGTTCTGTATTATATAACAGAATACAAAGTCAACGTTGAAACGTTAGTGAACATAACGAGCTCAGATATTGACGCCCTCATTCCCATCGATCTCTTAAATGCTAGAGTTAAATTCAAGGCGAAATTGGCGCAATGGCGCATTAATGAGGTAACTCCAACATTTTCATATAGAAATCGGAAGTACTTGATTTTATGAAGTATTTTCAGGGCTACACCTCTATTTCTGTTGCTGAAACATTATCCAATCATTCAAGTTTTGCCAAGGATATCAATGGTTGGCCGGGGGAAGTGCATGGGTATTCATCCTCAACTTCGAGATCATCAAGCAATACATGCTTGCGAATCCCTCAATCAGTCGATAATTTGGTACATTTTACTACGTATCCATTTTTGATATTTTTATTGACAAAGATCTTTCCTTAGGATATAGAAGCAGTTTTGCTGCTGTATGCTAGGGGGAAAATGCTACTTCTTGAGTGTAAATCCAAAAGTCGTCCTTTAAGTTCGTCCCAGAGGAAAGAATTGATCAATATACTGATTGACCATATCATTCACAATGAGATGACATTGGGAGCTAAGCAATGCGAAGTCTTAGCGAACAAAATAACGGAGACTTTTTCATACGAAACAAAGGTTATCTACATAAATTGATCAAAAAATCTTATAGGTAATCAATAACATTTTTTTCAATAGGAAAGTTATTTTATTAAAAGTGGCACAGGTGGTAGAACAAGAGGGCCTATTTACACCTCGTATAATAATAAAACAAAATATTTAAGAAAAAAAGGTCTGCTTAAACTAAACGCACGACATAGCAGTCTCAGTAGTGATGAGTCTCCATCATTATTGGCTTCGCCACCACTTTCTCCAATGGAATCGAAGGATCGTAAGTCGTTATTTAAAACTAATGCATTTAATACATAAATAATTTTTTTTTAGATATTATCGAAAAAAACTGGCTAAAGCATAACAGTCAACCTTGGGAAATTTTCGAAAACAAATGGAAGAACACGTATTTCATAAGAAGGGCGGACATATTATCAAAGGCTCCCTCTGATGTTTTCATGGAATGGCCGCAATTAACTCAATCTAACGCTTTACGTCTGGTAACAAATCAAACCAAACTTATAATATCCATTTACATAATTTATTGATTTTAAGTTGATCTAGATTTCATTGAATTGTATAGCGAAGAAAAGTCGTCAGCCTTGAAGGCAAAGTGGCAATTTTTTTCTGACGCTTTTGTTAAGCCTTTGGGTCCAGACAAAAGTTGTAACGCAGCTGTTAATGATATTACACAAAAGTTAGAAGACACTGCCTTATCAAAAAGTACGTAGTTTATTGTAAATTTCTATATGTTATAATTCACTAAATATGTTTAATTTTTTACAGATGATAAAGACGTCCTGATTTTCGAATTATTGCATTATAAGCTTCAGTCATTCCAAAAAATTAAAGTTAAGTGTTCGGACCAGAAAGGAAGGTACTGGCATCCTTCAATCAAGGACTCAGTTGATAGCTGCCTTCTGAAGGTTCAAAATCAAGCGGATATTCTTATTAAGTATAGGAATTTGCAGGAAAAGTTCCAAGGTCTAGGTCTATCCGTTCAACCGTTGATTGTCATATGTCAAGAAAAGTATTATATCGTTTTCGACTCTTTGATGCATAAGGTTGAAAATTTTTTGGCAGCTGTTGACTCAATTTTTAAGTTCATTTATGTTTTAAATATAAAATATCCGCTGCAAAGCGTTAACGTGTGGAATTTTATCCAGCAATACTTTTATGACATCAGATGCGAAAATATTGGCGCATCTGCGACCGCACTTATAAATGAATTAAAGTATGAAAACCAATGGTCATTTTTTTGAAGAACTGAATTTAGAAACTAAAATAATGTTTACTTGCTTTGTTTGCGAAGACAAATTTTTATTTTTGCACAGCTACTTTAGTCATTTCAAAATTTTTCATAAATATGATCTTTTGGTTGATTATAATTGTAAAGAAGGAAATTGCCCTCAAAAATTTTCAACTTTTGGCAAATTAAAGAGACATTTACAATGTGTTCACAGTAACAAGAAAATTGAAAATCAAACTCAAACAAATCCTTTAAGAAAAAAATGTAACACAAGTTTACTTATCTCGCAACACTCCATTCTGCTTGACGAAAAAGGCTGTACTGAGCAACCAAATAACATGGTAAATCAGTTATTATTTGATAACCAACAATATTTTAATGAAAGTCAATTGACAAAAACTTCTACTGAAGTTCTTCAAGTTGCTGCTTTGAAATTCATATTATCTTTAATTAATAATGACTTCATGAGTCGCAAAACAACCTTTGAAATCATCGAAAATATATGTACAAAGATTTTGTATCCAATGACAAGCATTTTAGAAGCAACTGAGCCTATTGTTGCTGTCAGAGTTATTAAAGAGTTCTGCAAAGAGGGCTTTTCCGAATTTGACACGGAATATAAATTAATTAAATATTTAGAAGAACAAAAGCTTTTCAAACGACCTAAAAATGTTACCATTTCTTCTGAGATCCAACCAGTTATTGAAGCTGGCACTCCAATCCTAAACTACTCGAAAATAAAAGCGACTATTTTATCCATACCAATTTTCATCAAAAATTATTTTGAAATGCCAAATTTGTTAGATGAAACATTGAAACGTACCCAGTTCTTTTCAAATTCGGAGCAAACAGATATAGCTAATTTTGCCGGAGCATCCATTACCATTACCTTAGTGCCAAACATTCTAAAGAAAATAAAACCACTATACCTTATTTTTTGTATAATGATGATTTTGATCCAGGAAATTCTTTGGGCTCACATGCAGGTGCTCAATCGATTTCTGCTTTTTACCTAAATTTTCCAACGATTCCGAAACACAAATTTTCTACATTACAGAACATAATTCCTGTTATGTAAGTGAAATCTTCTTGCATGAAGAAATATGAATTGGAAGATGTTTTGCATTATCTCTTCGAAATTCTTCTTGATTTAGAAGTAAACGGCTTAGTCATCAAATGCGGAAATGTTGAAAAAAAAGTCTATTTCGTTTTAGGTCTTATAACAGGAGATAACTTGGGGCTTAACTCAATTTTAGGATTTTCTCGTTCTTTTTCATCTTCTTATTTTTGTCGTATTTGCAGGTGTTCTAAATCTGAAACCCGAGTTTTGGCTGAAGAAGTTGATGAAAAATTGAGAAATAAAATCAATTATAACAATGACATAGCATTAAAAAACCCCTCCCGAACTGGCGTCGTTTCTACTTGTATATTCAATAATCTGTCATCTTTCCATTCAGCTGAAAATTTTAGCGTAGATATTATGCACGATCTCTTTGAAGGCGTTTTAAAAAATGATATGAGCTTTATAATTCTCTATTTTGTAGAACAAATTAAATGTTTTTCCCTGGAAGAACTCAATGACAGAAAAAAATTATTTGATTATGGCTCCATTGATTGCCGCAATATTTCACCTCCTATCAAATTAGAGACGCTGCATTCGCGAAGTCTTAAGATGACTGCAAGCGAAACTTGGTGCTTTGTCCATTTTTTTGGCCTTATGGTAGGTGATCTTGTCCCTGAAGCTAATAACGTATGGGTATTTTTTAAACGTTTGCAAAAGCTCTTAGATCTTTGCTTAAAATCTAACTTCAGTCCTCTAGACCTACAAGAACTTGAAAACGAAATATCATTCCATAATCGAACTTTCTGCCAACTTTTCAAACAGCCTCTTAAACCTAAAGCGCATTTACTAACACATTATCCAACAGTCATTAAGAAGTGCGGTCCTTTAAAAATGATGTGGAGTATGCGAAATGAAGGGAAACACAAAGAATTAAAAAAGTATGTTTCATCGAACGCTTCGCGTGTAAACTTATGTTATTCATTAGGTATTAAGCTATCATTGAAACTTGTACATTTATTTTATAATAACGAAACTGAAAAAGAAATTAAGGTAAACAAAACTTGTTCAATCAATATTACAAACAAAACTTACTTCAATGCTTTGGAAGGATTTGGAATTAATGTATCAAATATGCACGTTATTGAAAGCCTAGACTACAAGGGGACTACATATAAACGGAACTACTTCCTTCTGAAAGAAGCTAATGAAAACATTATATATAAAATTCTTGATATTACATTCTATAAAGATTGTTTGATGATAATATCCAACAAATTCAAGGTAGAACACAACGATCACTTCAATGCTTTATTATTACAAAATGATCTCTATCAATTTAGTTTTAACAATATTGATGAATTTTCTTTTTACCCAACAACTGCACATAAAGTTGCTTCTGGAGACACTTTCCTTAAATTTAAGACTATATAATGTTGCGTTTTATCAAATCCAAGCAGGAATAATTATTATGTTACGACATATACCTATAAATAAATTGTTAAAAATGCAATTTTGTCGTTTTTATATAATTTGGAATCAATTTATGTTTCACAACTATTTTTAATAAATATATACAACATCTAAGCAGGTGAAATTTATTACACTTCATTGAACTTGCAATGAAATTCAACACAATGCAACAGTAAATGTTATTGTTATAAGTGGTGAGTGTAATAATTCTTCACATGAAGATGCTAATAGATTTTATTTCAGATACAGTAGATTTTTTTACATGGCGTGTAATAAGTTTCACGACAGTTGCAATAGGGTTAAAAATCATTGCAGTTCCAATAAGACTCACTGCATTTTTTATAAAATTTCACAGCACTTTTCTCTCCGTGCATCTCCTTGTTTTATGTGTGATTCCTTTTTAAAGCTATCCATTAGTTTGCCATTTACTTTGATCTGAGATTTTTAACTGAGCATGGTGATCTTGATCATGCGAACTAGTTTTGTTGGGGCAAAATCAACATTATTTTGTACAGCATTTTTCTTAATTGAAGTCTACAAAAAGTTGGTGCAAATAGGTATTATGATAACAACACGTTTCAAATACCTACTTTACTGAGATTATTAGGTCAATTCATGCTTTCTTCGTATCCCCTTGATACTCACCTATCATGCTTTCTTCGTATGATTTCATCTTTCTTTCTATGGTTTTGGAAAACACTTTATGTGACGTCGGCAGTAACGCAATGTCTCTGTATTTTTTACACCTTAACTTTTCTTCTATTTCGTGTACAGGATACATTATGCTCCTTCGCCAGTCTTCTGGTAACTATTCCTCTAACTATACTCTGCACATTAGTCGACGTAGAAGGTTACCCCCCTCTGGAGCAGTTTTGCTGGTATTCCATCTATATATTGAACAGCATGGAAAATCTCCAAAGTCAGCTGGTGACCAGGGACCTGAAATTTTGAATGGAAATATTGAAAAGGAGGAGCTCACTATAATACCGCATACGCCAATAGCTCTCCGCAACCAACCAAGTGAAAATTCACCTTTATTGACATCTGCGAGGTCACAAACCATCACAAGAAGCCAAGCTCAAATACCTTCTCGTTAAATTGAGTAGTCTTCAATACCTGGCGTTAATTTTCCCTCTTGCGGACAAACATATCAGCAGTTGCAGCCAATCACATACGCTTCACATGCTGCAACTTCTATAAATGAACCTGATGTAGCTTTTGATGAAGAAGAGGCTCTTTGTGCTGTCGCTCTCCATTGCAGGTATGTGTTTCGAGGCTAGCATATAAAACTACTGTCGAAATGTTACCTAAGCACGTGAAGCGTAAACTTGTATCATCTTTTCCCATATTAGACTATGTTAAGTTAACAAAAGAAAATCTTCCTATCGTCAGATGCTTCCTTCAAAATTAGTGTACTAGGAGAAAGTAGCGCTTTGTTGAACCAAAATTTGTGGCCGGACGGAACTTTAGTCAAGCGTTATAATCCTCCCAGAAGGTGAAATTTTCTGAGAACTTCACATCGAAAAATCAACGCATAACAGAACCTAAAACTTTAAATAATATTAACGTATATTATCAAAATTTAAGTGGCTTGCGGACCAAATTACATAGCCTTAGCGTTTCATACATTCTTGCAAATGATAATATTATTTGCTTAACTCGGAATTATTCCCAAATCACATTGTCTATCGGTGGGACCGTGATTTTAATCGGACAAAGAAATCTGATGGTGGTGGAGTACTGATTGCTATTGCTGAAGACCTTTCCAGTGAGCATTGCGACAACTTTCATCCCCCAGAAAATCAAGATTCTTTCTGCCCCTTTGTTCATATTCTGCATCTATCTTCCCTGTAAATCTTCTTTTGACTTTTATGATTCACTGTTTGGCTCACTATCATCGTATTGTCTTTCGCTTCATCCCACTTCACGTATTATTATTTGTGGTGACTTCAATCTTCCTTCCGTAGAATGGGACTTAATATCATCTATTGATATCTTGTGTGCTAATCGACAGTCTATATTGCTATCGAATTTTCTTTCCCAATCTTCTCTTAATCAATTAAATTAAGTTCAAAGTATAAACAATTGGATGCTAGATCTTGTCATTTGGAATATTGATACTGGGCATATTCACGTAGCTGCTGCACCTCACTCCTATGTATCTCCCGACCCCCATGATCCCCCTCTGCTGTTGGATACCAGCATGAGGTTTCCAAAAATACTTAAATGCCATCAGCCGCTCTGGTTCAACTTCGGGAAAGCCAGTCACAGCGCATTGTCAGAATCTTTGAATTCACTTGATTGGTTCTCATTTTTTGACTGCCTTGATTGCGAAAAAGCTCTTACTAGATTTTATTCCCACCTCAACTCGCTTATCCGTCAATTTACACCCCTATGTAGGTCCAAAAAGAGCTCTGAGCCACGTTGGCCTAACCGTGACATCTTAGAAGCTCTGAAGATTAAGAACAAATTTCACCAATAGTTTAGATTGACCAGTGATTCTGACTCTTATAATGAATACTTTAGATCCTTACTTTACGCACGAAGAGCAGTCACTTCATTCCAACCAGTCAAAATCATTCTGGTCATATATAATCATCTAAAGTCTTCTCCGCACTTTCCTAGCACCATGTATTAGAATGATAAACAAAATTCAACACTGGAATCCATTTCCAGCTTGCTCTTCGTTATTCAATAGAGGCATACGCTGATCTGACTTTGCGTAGGGTCATGTTTTCATTTATTGGTTCAATCTTGTTGTTGATGGTCAGTCATTTCTTCCTCCGGAACACTTTTTTAGCTTGTAGTCGAAGAGTGTAATAGTATTCTTCTCTGGGTCGAGTTGGTGGCTGGATCTATTTTTTGTAAGCATAGTTCCTTATTTGAAACGCTACCTTGAATTCTTTTTTGTACCAGTCATTTCTAAGTTTCTTTAGTCGAATCCCCCCTGGGTGCTTCTATTGCAGTCTATCCCACTATCTTCCATATGGTGTTGATACTATCACTACTTTCTCCTACCTGAGAGGATATGCTAATGCAATTTTCAAGCGCTGACATGTACTCGTACGTAGACGTTACTGAGCTATCATTTAGCTTGTCTATTTGGTGCCTTGAGTAACTTATCTCCCTTGTTCACAGCTCTTGGGAATACCACATTGTAACTTAACCTTTATAAGGTAGTGATCCGAATCACAGGCGCGGAACGAGCGCATGTTGAGAATGCTGCTAGCTGCTCATTTTGTATGAAAATATGGTCGATCTAGTTGAATATGCGACCGTCTGGAGACGAACATGTTCTCTTGTGGACGCCTTGGTGTGCTAAGTATGCGAAGCTTACTGTGAAGCCTCTACTAGTAACAATGTCTATCAGGCGTTGTCCATTCTTGCCGGTTTCTGCATGAAGGCTGTACCCTCTGCTTGTTCCTTTGCGCGCTGTTTCTCAGCCAAGTTTTGCATTTCAAGGCAATGCGTCGACAGTGCATTCCAAAGCACTGTAAAAATTGTCCTTGTTTGCGTCTTCCACGTCTTCTGTTGGTTTGTAACAGTTGATTAGCTAAACATTAAAGAATTTGATCTTGATACGAATTGCACAGTTCCTTACGTTAAAAGGCTTGAACTTGGTAATAATTTATTTAATGTGCTGTCAACAATGAAAGCCATTCGTTTTAAACATGGTGTGCATTCGCATGTCAAATGTTTGAGAACATTGATTCTATATGTCTTAATTTCATCAAAAAATTATTGCAGTTGATCCAAAAGAATAGTTCTTCGTTCCATGGCAAGCAAATACCTAGTAGAGCTTTGTAAATGCTTTGACTTAGTCGGTTTTGGTCCGCAAATATTATTTAATTTCCCACATAGCCATCAGCTAGCTGGTGAAGGCACCCTCTGTTCACCAACTAATGACGCATCCGATGAAGGCCGAAAGTAGAACACAAATTCTTTAATCAATGACATTACTGGAAATTATTAGCTTATTTCTTTAGAATTTTAAGTAGCGAGATGGCAGAACACAAATTTTTTATTCATTTTCAGACTGCAGATAAGTCTTTTAATGTGATCGTCGTTCCACAATGAAAAATAAATTTGGTAATGGGGAAGTTTTGGTAACAGTTTGTTAAATTCTTGTAAACTAACGTTATGCCTTGTTTTACTTATGATCTGGAATGTGTAGTTGTAAAAATCTTTCTTCAGCACATGAGCTATTTTTAAATTTTGATATTTATATTCCGTGAAATTCCCCTTCAGTTTCATATAAATCTTTCTTCGGTAAGTTATCTTCCCTCCTTCTTGCTTATTATCCACATTCCAAATCATATTTCCAGGGGATCTCGGGCTACACGTTGTGGAATAGTATACCTACACTACCCAAATAATGGAACATTTAATGTCGAGAAATGGTAATCACTGTACACACATCTACAGCTCTGCTACTAAATCCTACTTACACCTCCTTTGTGGGGACGTAAAAGGGTGAAGGCGAATCTTCTGCCACTGATAGCAGAATCAAAGTAATAACCGTGCCGCCGGAATTGAGGTTGGATGACGGGCTAACTCTCCGTCCCTAGAAAACCCTAAAATGTTTTGAAGCCTCAAGTACTTGAAAAATGCTGGGAGTTCAATATTTACGTACACCAAATTTTTGTCGACTTTAAGCAAGCATACGACAGTATTGATCGTAACGTACTGTAACAAATAATGCTTTCCTTTGGCACCCTAGCCAAATAAGTCCATATTACCAAAATGAAAATGATGTCGGCGACCTCCCAAGTCCGCATCAATAACCAACTAATCGATGCTTTTGTCACAAATATTGGACTAAAGCAGGGAGATGGGCTGGCCTCATTGCTATTCAATTTTGCTCTGGAGTACGTCATAAGTAAGCTGCTGTTGATACACGAGGTACATTACAATACAAGTCGAGCCAAATACTAGCCTATGCAGACGGCATCAACATTTTGTCACGGCCATTAACAACTCCCAAAGAACTTTTCCTGAAACTCGACAGCCAACCAAAATCAGTAGGGCTACAGATCAATGAGAATAAAATAAAGCTCATGAAGCAGTCGAGGAAAATACCTCGAATGCGGAAAATATCACACCCGGCGAATACAGTATCGAAAATGTGGATGAAGTTGTGTATTGAGGTGCCAAAATAATGAAAACAAGTAATAAAAGGGACGAAATACACAAATAAAATATTTTTTTTTCAGTTTTAACGGTCTTGAATCAGCTGCGTTCACAGGAAAATAAATCTCCAAGTATACAAATCTGTGACCTGTGTTATGCTATGAGTATGAAACATGGATCTTTATCCAAGTATCTGCAAATATATTGAACGTGTTTGAGCGATGAGTCCTGAGGCGAATAATCGGAGGGAAGCAAGACGGGGACCAATGGTGAATTCGATGCAACCATAAGTTGTATACTAATTTTGAAGAGCCGGAGGTCTCAACGATTGTAAGACTGGCCTCAGAATCGTATGGACAAACAACGGATACCCAAAAAGGTATTCATTGGAAGAATTGAAGATCGGAAACCAGTGGGGAAACCGAGGAAACGTTGGTCTGACTCGATCAACGAAGACAGTTCATCGCTGCTCAGATTTTCAAATTTGATGATGCTGTCAATCGACCGAGACAGTTGCAGGCACTATTTGCAGGAAGCGAAGGTCCGAGAGGGGCTCTGATACTACGAAGAAGAAGAAGATACCTACACTACACTCTTTATTTCCACTGCAAAGCATTCATCTTTGGTGCATTCCTTTTTTTTCGATGTTGAACCGATTCAAACTAATATGACAACTGCGCTAAAGGCCCTTCAGAAATTTTTCAGAAACTTGTCACCCAGGCTCGGTAAACTAACTGAAGCTGAAGAATTGCGATTTAAATTTTCACGATATACTATGATTATTCAGTAGCTTGGGGAGCTTGCCTTCATAAATAATATTAAACCAATCTAGTCCCCTACCCAATCTTTCAATCTTCGACTACTATCCCGTGTGTTACTAAAAACAATAACACTGAAGTAAGGACTAATTAAGTTTCCATTTACTCTGAGTTGCAAACTCTTGAGATTTTTTAAGAGACCAGATATATATTGATAAATTGTTCACATTAAGCATACATGGTTTTTTAAGTTTTTTTAAACCCAGCGTGAAAAATAAGCCCAAAACAGGAAATATGGACAAGAAGAGTAAGAGGCAATGAGGTAACGCGATGGGTAAAACATTCCAAAATTTTCTAGAGTGAGCCGGCATAATATACGCATGCAAAGGCATTTTGTTTATCATTTTATGTGGAAGATCAGACGGTGCTTGTAAGTAAAGTGTAAAAGTGATGCGCTAAGCGCAGTATGTACATAGCTGTTATGACTTTCAGCAAATTATGTCAGGTTTCTCAGTAACAGGTAGATATGCTAGTTGAGTGATTCCATGAGTACATCAGAAATTTTCCTTGCACTCCATTAATTTAAACAGTATACAAATCCCCGCTTATTTAGCAGTATGCGCTAAATTACAGAGTAGATACCCTATAAATAAACTGTGCGTGTAACTACTGAATGCGTAAACTTTGCACCAAAAATTTATCATCAAATGAGCATTCCAATATGCGATCGGGCTCTTCCATGCCTTTTCAAAGTTGCCTTCACGGCCGCTAGTGAGAACTTTTACACACACATACGAAGTGTATTGTACGCAAAGACTATGTGAGCGAGTAAAGATAATAACATAGTAAAAATCCGAGCACTGTAAACATTCGGTAGCAGGTAGGCATTGAGTAATTAAATAATACTGGAGTGGACAACCACGTGACACAATATGGTCGCAACAACCCCTGCGACCATTTTTCCTACTGCTACGCTCTTGCTTACAACCTTAGAGAGAGCCAAATTGCACAAGCAAACATGGCTGCTGCTCAATGTAAACAAATTTTCATACAATACCTAAAATTTGCTTTTTATTTGAAAAACCTTCAGCATTGTATGAAAAACATGCAAAACATTAACATATTAACTACTCACTTGTGAAATGAAACACCTACAGATCCTCTTCTGCTATGATTTTTACACGAAGGCAATTCACATTTCATTTTGAAATTGTAAATTAATTTCATAGTGTCACATGTTAAAGTTACTTGAATTATAAACCACAATCGAATCTTTAAACACTTGGAACGAATTTAGATCGCGAACACTTTCCACAGTTTTAATATCGGACAAAATTTTCGACGAAACTTGCAAATTGGCCAATTTGGCGCCCAATTTGCATCAGTCAACTTGACAGACAGTTCACATCTAGTCAGCTTTTGGAACAAGAAAGTGACCAGCAAGAGGAAGGCGGGTAGGAAACGACAGACAGCTCACTTGGAAGAGAGCAGAAACCGGTCGCATGCTCTCTCATGCATTTTATATGAGCTTAGCCCATCCAGTTCTTATTCATCTAAGTAGGTAGGTAGTTAAATGCTCTCGCGAGGATTGATGCGAATATAAACATGTGCTTCGATGAAAACTCAGGACTTCCAGATCTCAAAAAATCAATAACTTTGCAGAAAAACAAATTTGTTCTATGCTATCTTAATTTTTCGTTAGGATCTGGCAGCACTCCCATGTTCTGAAATACGTAAAATAGCACGTGCGTCAGAAATTTTTTTGATTTTTCTTGTGTTTTTTTAATACAACAGGCCTCAGCTCAGCTGACGTGCCCCGGCTCAGCTGACCAGCCCCCCCGGGGAAAATTCAGAAAATGTGCAATACAACATGCAGACACATGTCTGTTGCTTCGCCGGCGATGGTTATGCAGCTGCGTTACGTTATCCGTGACGTCAGCATCAGTAAGTGCATTCCTCTTATCGTATCGCATATGTTGCAGAAATCCGCGGGTGCATGTTTCATGGCCATGCGTTTCTTGTATCTGAATTGCTATTCGAGCTTGCATACCCCGTGGTACACAAGCATGTATGCTGTCTGTTGTTGCGATCATTGTGCGTTATGTCGGCAGCAATGTCGTTTGCGTGGTGGGTGGATGGTCCACTACAAGTCCATTGATTGTCGCGGACAGTCATGCTGCAGTTTGCGCACTCCCTGATACCAATTGTGAAGAAAATTACTTTGACTAAGCAAATGTATATACGCCATTCGATTTTTATTCCGAACTTAGGTTAAGTATGGGTACTATGTGAGTGAACTGGGTGCTAACGCCCATTTCTTCATTTGCACCTCCTGACACAATAAATTTTTCCACCAACTCAATCGGAAAGATTCTAGTGTTAATTGCATCCTACTCTTCTAATCCGTCTGGATTTGAATCTCTAAGCAATTGACTCGATTCTTATAGTTGTTTATAGTATATTAATTAATTTCATTACTTTCATATGATCCCCTTCTTTTTCCCCTATGATCGAAAATGGTCAGAGTAAACTAATTATTCATTTATACCTTTACTTACTCGTTTGAAAACGCGGCAAATGAACATGGGTGCTCCTGCTTTTTATTGAGTGGATTTATGACCAGCCAACAAATAACATAATTTCTAAATACAGATTCTCTGGATCTACTCAATCTATGTCCAATCTGCACATGAAATTACTGCTCCAATATTACAAGCAACAATCTAGAATATCTTTTTTGGCCCAGCAATATATGTATTGACCACGGTTCTGATTAATGCTCATCATATTTAACCCCCTTGATGTTCCATAAGTGTGGCTTGTGGTAGTCATGTATGGTCCGATGGAGTTACTATAAGTGTTACCTGATATTATAGACCAACCTATCGGTCTTTTCAAACAGTGGCATTGTTTAAGCGCCCGAAAGCCGCCCCGTTTATTTTCCATACAACAACTAATGCGCGTAATTGATCCTATTTCTTTGCAGCAAGCCGCGTTGCAGAAATGAATTTCTCCCAGTTACCTCAGCAACTTTGTGTCAAATGACTACTGATACCTCGATAAGAGTAATAGTTCCTTAGCTTGATGTGATCTAAGGCTTAGCCTCTTGATAATAAATGAATGGAACGCAGAATTAAGGTATATTGCAATAGATCAAACTGCTCAATAATTGACTAGCATTATCGCTTCAAACATATTCACGGGGTTGCCATTTGTTTTATTTCAAAAAAATTCTATATTAAGTTTGTTCACCTATTAATTTTGTTTGATGTCCATATGCCGACTCTCTTTTTTCTTGAAGCATCGTGGGGGCTTGCTTTTTGAGGGAGCAGACGCGTTTCGGCTTTTTTGAGTCATCTTCACGATACTAGAGCACACCGTTGGAGGTTGTGCTCTAGTATTGAGAAAGTTGCTTCGGAATTCGTAATAAGTCGTTCGTTGATAATGCTACTGGCTGTCTTTCTATGTTTATGTATTTCAAGTCTTTCTAGGATATGCAGTCTCGTTTGTTTGTTTTGTTTGTATACCAATGTCACCAAGCTTGTCATAGCGTGGTTTTGTAGGTACGTCCCATAATTAGAGCCTATCTTGTTGTGTAAGAAAGATTGTGCTCTTTGCATTATGTCGTTAATTTATGCATTGCCATTTGTACCATATTACAGTCCTTGCATGCCCACTTGTATATGCCACTGTTCTCGTACATTAATATGTCATTCACTTTTGGTTCCAGTCGTTGACAAGTCAACATCTCCTTATAGTTGGTAATTGTTGATGTTTATGTCTTGTTGTAAAATTGGAAGTTTAATTGAAAATTCAAAGTGAATAGATAGTGCATAGAAGCGCAAAAGAGAAAAAGATAGAAGATACGTTGGAGAAGAAAGACCCAGCTAGAGTAGCAGAAAGAAATAGCAAGAGAAGAAGAGTGAAGAGAGGGAGATAAAAGATAGAAAGAGGGATTAGAAAGACATGAGAAGAGCAGTAAGAAAGAGACAGAAGATAGGAAGAGGAGTAAGAAAGAGCTATAAGATTTGCTTGTCAGAGAAGAAGACCGTATAGTTATTTTGAAAGGAAAGAAATCATCAGGGATTTTGGGTAAGTGCTTATTTGCTAGGGTCAATTTCTGCTATTTTTTTTTAATATTTCAAGTTATATTAAATTAAAAGTTATATGGTGGTACTCAAAACAGTACGAATAGTTCCTTTTAGTAGATAGGATGTCGACAGATGACGGTGTGGTTGCTGGACATGACAACCGTCAACGGTGACCAAATTGCTTCTTTGGCTGCCCAGCTCGACAGTATAATTTTTAAATTAGATCAAATTTTCGTAAAACTACTGCAAACCCAAGTAACACAAAAACTAATGCCAAGCTGGCTGAGAAACGAAGCAAAAATAATTACTAATACGGCTAAGGCTACCAGTATACCTCAAAAAAATGGCCCCGAGATGAAAAAATGGAAGATGAGGACGTCCTCACCCCCAAACGTCTAGTACCTCTTCTGATGATTCAGAAAGTGAAATGGAAATTGACTGCATGATTAGCAGTAAAGGTAAAGAGAATGAGACTTTTCCTGCCCTTCTACCACACAAAAAAATTACGAAATTTACAGATATAGCCATTAAACCAAAATTTACACTGCCGATCACTACAAATACACAACCTACACCACAAACACAAGAACCCAAAACAGTACCAATCATTCTTCGAGAGCCCTAAAATGGTTCCAAATACTTCGTATTATAAAAAAACATCACATATCATACTCATCCGCAAAAAGAGTCTACTTTGGCATACAAATTATAACAATGACACCTACAGATCACAGGCGACTGGCAATAGCATTAACTGACAAAGCACGTACATACTTCCGGAAGATAGACATTTGAATGTTGCCCCTAGGGGCCTGTATGGCTTTTTAGTTGAAGAAATTAAGGAAGATTTACAGTCTCTGGGCTTCAGCCTAATTGAAGTTTGTGACATTAATATGAGGGAAGGTCTTTCTAGGGTAGTTAAGGTTCCCCTTCCTAAATATGAGACAAGCGCCTAAAATAATATACCTGTTTGCAACCTTCTGTACCTCGTAGAGGCACAACGTTCTTGTGCGGGCCAGAGTATGTACCACAATTGCCAACAATTTGGACATTCTTGCAGAAACTATCATGCGCAGCTTCAATATGTTAATTGTAGTTCGCTTCATAATCTCTCGGACTGTCCAAAGAAAAAAGAGTAGAAGCCAAAACGTGTCAATTGCAGCATGGGTCTGTCCCAAAAATTCAAGGAACGTAAGACTACCACGGCTCAACCCACTCAATTAACACAAAACCAAGCAGACACGTGTTAACACTAAAGGATTCGAAAAAGGTGCACATTGTAGCTCTGGAACACGCTGTAAACATATCAGTTGTTATTTGTGGGAATGCCAGTGGAGATGTAATACCCTTTAAGGGTAAACGCATGAGACCGGAATGGACTGATTCAATCTCCAGCGACTCCGCAACTGGAGTGACACCAAAAGGAAGTATGAATAAGGAAATGTTCTTTAATTTGATCCATCATTTTTAGGGGCTTTGTACTAAAATATAAAACCCTATTGCTAACTAAGGAAGCTACAGCAATGAAACTTTGTAGAAAGGTGTGAAGTGGCGACATCTTGAAAGCTTTGCAGTGGAACATTTTTTCATAGGGATTTAAGGGGGTCTCCCCACATAGGGAGAAAATACTTAAAAAAATTTTTTCACCGCTGGTAGTCAAGTAGGGTGTGATTGGAAAGGTCTTAATGTGATATTTTCAAAACAAGTTTTAAAATTGCCTTATTTATAGCGTACGGGGCAGGAGAAGGGACACATAGGAATTTTTCGCGTACCCCCCTCGCGATTGGACACCTTACATGCGAAAAATCTGAAAAAAATTCATGAATGTAGGGCTTTATGAGTACAACAACAAGAAGTCGTTATAAGTCGAAATTTACTTAACTTTGTTAGTAATAGTATTATGTATCGATTTTACATTTTCTAGAATAAAATCTCAACGGTACCTTTAAATTATTTGACGAAGTTATAGCGGGTTTAGTTTTCGTAGTTATAGCGGGTTTAATTTTCGAAGTTATACCGGGTTTAATTTTCCTGTATTACTATGGAACGGTATGCATTGTATTACTATGGAAACATATGGCTATGGAACAATATGCGCCATTTACCGACTGAGACAACTTCATCGTTAAAGGTACATGCGTTTAACACTTGATTCAATTTAATGAATGACTGAAGATGAGTACCTACAATTAATACTCATAGGTGACACAAGTCGAGGAGGCAGGAGAGCAGAAGGGCTTTGTAACCGTTCTTGGGTTCAAAAAAATTTTAAGATGCCATGAATCGATGATTACTGTACAGGGGAATGGACCCTGAAAAAAAAATTTATCAAAGGTAGCCGATATGAGTATCAAATGAGAGGTTTTTGTGAGAGCTTTCCAAAACAGTTCTTAAACCGCCAGTTTATGCTTCAGTGAGGGCACAATGGATTTGCTTTTAAACGAGCAAATCTCTTTGACATTTTTTGATTTTATTCGTTGCTGGTGACTGCATTTTGTAAGTTGAGTACAAAACCCTTCTGACATGAGCGTAGGTCTGTCTACTCAACTTGTTCAAATTACAAGCTGCCTGGTCTTTTTGTCGTAGTTTCTAATGGCGCTGGTTGTCACCTCGATTACTTGATTTTAAATGCAGTGGTATCATATGACATAAAACAGTTTTTTTTCCCAAGCAATCTAACGCACGAACTGCCACCAAGGGATAAATTAGTGTTCCGAAGTTTCGAACAGCACTCGGATCAAGAAGTTATAAAATATTGTTCCCTTCATCAGTATCGAAACATAACAAAGCAACAACTTGGAGGAATATTTTCTACCGTATGGTGAAGCAGTTACACAAGTCCACGTTAAAGCGGGGTATGAAGGTACGAGGGCGGTCCCAAAAGTACCCGACCCGACAAGGAAAGCAGTAAAAAGATTGCAAAAATGTTATTTAATTTTCAACATATTCTCCTTTCAGCTCGATACATTTTTCCAATTATGTTCAATAGCTTCGATACCCACTTAATAGTAGAAACCGTCAAGCCATTTACCGCAGAGTCTACCTGTTGTTGGAAAATCTTTTGCTACCGAGCAATTTTTTCAAATTTGGAAAAGGAAAATAGTCCAAGGGAGCCAGATCTGACGAAAAGAGTGCTTGAGGAAGCAATTCGAACTTCAACTCATTGATTTTAGCCATCGCAATGACGCACGTGTGGACTGGTGCATTGTCGTGACGAAACAACACTTTCTTTTTCGTCCAATGGGGCCATTTTTTCTGGATGTCATAACTCAAACGCTGGAATAAGGCTGCAAAATATGCGCCGTTGATTGTTTTTCCTTTTTTGAGATAATCAATAGATATTATTCCACGTGCATCCCAGAAAACGGATGCCATGACCTTGCCAGCTGACTGAACTGTCTTTGCTTTCTTTGTAGCTGCTTCTCCCTTTTCAGTACACCGCTTTGACTGCCCCTTGGTTTCAGGTGTAAAATTATGGACCCATGTTTCGTCCATGGATAGGAATTGACGCAAAAACTCGGCTTTATTGCTGCGAAACATTGTCAAATACTCGATGGAAACATCCTCACGTTGCAGTTTGTGCTCCATTGTGAGCAAACGCGGCATCCATCTTGCGAACAGATTTCTCATGTCCAAATTTTCAGTCAAAATGCGATGCACAGCACTTTTTGAAATGCCTGTTATGTCTGCCATTTCGCGCACTTTTAGTCGACGGTCATCCAATACCATTTTGTGGATTTTCTTCACATTTTCTGACGTAGTGACCTCGTTTGGTCGACCACTGCGGTGATCATCTTGGCAGCTCGTACGACCTCACTTAAACTCAGCTACCCAATATTTGACCATTGTAAACGAAGCAGACTTCCTCATCGTAGAATCCAACTCGGCTTTGATACTTAGACCTTTGGAATGAAAGTATTATATCACATAACAATGCCCGATTTTTTCCATATTTACAAATTCACTGAAAGCGTTCACTTTAGATGTCTGTAAAAAAATAATAATGAACGTACCCTTATGAATTTTTCACATAAAGTTGTTGAAACGTGGTTTTGTCAACCACAGCAATTGTTTTTTTAAAACTACCTGTATTCATAAGTCAGGTCTGGTTCTTTTGGGACTAGCCTCGTACAGCCATCTATCTTTTTATGCACAAAAAATTCCTGGGGATGTTATGCGCCTAGCAACCCTACTCATGTTCATGTTGACACAGCAAATTCTGATGAGAATCCTAATGATAATATCCCACTAGCGTGTCTAAAAGCGAAATTGAAAATATAGGACAGTGCTGATCCAATTCATACAGGCACCAAGGAAAATTACATATATTGAATCCATCCTTCAGTGATACGTTTAAGACACCAGTCATGGCTACTCAAAACACAAATCCCAGGAAAAAAACTCCTTGGCTCAAAAAATTACAAAAAAAATTTACTACATCAGCCAAGCAGCCCAAAGAAAAAAGTCCCTGTTGGCAGCACCAGCCGGAAAGGTAAATTTCTCGTATGTAGCGTAAGATTTTGGAAAAGAATTTGGCTTGCGTACTACTTAACTTCTTACTGCAATTTTTGTAGCACCACACGGGTATTTATTGACATAAAAAGAATCTGCGGACGTTCGTATTTAAGGACCCTTTGTACAGGCGCGAATATTTTGTTCATTCAATTGAGTTGCAGATTTATGGATCCCATATTGAAAATCGGCGGATAATAAACTGTTATACACATATAAACACAGGTGTCGTCAATAATTTCCTCATCCTAACTCATGCTGCAAACCACTGTGCCGCACGTGCAAACGGACGGTAGACGGACGGATAGACAAGTCACGATTTCATAATTTTTTAAGGTATTTTAAAAATATTTTAACAATATCCTAAAAATGGTCTGCTATACAAATACTTCTAAGTTCAGCCATTTAAAACGTTTCCATAAAGAATATTCATTATTTCAGTTGTTACTAAAAGAGCGAATTGCGCTTGCCTTGTGACTTTTGGGGGCCGCCATTTTGAATGCGCGAAAGTGCCACTTTTAGGGTTTTGTAAAATAATTTTACAAAACACTACTAAAATTGTGACCTGTCTGTCCGTCTGTCCGTTCGTCCGCCCGTTCGTCCGTCCGCCCGTCCGTCCCTCTGCCCGTCCGTCCGTGTGTCACAGCACTTTTTCTCGCAAACTACTTAAGCTAGAAACATCAAATTTTGTATGCAGGTGTAAAGTGGTGCTCTGTTCAAAGTTCAACTACAAAAAAATTTATAAGGTATTTAAGGGGGTCACCAAATATAGGGGAGTGACCCCCCGAAAAAAAATTTCATAAAAGGGATATGGGTATCAAATGAAAGGTCTTGATGAGAACTTTTCAAAACAGGTCTTAATTTGATACTTTTTGCTTCGAGTGATGCGCAGGGAGGGGGAAAAAAACGAAAAATGTGTGTCCCCGCCCTGTGATCCGAAAAATCTGAAAAAATTATGGTGGTAGGTGTTCATGACTACAACAACAACAAATACCTTAGAAGTCGAAATTCACTCAACTTTGTTAATAATAGTATCATATTTACATTTCATATGTTCCCCAATAAAATCGCATCGGTACCCTTAAACTGAACGAAATTCGATGTTTGCGTAGTCCTACTAAGGTTTCTTAAACGTGGTCAGTTTGATGAAAATCGAATAATATGCACGGAAGTTATAGCCGTTTGAAATTTTTCCAATTACAACAACAAAAACACAAGATTATGGTATTTCATGGAATTTCCTTAGAATCAACCTCTGCAGATTTGACTTGATCTTCTTGAAACTTTCCAATAAGGTCAAGAACGTTAATATATTTGAGAATTCATGATTTGAGTGATTTTTGTAGGTTTGCAACAAAATGGCGACCGTTGAAAGTAGAAAAACAATGGATTTCCTTTGAACGTGCACACCTCTTTAGCCCAGTCATATTAGGGCTTTCACCTCAGAATGAAAGATAATAAGCTGCAAATTGGTATGAACCTTTGTTTTGTCATTCTAAATGTTGTCTCAAAAGTCACAATCGTTATCGTGTCCGCGTCTCAAGATATTCAAGGTCAAAGGTCACAAAAATCGGTTTTTCGCGAATATCTGGCTTCCTATCGGTTAAATGAGATTTGCATTTATGATAAAAGTTGTAGGCTATAAAATTCCCTACAACTTTTGTTTAAACTTTTTTTTCATACGACCAACCGTTTTGAAGGTAGAGCGCGAAGAGTGCACATCGTACAGTCATATACGGCCTAATGCAAGGTCAAGCGTGAGTTATGGTTATCAGTACGTTATAAAGTCAATTATTTACTTGGAAATTATAATTATTAAACAATGCCTATTATTTATGTACTAACTATTAATTATTTATATTTAATTAAAGTAAGTAACTTGATTATTTATATATAATTATTCATATTTAACTATTTAAGTATAAAATATTATTAATTCTGGATTATATATTTTAGTTTTATTTTAAGTTAAAATGATAGTAAGAGTATATATTTTACACATATTTTTATTTATTATTAAATACGGCATAATATACATTTATCAAAATGTGAGTTCAAATATCAAAAGTATCTTTGTTGATTTTAATTGTAATGAAATTGGAAATGGAAGCTAATTATCTTCTTCTTGTTCGTCGTCTTCTTCTTCTCGTCGCTCAAAAATGTTCGATTCATTGTCATCATCCTCATTATCTGTCATGTTCATCTCCAAACCTTCCAGAATATCGGGATCGTTATTTTAATTGGACGTACTCAGTCACATCATCAGGAAATTTTTTTGAAAAAAGTTGGCAAAGGCAATGTCAAAACACAAATATATTCTACTAAAAGTTTTGACCAATATCCTCGTACTAAAAAGCACATTTTATTTTTACACGCATTCAGTGGCTGTGACACGACTTCTGCGCTATTTAAAAAAGGAAAAAAACTGTTACTAGAGCATTGGAAAAAATTCCTGATTTAGATAAACTGGTGGAAGTATTTCAACAAGAAAACTGCCCAAAACAAACATTATTAGAAAATGGAGTGCGCATCTTGTTGGCATTATATAATGCTCCAAAATCTGAGGACAACATTGATCATTTCCGCTACACGCAATTCATCAAATTTACAAAACTAAATAAACCTGTACAACTGTCAACACTTCCACCAACAAGTGTAGCAGCTCATCAACACATAAAACGTGTCTACTACCAGATTCAAACGTGGTTAGGGAAGGACTTAGAACCTAAAGAATGGGGCTGGATGCTTGAAAATGAAATCCTGGAGCCCATACGAACGTTATTACCTCCAGCACCAGCCGAACTACTAAACGTAATATTTTGCAATTGCAAAAATGGTTGTGGTTCCCGCTGTGGATGCAGAAAATCAGGGCTACAATGTTCTTTAGCTTGCGGCCAGTGCAACGGACAAGCTTGCCTCAACGCTTCACTGTATCCAAGTAATCCCGATGAAGAAAATACATATGATCCCGATATTCTGGAAGGTTTGGAGATGAACATGACAGATAATGAGGATGATGACAATGAATCGAACATTTTTGAGCGACAAGAAGAAGAAGACGACGAACAAGAAGAAGATAATTAGCTTCCATTTCCAATTTCATTACAATTAAAATCAACAAAGATACTTTTGATATTTGAACTCACATTTTGATAAATGTATATTATGCCGTATTTAATAATAAATAAAAATATGTGTAAAATATATACTCTTACTATCATTTTAACTTAAAATAAAACTAAAATATATAATCCAGAATTAATAATATTTTATACTTAAATAGTTAAATATGAATAATTATATATAAATAATCAAGTTACTTACTTTAATTAAATATAAATAATTAATAGTTAGTACATAAATAATAGGCATTGTTTAATAATTATAATTTCCAAGTAAATAATTGACTTTATAACGTACTGATAACCATAACTCACGCTTGACCTTGCATTAGGCCGTATATGACTGTACGATGTGCACTCTTCGCGCTCTACCTTCAAAACGGTTGGTCGTATGAAAAAAAAGTTTAAACAAAAGTTGTAGGGAATTTTATAGCCTACAACTTTTATAATAAATGCAAATCTCATTTAACCGATAGGAAGCCAGATATTCGCGAAAAACCGATTTTTGTGACCTTTGACCTTGAATATCTTGAGACGCGGACACGATAACGATTGTGACTTTTGAGACAACATTTAAAATGACAAAACAAAGGTTCATACCAATTTGCAGCTTATTATCTTTCATTCCGAGGTTGACCCCTATTTTTACCTAATATGACTGGGCTATTTGACATATTTCTTGACGTTATTCATTGTGGTGACTGCATTTCTGAGAAGTAAAATCCAAAACCCTTCTGACATGAGCGTAGGCCTGTTTACCCAACTTGTTCATATATGGTTCGATTTCAATGACAGAATATCGAATGAAAGCTCCTGAAGCGCAAAATCCAACCAAGTATGCTCAGGCTTTTCAGCGGTACTTGGAATCGCAAATTTTTACGTGGCCAGGATGACTTTGTTCCAGAAGCAGAAAAACAAATGAATCAATGCAAATGAGGCCCTGAATATACTGAATATTTGATGGTGGTGTGATTAGTTTAGAAAACATAAGAATATTGCGAATCCCTACCCAGAGCCACATTTTTAAGTCCCCCGGAAAACAGTAAAAGTTTTAAAATAGCGTCACAGATGAAAATTTCACATGTGCTTCAATTTCGATTAGTAGGGTATCAAATGAAAGCTCCTGCTGAGAAAACTTAAGAAATCTGCCATCAGGCGGTTTCGCGAAACGTGCAACTACACCAATTCTTCTTGGTCAGGGTGCCTATGCTGGCGATATACAACACCCATAAAACCAACGCAAATAGACTTCAAGAACGCTTGAGTATCTAATTGCGGTCTATTTATAGTTAGAAACATAAAATATTGCAAAAATCTACAACGATATTCCGGAGTTTCTCGAAAAACGATCGGATTGCAAGGAGTGCGTTGCTTGAAAAATGGCCGTTGTTCATACTTTCTCCAATTTCAATATATGGGGTGTCAAACGAATGCCAGTGATGAGTAGGATTCAATAAAAGTGCATTCTAGTTCATGTGGTTGTTATGACGCACGAATAAACGGACGGACGAACCGACAAGTCGCGATTTTATAATTTTTTAGGGTATTGTTAACAATATTTTACAATATCTTAAAAATGATCTGGTTTATAAATACTTCCCAGTTAAGTCATTTAAAACGTTCCCATGAAGAGTCTTTATTATTTCAGTTGCTACTAAAATAGCAAATTGTGCTTGCCTTCAAACCTTTGGGAGCCGCCATTTTGAATGCATGCATTTGATTTTGGATTATTTTAAATCATTGCGTGCTAGAACCTCATCAATCAATGTGCCAAATCTCATTAAAATCAGAGTTTCACTCTAGACAGGGCAAAAGTATTCAATTTTTAGTGAAACTGGCAGCTAATAATATTAAGTTTAAAAGTTTTGACCTTTTTGCCCTTCATCCGTTTTTAATAATTTTTTGCATAATATAGTACAGAGATCCATAATCTCAAGTTTCATCAAAATCCGTTGGAAAATGTGACCGCTAGAGGGCCACAAAAACCTGAAGAAAACGCGTAATTAAACTGCTGCCATTTTGAAATTTACACATGCATGATCACCAAAATGTCTAAGCAATTCCTATCTTGAGTTTCATATACATCGAATCAAAATTGCGACTTTTAGAAGCCTTTGAAATTTTATGTTTCAACTGGCCGCCGGTTTGTTTTTTGCGACTTGATCTCCAGTTTTTTTACATAACTCTTTAAATAATTATAGCTTCTATCAGGCTAACGAGTTTCATTAACATTGGTTGAAAGCTTTGGTCAAAACTGCAACAACAAAATTTTGTACGTTTCTCAACCTTTGAGGGGCCACCATTTCGTTTCTGCCCTACCGACTTTGGATTTTTGATTGTGAAACTTATCACATACATCAGTGAACCTTTGTACTTAATTTCATGCAAATCGGAGCTATACTCGTACCTTGGTCAGAACAGAAATCACGATTTTTCGTTTAAAATGGCCGCGATTTTGTTTTCGCCAAGCCAATATAGCTGGTTAACGAATTTAACCGAGATATTTGATCAATACACCTTTTCTGGAAATTTAGGGAAAACCGGAGCAAAATTGCAGTCTCTAGCGTGGTCACAAATTTTGTTATATCCCATATATATATATAATTTTATATATATATATATATATATATATATATATATATATATATATATATATATATATATATATATATATATATATATATATATATATGTATATATATATATATATATATATATGTATATATATATATATATATATATGTTTATATATATATATATATGTATATATATATATATATATATATATATATATATATATATATATATATATATATATATATATATATATATATATATATATATATATATATATAAAGGGTGATTCATAACAAGTGTACAGATGTGAATGGGTCTTATCTCTTATTTATCACCAATTTCAGGTCCATATATTGACAAATTATGATAGTTTGGTCTTGTACAACTTTAATCATGGCATCAGACACATCAGCCAAACGTTTTATTATTGTTAAAACTTTTTACAAAAATAATGAATCGCCAGTGCAAACATTTTGCGCTCTACGTGAATTTTTTGATTTTCACGAAATGGACCCATAAACTGGTGACTTCTTCATTTGAGGATTTCTGAAGGATCGTGGTTACGCTGATGCTCCCCAGACTACTGAAGCATTAAAAAACAATATTCGAGACAACATACGCCTAATAACGCCGAAAATGTGCGAAAATGTCATAGAAAATTACAATCATCGTTTGATAGTCTTAAAGCAGCACGAGGTGCACTTATGCCCGAAGTAATGTTTCATATTTAATTGTAAGGGACCACATTTTTATAATAAATAAACATTACAGCTCAATCTTTACAAAAACTATCTTTTTCATTTTTTATATATATATATATATATATATATATATATATATATATATATATATATATATATATATGTGTATATATATATTATATATATAGATATTATATTTATATATATATATATATATATATATATATATTTATATATATATATATATATATATATATATATATATATATATATATATATATATGTGTATATATATATAAACAGTCAAACCTCTCTTCGCGGAAACCTCCCATAAACAGGCATCTCCCATAAGCGGGCACCTCCCATAAACGGACAGAATTCATACACACAAGTTTCTGGTTACGTTTTTGGTACAATATTCCCTCCGAAAAGCGGACCCTCCAATGAACGGTCGCGGACACTGCATTCATATACATTTCATCCAAAATGCCTCCCACAAGCGGACACTAAGCACTGTCATAAAATAAATTGGTGGTTCCCCTTTCTGGAAATTCGGCTGCATGATGTTTATCGTTGATTCCAATGGATTTGGTGATTCCCCTTTCTTTATATTCGGTTGCATGATGTTTGTCGTTGATTGCAATGAATCTGTTCAGTCAGTGAAATTTAATGATTGGTGTGCGTCGTTTATACACTGTACGAGTATCTGTGACTAGAAAACCGTTTAGGAGTTTTCTCATATTCTTGGTAAAGCTCGTGTGTTTGTTTGCTTTTTTTTTGTTGCATAGCCGCATCATGACCTCGCGAAGGAAAATCCTTTCTTTGAAAGAAAAAGTGAAAGTTATAAATACAATCGAGAAAGAAAAACTGTCAATTCGGGATGCAGTTAAGAGTTTTTTGTTTTTCAACATGATAGAAAATGGTCAATTTTTGCAAAAAGTCATATTTTTACTATGTTCAATATCGGGAAAACACTGACTGGAAATATTTAAAAAAATAAAGAAGCTATTCGGTTACAATGGCAGTTTGGAAGAAACATAAACCAGAAAAAGAGTTTCCTTAAGCTCGGTGGTTCTCAAATAGACCAAACGTGCTTCAATTGGTTCGCAAATGCGAGAAACCATAAAATTTCGATTTCAAGTCCAATCGTAAAGGCAAAGGTAAAAGAAATAGCTGAACAAGTAGGTTACTCAGGATTTTCAGCGTCCAATGGGTGGCTGGCAAAATGGCGTAAAAGGCATAACATAACTTTTAAGTGCATATCTGGTGAAGCTTCTGATGTAAGTCAAGAAGACGTTGAACAATTTAAGTCGAAGCTACCTTCAATTTCACGTGGGTACAAGCCAGAAAATATTTACGATGCTGATGAGAGTGGGCTCTTTTTTCGTGCTTTACCTGAGAAATTGCTGGCTTTGAAATCGGAGAAATGTATCGGTGGCAAACTGTCGAAAGAAAGACTCACTGTTTTATTTTGTGTCAATATGGCAGGAGAAAAAGAGAAACTGCTTGTAATCGGCAAAGCAGCCCGTCCCAGAGCTTTCAAAAATATTTGCATCAATGATTTGCCAGCACACTGGAACTCAAAAAGGAAAGCATGAATGACGCGAGACATCATGTCTGAATGGTTGCTTCAATTTGACAGAAAAATGAGGGCTTAGAACAGGAAAATTCTTTTGTTTTTGGATAATGCAGCATCTCATCCTAAAAACTCAAATCTTACCAACATAAACATCATTTTTTAGGGTTTTGTACTAAAATACAAAACCCTATTGCAATCACGACCTGTGTCCGTCTGTCCGTCCGTCCGTCCGTCCGTCCGTCCGTCCGTCCGTCCGTCCGTCCGTCCGTCCGTCCGTCTGTATGTCACAGCACTTTTTCTCCGAAACTATAGAGGCTACAGCCATGAAACTTTGTGAAAAGGTCAGAAGTGGTGACCGTTTGAAAGTTCAAGGGTGAAAAAATTTTTCAAAGGGGTTTAAGGGGGGTCTCCCGATATAGGGAGTTGACCCCTCAAAAAAAAATTTTCACCATTGGTAGTCGAGTAGGGTGTCATTGAAAAGGTCTCAATGAGATCTTTTCAAAACAGGTCTTAAAATTGCCGTATGAGTACCTTAGGGGGCAGGGGAAGGGGAAATGTACGAACTTTTCGCGTACCCCCCCTCGCGATTGGACACCTTCCATCCGAAAAATCTGAAAAAAATCATGAATATAGGCCTTAATGAGTACAACAGCAGCAAATACATGAGAAGTCGAAATTCACTCAACTTTGTTAGTAATAGTATGATTTATCGATTTTATGTTTTCTCGAATAAAATCTAAATGGTACCCTTAAATTCAATAAAATTTAGCCAATTTATAAGATTAATCTTTTCTGAAAGTTTCATAAAGATCGAATAGTATTTAACGAAGTTATAGCGATTTGAATTTTCCCGTATTACTATGGAACAATGTGCCCTGTATTACTATGGAAACATATGGCTATGGAGCCATATGCGCTTTTTACCGACTTAGACACTACAGCTTTGCTAGGATTTGCATGAAAATTTCAGGAATGATAGATATCATGAGGATGACTACATACAATTGAAACAAGTCGAAGAGGCAGGAGAGAGATCCTAGCAAAAGGGCTTTGTAGCCATTCTAGGATTCGAAAAAATAGGCCATGAATCGATGCTTACAGTACAAAGGAGTGGCCCCTGAAAAAAATTTCATGAAAGGTAGCCGATATGAGTATCAAATGAAAGTTCTCTATGAGAGCTTTTCAAAACAGTTTTTAAACTGACAAGTTTTGCTTCAGTTGGGGGCACAGAGAGGAGGGGAAGTACATGAAAAATGTGTTTTCTCCCTCGCGAATGGACACCCGTGATCTAAAAAAATCTGAAAAAATTATCAAGCGAAATATTTATGGGTATAATTTTAACGAATACCTCAGAATTGAAAAATTCTTTCAACTTAGTTAATAATAGTATGATCCTCGAACATGACGTGTTTCTTAATTTTATTCGTTGCTGGTTACGGCATTTTGTAAGTTGAGTACAAAACCCTTCTGACATGAGCATAGGTCTGTCTACCCAACTTGTTTACCAGCTAAAACAACTGCACTATACCAACTTTAGATCAAGGCATTATACACAATTTCAAGGTGCACTACAGAATCTTAATTTTAAAACACATAATATCGAAAATGGAAACCAGCAAATCAGCATCAGAACTAGCCAAATCTATAAATGTTCTTGAAGCCTTATATTTTATCAAAGCCTCGCGGGATAAAGTTGAAGCAGCAACTATAAGAAACTGCTTTCGAAAAGCGTCATTTATATATTTTGATACAAGTCTTTTAGAATTTGAAGCCGAGGATGAACTGCCATTGGCAACACTTGTGAGTCTACAAAATGGGATCGTTGCATTAAGGCATCAACATTTGGAGGAATATCTGAACATCAATGAAAATGTTTCCACTGAAACTGACAACATTGAAATTTCGTGCGATGATCTACTTGACAATATACATAAGTTTAAGTAGACGAAGACGAGGTGATCGATGAAAACATCGATCCTATAAATTCATTTGATGAAGCTCTAAAGCAATTGGCACGTTAAAAATATTTCGCAAGAAATGATTATTTAGCATTTCAACACCTGAAAAATGCAGAGAATTATTTTGAGAAGGAACAGTTGAAAATGAGACAAACCAAAACTCAACAGACAAAAATAGATCAATTTTTCCAACGCAAGTAACTGTTTTTTATGTTTATTCGTAATATAATTATGTATGTATATCAAAATTCTATAAAAATCATTATATGTAAGAACAAATACGTAAATAAGAAAATAAAACTATGAATTGGAACAGAATGCAGAAATTTCAGCACGCAAAAAACTTATTTTTATTTATTATATTAACGAAGTATGCTGGTAAAATGCGCTTTCATTCGGTGCCTCATACACCCGGACAAAAAGCTTGGAACCGTGAGTGTCCGGCTATGGGAGGTTTCACTATATATATATATATATATATATATATATATATATATATATATATATATATATATATATATATATATATATATATATATCTATATATATATGTATCTATATATATATATATATATATATATATCTATATATATATATATATATATATATATATATATATATATAAATATATATATATATATATATATATATATATATATATATATGTATATATATATATATATATATATATATATATATATGTATATATATATATATATATATATATATATATATATATATATATATATATATATATATATGTATATGTATATATAAGATATTCTCCGCAATAGGTAAGTTTCTCGAGAGAAATTTACCTAAAAATAAAACGTAACAACCTGACACATCAAAACATTGTGATTTTACTAATCCAGAAATGAATGTAGCTAACCAAAAGGAAGCGCAAAAGGTCAGTGAGATTACAATAACTAAAACTGCAAGCTCTAATTCATAGTTTTGTTTCATTTGTAATGAAGATAGGATAGTTGACATGCGACTGTATCAAAGTTGCCAATTATATATTCACGAAGAATACGTAGGTTTGGCATCGGCTGATAAAGACATCTTCGTGTAACCGAAGTGTTCCTAAAATTGTGAACTTCCAACATACATATGTGTCTGCTATGTGTTTTGTTATATGCTTTTTTTTACTTTCTTGATAATATAATACAATAAATATTTAAAATTTCGACTGTGTTGTTTTCATTTTCTCGTTTATAAATAAGGCCACTTGTGTAGCTATATTAACCAGCAGTGCTGAAAATATGACCATTTTTTCTTCCACCAAAAAATTTAAATATTGCAAATTATTCGTCTTGTTATGGGAATTGATGTTTGTAGTTGGAAAGATAAGTGAATATACTGCAACATGGGTAACCGTTGACTTGTATGAAACCGCTGGGCAGTTGCTATTTCAGGATCAAACCTCAAAGTAGCCATATTTGATTCATGTATCTCACATCCCTCTACTTACTACGTGCTCCAAGAGCCCTTTTCAGTACCATGTTCCATAATGCTGCTCAGCTGAGGGCATGGGGCTTGGGACATCATAATCGGATCATTAGGGTTTTTTAAAATAATTTTACAAAACCCTTCTAAAATCGCGTCCTGTCTGTCCGTCTGTCTGTCTGTCCGTCCGTCCGTCAGTGTGTCACAGCAGTTTTTCTCGGAAACTACTTAAGCTAGAAGCATCAAATTTTGGATGTAGGTGTAAAGTGGTGCTCTCTTCAAAGTTCAACTGCAAAAAAATTTTATAAGGTATTTTAGGGGGGTCTCCCCATGTAGGGGAGTGACCCCCCGAAAAAAAAATTTCATTGGAGGTAGCCGATATGGGTATCAAATGAAAGGTCTTTTCAAAACAGGTCTTAGTTTGGTAAAGTTTTCTTCGAAGGGCGCACAGGGAGGGGAAATACACGAAAAATTTGTGTCCCCCCCCTCGCGATTGGACACCTGTGATCCGAAAAATCTGAAAAAAATCAAGAATGTAGGCCTTGATGAGAACAACAACAAATACGTGAGAAGTCGCAATTCACTCAACTTTGTTAGTAATAGTATGATTTATCGATTTTATGTTTTCTTGAATAAAATCTTAAGGGTACCCTTAAATTCAATGAAATTCAGTACGCAGATGACTATTTATAAGGTTGATTACTCCTGAAAGTTTCATAAAAATTGAATAATATTTAGCGAAATTATAGCGGTTTGAATTTTCCTGTATTACTATGGAACAATATGCGCTGCATGTATTACTATGGCAACATATGGCTATGGAACAACATGCGCTTTTTACCGACTCAGACACTACAGTCTTGCTAGGATTTGCATGAAAATTTCAGGAATGATAGGTGTCATGAATATATTTGAGAATCGGTTCAGCTAGTGGTATCAGTAATCGTAAAACAAAATGGTGGCTGTTTTAAATGCGAAGATTGAATAATTTTGAGTTATTTTGCCCCAATTTCAACGTTTCAGGTGCATGCTTTGTACACTTGATTCAATTTAATGAATGACTGAAGATGAGTACCCACAATTAATACTCATAAGTGAAACAAGTCAAGGAGGCAGGAGTGAGCTCCTAGCAAAAGGGTTTTGTAACAACTCTAGGATTCGAAAAAGTTGGCTATTAATCGATGATAACAGTACAGCAGAGTGGCCCCTGAAAAAAAATTCATCAAACGTAGCTGATATGAGTATGAAATGAAAGTTTTCATGGGAGCTTTTCAAAACAGTTCTTAAACTGTCAGTTTGTGCTTCAGTGGGGCACAGGGGGGAAATACATGAAAAATGTGTTTCCTCCCTCGCGAATGGTCATCTTAAATAATTATCAAGGGAGATATTTATGAGTATAACAATACCGAAAACCTCAGAAGTCGAAATTCGTTCAACTTTGTTAATAATAGTATGATCTTCGAATTTCATAGTTTCTCCAATAAAATCGTCATTGACATGCTTCTTGACTTTATTGAATCTGGTGACTGCATTTTGAAAATTGAATACAAAACCCTTCTGACATGAGCGTAGGTCTGTTTACCCTACTTGATTTTAATTTCTTTTATGGAAGCTAGCTCTTGGTTGCATATGCTTGCAATTTAAAAAACTTCCCCTAATAACGAGACCTTTTAAACTGGAATTAATACCTTCAGATGAACCTGGATGTGACCCCTGGAAATTGAATCAATTCAGATTCTTTTAGGTATATGAAGGTCAGCGGCTAAGGTTAATAAATTTATCCGAAACCCGTATTTGTTTGCTTCAAATTTATCACAAACTCCATACCTTGAATTGAGTCTTGTGAACATACAGTATAAAATTAGAGAACATCCAATTTTGATGATACACTAAATGCGTATATAACATACGTATATACTTCCATAAGTCGATAAAATAGATGCCACTTTTGTTTACGACGCCCTCGACATAGCAAAAAATTATTCTATAATTATGGAAATGAGCTACATTGTATTAAACAATTTGACGTTCAATTTCAGCAACCAATTATAATCTGATACTCACTACATACCAAGCATTGCTAAATGAATCAACAAATTTTTTTATCCTTAGCATGCTCTTTTCCACTTTTTTATCTAATCTCGTCTAAAACAAGATACAAGAAAATCCGAGTTAAATTTTAATGCTCCGGAAAACTTACAAAATACCTAAAGCACCTCACCGGTGCTTCTAAACTAGTACAAGGTTTATAACAAGTTTCTCAGGCGATATTTTCTTTTTTCACGAAATCTCCAAAGAGCAATGTTTCACTTCATGTTTCTGTCTGGAAACTTAAAACTCATTACATCTCGCTTCTGAGTTTGCGTGGAGCAACGAAAGTGTAAAATCATCCTTTCGCGGTAATTTTTCATATGTTCAAGCTTTTGTGCTCAGCAATGAAAAAGCACAAGTATCTTTTGAACCCTACAAACCGTGAAAGCATGTATGTGATAAGAAAAATACGCTGCTTCTACTTTATGAAACTAACTGCACTTCCTTCATTGCAATTTCCTTTCATAGCGACGGGAAGTAAAAAGAAAACAAAACAAGACAAATTTTGTACAACTTTCGAAAAACTTTTTCAGATTTAGGGTGTTTGTTCCTTTCAGCTTGGGGAAACACAGAATCAGTCTGCGGTATCAGTGAGGTCAGCTCAAAGTTTTACTACCATGTGTTATCTGAAAAAAGAACGTTTGATAGTGAACCTTCCAAGAAGCTATTAATGCAGCTTCAAGCTCTTTTCGAACTAAAAAAATAATCGCAAAAATATATTCATTTAGTTCCGGGAGATATTTGAAGATGTTTGTTTAAAAATACAATTTAAAACCCTGTATTGCTTGGCACGGCACAAAGTAAAATACATAAACATAATTAGAATCCAGGACTATATAATTAAATAATGTGCAAACTCGATCGCAGTGCAGTTGTTAGTCTTCAAATAGCTAAGCCAATTCGGAAAAAAAATCTTTCTACACCTCCATCGACCGGATAAGTAGGGACATGTTTCTACATAAATAATTAAAATGAAAATAATTTAAATTATCGATTCGCATGCATGAAGGGCAAGGACACAAAACAGGGAATTTTGTGTACTTTCCATTTGCCACACATGCAACGATAAAAGTTGTTTCAGTTTTACGTTGGTCGCATGAATGTATTATTGTTCGTTCAACGCTTGCCTAACGCAGAGCGTATTCAAAGGAATTCTCCACTTTATTGCTCACGGCTTACATGGATGGGGCTTACAAACTTTAACATGACAAAGGAGACAACTTGAAGGCTAAAGTAAGTCATGCAGTCTCAAGTTCCGATTCAGGGGCATATATAAATCATGAGCTTTCTTCTGTCATTTTACCGTAAGACACACATTCATCTGCTCCTTTACGGTAGTCCGCATTTTCTCGTATCTCTTTTGTGAATATTTTAAAGCCACCTGTCCTTATTCCGAGGATGTGCTCGGGTGAAAAACGTAGGTGAGTCAGTTCCAATATTAGCAAAATGCTTATTCAAAGTTTCTTTTGCAAGAATATTAGATAGTTCATAATTAGTTTTCAAATGGAATCAGAAATGATTATTTATAGCCAGTATTTTCAATGTTGTGTTTACTGGCTGCATATATGCAGTGGTCAACATTTTTATTTTATAATTGAATTATATTGAATTCTCCTTAGGAAACTTCGATTTTTAATTAACTGAAAATAGTGTAGGAGTCATAATAACTATATAAACACGAACATACAGGTATTCCTTCATAGCGGCTACATTTTGAAGTTAAACGAACAGGGTCAAATGCATAAAAATAAATATGATAGCTCATGGAAAATTTTATATAATCATCAATATGAACGTTGGCAAGGATCTTTTAAATTGATACGAGATTTTATGCAGCAAAGTTAAGACAAACAAAACTGAAAAATTCCAGTGAAAATACTCTTAATTTTGTTCTGTAGCCATGCAACGAAATCCTTTTTAAGGGTTTCGTAAAATATATTTACAAAACCCTATAGGATCACGCCCTTTGCTTCCACATGTCCATCCATCTGTCTGCTCTTCCATGTATCACAGTAATTTTTCTCAGAAACCACAGCAGCTATAACTATAAAATTCGAAATTTGATCAAAAGTGGGGACCTTTCCAAAGCTCCGGTGCAAAAAAAAATATCAAGTTTTCAAAGAGGGTTCTACCCTACACAGGGGTGACCCCTTTTATGATAATGATTAAAAGGTCCTGAGAACTTTCAGGATCAAGTGTTGAAAAAGTGGCATCTATGTGGAAGAGAACAAGGAAAGTCAAAATATGCGAAACATGTGTATGCTTTGCATGGTTGGACATCTTTGAGCTGAAAAATCATGGCAGTAGGTCTTTATGAGTACAAAGGTAACAAAATCCTCCAAAGTCAAGATTTGGTAAACTAAGAAGTAGCATGATTTTGTTTTAATTTGAGGATTGGTCCCAGAGAGGGGTCCGAAATTCGGCAATCCGACAGATCTTTGTCCGAGAACCGCCGCGAGATATTGCAGATGCAGATCGTCATGATCGTCGCCATCGAAGTTGTGTGCTGTCAATTTGCGGTGTGTATTTTAATCTTCAAAGTCAAACAGTTTCCTCGAACAGGCGACAACGTGAAGAGGTATGTTCAGGGAGATTTGATCCATAATGCATTAGGGAGACATGATCAATGGTTTAAGTGTCCCTCATGTATATGTGGAATACATACAAATATTTACTAATTGCTTTCAGGTGCCAGCGTCATGCCATTCAATTACAAACCAAAAGTTGGTTCTACTCGCAAAAAAGTTAACATCCAAGAATTAAAAAACGCTATTCGTGAAGTGAAATCTGGGAATTCTCTTAAGAAAACAGCGGCGAAGTTTGGAGTCGACAGGACCACTTTGCGTCGCTATTGCAAAAACGATGAAAAGCTACAACTGTTCGATGAAAAGGGTCGATACAAAGCTTCCCAGGTTTTCACAATTACAGAGGAAAACATTTTAGTGGAATATTTACTAAAATGCAGTAAAATGAACTATGGCCTGTCTCGGGTGCAGGCGATGAAATTGACTTTTGAGTTTGCTTCATCAAATACAAAAAAAGTGCCAGATAGTTGGCTCAAAAATAAATCTGCTGGAAAAGACTGGTTTCGTGGATTTCTGCAAAGAAATTTAGAAATCAGTCTACGGATACCTGAAGCCACTAGCATGTCAAGAGCAACCAGTTTTAATAAGAAAAACGTTGCTGATTTTTTTGAAAATTTTAGATCTGTAAGAGAAAAGTACAAATTCGAGCCACAAAATATTTATAATTGCGACGAAACTGGATGCACAACTGTGCAAGACTGCCCTAATGTACTAGCCAGAAAAAACAAGTAGGACAGGAAAGGGGAACTCTTGTGACACTCTGTTTTGCAGTTAATGCAATCGCTAATGTTATTCCTCCGTTTTTCATTTTTCCTCGAGTGAAATATCGACAAGATTTTGTGTCAGAGGGGCCAGAAGGTTCAGATGGTGATGGATACTCTACCGGATGGATGACTACAAAAAGTTTCTTAAAATTTATGGAACATTTTAAAAATTAATCCAGTTCTGCTAATTCTTGATAATCACGAGAGTCATGTTAGCATGAATGTAGTTAAATTTGCAAAAGACAATGGTATAACATTATTAACACTTCCTCCGCACTGCAGTCAAAAACTACAACCACAAGACGTAGCTATTCACTCTTCGTTCAAATCTAGATACAACAGTGTGATGAACAACTGGATGCTGTTGAATCCCGGAAAAACTGTAACAATTTACGACATTCCTGGATTTATAAAAGCGATGATGTCATAAGCTTTCAGCCAATTGAACATCTTAAGTGGATTCAGATTCCGGCATCCATCCATTGAACCCCGATATATTCAGCGAAGAAGACTTCATGTGCTCAGCAGCCACAGACAGAGGTTTCTCGAATGACAAAGAGATGCTCCCTGAATACCCTACTTCACATCAAAATCATCAGATTCAGCTCACTCCCTCCACTGGTAGCCTTCCTCAAGTTTCTCTTGAGCAAGCATCTTGTGATGACACTGAAACTTCTATTAGCATACTTCAAACTGAAGCTAATAATTTGCAAAACTCAGCGATTGCTAGCTTATTAACGATCCATGAGAAAAATATAGTAAAGGACTTTACCTCACCACATCCTGCGGAGGTTTCTGGCATGAATGAATCAGCTTTAACTGGCCACGATAAAATTGATGATGCTTCAGTCCCGTATACTCACCAACAGTTCTCAGCCTTAGCTCAGATTACAAATCCAAGCGACCAAAATATCGCTGATGGTACTCGAGAAGCAACAGCTTGTCAAAAGCCCTCACTTGTTACTCTGGAAACGATAAGACCGTACCCAAATGCTGCACCCAGGAAAACTACAAGGCGTGGCCGTATGCCAGGGAAAACGAAAATTTTAACACAAACTCCTGAAAAAGATGATACAGACAATCCAAAATCCAGTACGAGTAGGGTTTTTAGTAAAATAGAAATGAATAAAATAAGCCAAAAAAAAAAAATCAAAGACAGGCAAAGCAAAGCAAAGAATTCTTCAGGATAGTGTGAGTGAAATTGAGTATAAAATAAGGTGAAGTAGCAGGAAGATGCTCCTGCCAGAAGGGTATTGTAAAGCAATTAGTAAATCAAAAAATATATCCTGCATATCAAAACTTGACTAAGATACAGATTCCATAAATTGAGTTCGAAGAATTATTATGGTTATTATATTTTTATGTTCGCCGCCATTTCGTTTCAAGTGTTTGACCCCGTTGCTTAATAAGTCATGATAACCCATCAATATTACAAACCATTTCTAAAATTCTTATCAAAATTCCTACATATTTATGGTGTTTAGGTCCGTTGCAAACGTGTATCTCCCTAGTATCACGTGTTAATGTTGTTGTAATTGTTAAATATTCAATTGGCTATAATTTAGCTGTTTATAGTTCGATTGTTATGAAATTTTCAGAACACACAATTGCTTTCAAAAAAACTTAAATGGTAGTTTTTGGGAAATTTAAGGCCTCGATTTTGATTTAATAGGCGAAAATGTAAAATTTATAAAACGTACCATTATCAACAAAATTGATCGAATTTCGACTTTTAAGGTATTTGTTGCCCTTGCACTCGTAAGTCTCATCTCTGTGATTTTTTCAGATTTTTCGGGTCAAGGGTGTTCAATCGCGAGTGGGGGACACAAAATGTTCGTACATTTCCCCTTCCCCTGCACTCCTCAAAGCAAAACTCGTCCTTTTAAGACCTGTTTTGAAAAGTTCCCATCAAGACCTTTCATTTGATACCCATATTGCCTACATGCGGTGAAACTTTTTTTTCGGGGGCCACTCCCCTATATGGGGAGACCCCCCTTTAACACCTTATAAAACATTTTTTTTTGTGATGAAACTTTGAAGAGGGCGTCACTTTACTCAATGCAATTAGTACTAGCAACAATTCGTCAAGAACTTTGGATTACTAATCCACAATCATTTCTCGAACAAACACTGCACGAATGCGTTACTTGCTTCAAAACCACAGCCCGACCAGAGAGTCAGCATATGGGACAATTACCCCCGCCAAGATTTCAGATGGAGCAACCTTTTGCGCAAATGTGTCCAGACTGCGCAGGTCCAATTATTATTAAATGAAATGGTGGACGTAGCGCTAAGACGAAAAAAGCCTAAAAACCTTCCATCTAGAAGTTGTAAGTGAACTCTCCACATCAGCATGCATAGCGGCAATTCGGAGATTTGTCGGTTAGAGGGGAAAATGTCACACCATTTATAGCGACTGTGGCACAAGCTTTGCCTGCACTAAACGGTAGTTTAGGAAAACATTTTCCAAGGCAACACAGCAGTGGAAGGATCATCTTGTCAACGAAGATATTCAATGGAAATTTATTCCTCCTAGAAGTCCCCATTTTGGTGGACTCTGGGAAGCTGGACTGAAGTCAATGAAGTGCCATTTGATAAAATCCATCAAGCAACAATTATTAAACATTCAAAAAGCCTACACTCTTTTAGCCCAAACCGAGGCATGCTTAAATTCAAGACCTCTGTGCAAGGTAACAACGATCCAAACAAAGATACAGTCATCACTCCTGGGCGCTTCATGACAGGAAGTACCATAGATCTCCGACACCAAATTCATGAGTAAAAAGTTGGAAGCAGTACAACAGATTAAGAAACGTTTTTGGAATTGCTGGAAGCTAGAATACCTCCGTAAACTATAGCAATGACCAAAATGGACGACAATTTACAAATCGGCGACATGGTACTCTTTAGAACTGAAAATTTTCCATCAACTCGTTGGCCACTCACAAGAATGCTAGAAGTGCATCCAGGCGCTGATAGTTTGGTTCGAGTCGTATCCGTCAAATTACACGGTAGAGTCACTAAACACCTTATGATAAAGATCTGCCATCAACCGGTTGAAAATACCAATCCAGAACATGAACCTTCAATAAAATCTCCTACCCAACCATCTCCAATAAGAGCCCCAATGGTACCATCCACGTTACACTGAAGCAAACGAACCACTTCTAATAAAGCTATAAAGCTCCTTTACTCTTGTTTGATGCTCTGCTACACTCTTCCACAGAGAAGCTGTGATGTTAACATTGCACAGCTAACAAACGATTTTTATATTGTACAGGGTCTGAATAATAAGTAACAGGACTGACCTCAGGAAATTTTTTATTGGCAAAATATGTACAATTTTTCTTTAGAAATCTTCAAAGTAGTCCCCATTGGAGTCGATAACACGTTGATACCGGATTTTACAATCCCCGAACGCTCCCTGGAAGTCGGCAACCTCGATGCTGTCTAGAGCCCTCGTCGTAGCACATTGAATGTTTTCCAGAGTCCCGAACCGCGTCCCCTTAAAATGTCTCTTGATCTTAGGGAACAGAAAGAAGTCCACTGGTGCCATATCCGGGCTGTAAGGAGGCTGTGGCAACGTTGCCCTCGACTGTTTGGTCAACTGCTCGGTGACGAGCAGGCAGGTGTGTGACGGAGCATTGTCGTGATGGAGGATCCACGAATCGGCAATCTCCAGACGGACTCGGCGAATCCGGGTGGTCAGTCGACGGAGCACCTCTCTGTAGTACTGGCCGTTTACAGTTTGGCCCCTGTACATCTGGGAGCCGCCCAAATACACAGAGGAGCCTTCGAAATGCAAATTCAACTCCTGTGGAGTAGTTTAAATAACAAAACCAACGTAGGAACGGTGGTGGCAAAAATTCGAGGACTCTGCCAATCTCGCACCAAAATCTCATCCGAAATCGAATACATTAAGACTTTTCGGGATAGAATCAACATCATCATTCTATCTACCTATCAACGAGCAGAAAACTACTTGCGAGAAGCCTACCACTAATATTCCAGTACACTATCCAGCCTCTCCTCACCAACGACCATCAGGGATTACATTTAAATAAATGATGTCCTTGAAGGCCTCAATAGAACCTATTCAATTTTCATCCGACAAAAACAACATTCACATACTCGCCCTCCTTCCAATTAATGATAACCGACCATACAATTTCATCAAACTAACACCAATTCCGAAACACCTTCGTAACTTCACGTTCCATGGATTCGACACACCGCCGCAAATCCTATAAGTTAATTATAATCTACAACAATACTTTGAAACTTCTGTTAATGACCTATTTAAGTTGTCTAACGATCAGTATCTGCCAGATGTTTAGGGAAATGAAATGGTACTTCATTAACACTAATAAATTTATTTGCGAACAAAAACTACAACTTACATTTCACAAGATTCAAGTTAGGCTAGGATGAATGTAGAATGAAAGGCGCACCTTCCTGCTCGTACAATAAACTACTACCTGCTGCGATACATGTATCTCCACTCTCTTTAACTCGATGCTCGCTGCAAAAAATCCAAGCTTCGCCAAAAAACGAATGATGATCAAAAGGAAAACGCTTCTACGATGCCTGAAACGACGTGTGCACACTCTGCATGTGCGTGTGTTTGCATCTCAACAAAGGCACGCGAAAAATTCTCTTGGTATAATTCTTTGTTTACGCCGAGACTGTGGAAGCGGAGTATGGTCGGAAGTACTTTTGGCCAGGAGATTTCTGGAACACTGTTGAAGGCTTCAAACTATATACATCTGAGAAAAGCCTTGAGCGTGCGGTGCATACGCTCTACGATGCCGTTCGATTTGGGGTGGTAAGAGGTCGTATGGATTCGATGAGCCTCTAGGAGGCGAGATAGTTCATGGTGAAGCTCAGCCTCGAATTGCGTGCCCTCATCAGTCGTAATTTTGAGCGGCGTTCCAAAGCAGGATATCCAATTGTCAACGAGAGCATAGGCGACAGTTACGGCTGTCATGTCACGTACTGGTATTGCCTGCGGCCAACGGGTGTAGCGGTCTATAATAGTTAGACAGTGTTCAAAATTTTCAGCGAATGGCACTCTGAGCAGGTCCAAATGGATGTGGTCGGCTCTTTGATCCGGTGCTGTGAAATTTCCTAGCTTCACTCTGTTATGGCGATAAACTTTTGACTTTTGGCAGGGGTGGCACTGCTTGGCAAACCCAAATATGTCTATACGAAGGCTTGGTCAAAAATATTTGAGGGCGATACGCTTAGCAGTAGCACGACCACTCAGATGCGACAAATTGTGAGCTGCGTCGAATCTGCTGTCGTGTTCAGTGAAACCAATGAATATCCGTTGAGCTGAGGTGTCGAAGCTTGAAACGAGGGATAGCTAATATGTGCGGGAGCTGTTCGCCTTTCTCTTGCTAAGCACTCATGGTGCTGAGGTTGCAGGCGGCAGTAATGGAGACAGTTTCTACGCGCAAGAGTGCGTTGGTGACAGTGTTTTCTTCCCCAGGTGTGTATTCCAGCTGGGTATTAAACTGTGATATAAAATCTAATTGCCGATTTTGCCGAGACGATGCTCTTTCTGAAGGCTGCTTGAGTGCATGAGTGAGTGGCCGATGATCTGTATAGGTGGTGAACCGCCCGCCATCGAGAATGGGTTGGGAATGCCTGATTGCAGCGAATATGGCTAGAACCTATCGACTGTATGTTGAATATTTCTGCTCCGCATCTGAGAGTTTTCTCGAGAAGAATCTGAGTGGGACGTAGGTACCATCAGTTAGCTGCTGATCTAAAACTGCGCCTATGGTAGTGATATAAAGCGAGCTGCTGAGTGGGTGAGAGAAAAGCTGAGGTTGTTGCAGAAGCTATAGCCTGTTTGCAGCGCATGAAAGAATCATTGGCCTGCTCGGACCTGGCAAGCTTAGCTTTCTTTTTCGTGATTCCTTTAAGTTAGTCGATGAGAGGAACTTGCAACACAGCAGCTTGTGGAATGCAGTTCTGTGTAGTGTCCTCGGGTCTTTTGAAGTCGATGATGGCCTGGATCTTTGGCAGAGGTGAGCGAAAACCTTATTTCGACACGTGATGGTGGGAAAATGTTACCTGCGGCTGGGCAATCTGACATTTAGTACAGTTAACTTAGAGGCGTGCTTCGTTTAAAGTCAAGAGAAGTTTAACGAGGTGCGCCTGATGCTCTTCGTGACTGTCTGAGCTGACGAGAAGATCATGCTGATATTCATGCCCTAATGGTAGATTTCTGAAGACATGATTAATTGTACGCTGCATGGTTTGAGTCGCATTCTTCAGACTGAGTGGCATGCCCAAAAACTCGAACAATCCAAAAGGCGTCGCGACTGCTGTCTTTTTAATGTCTTCCGGTGCCATCGGAATCTGGTAAAAGGCTTTGTGAAGGTCAATTACCGTAAACACTTTGCCTTGAGCATCCTGCAGCAAGTCCTCTATTACCGGAAGTGGGCAATGGTCAGGGTGGGTGATTGCGTTGAGCTGGCGATAGTCACCGGTTGCTCGCCAATCTCCATTGTCCTTCGGCAACATGTGGAGAGGACTGGACCACTGACTCGCTGATGGGTGGATGATTTTTCACTCTAGCAATTCGCTGGATTCCCTTTTAGCTGCGCTTAGTCGTTCACCTGAGAGTCAACGTGGTCAGGCAGATACTGGCGGGCCACTAGTAACAATGTGGTACTGAACAGGTAGATCAGGAACGTGCACCAGAGTGAGCAGAGCTTTTGGCGAAATTGTCGATAAGTTTTGTGCAGACCTCTTTTAGAGATCCGTCAGGCATGATTTTGGGTGCAGCAATCATAATAGAGTGCAATTCTGGAACTGGAACAATTGAGCAAGGTGCTGAAAGGCTGGTGCGACCATCTAGTCAGCGGTGATTTTGGATATCTATGAGAAGTCCGTGGCGTTTCAAAGCGTTTGCTCCAAAAATTGTCGTCTGCACGTTCGCATTGATAAAATTCCACTGAAAAGGTCGGCGTAAGCCAAGGTTTAAGGTGAGCTGTCTCACTTCAAAGGTCGCAATAGGCCTTCCGTTGGCTGCAGTAAGAGTCAAACTCTGTTTTTGGAGCTGTTTCTTGATAATATTTTTGAGAATGATAGAGAGTTCAGATCCTGAGTCAACGAGAAATCGGATCGAGGATTTGCGATCCAAGACGTAAAGCCAGCTTTCTGAAGAATTGCTGGTGACGGCCGCCAAAAGTATCGCCAGCTTCTTCAGTTTTCCTTAGATGTCTGTGCCTGAGTGGAGAAGGAACAAGGCAATGTTGCACGCATCTGCCGTGCCTCGTGTGGTACTAACAGTACCCCGTTTTTTCGTTGGGGCCTGGTGCAAAGGAACGGGCCTGAGGTTTAGTGCCACTGCGTGATACTAAACATCTGATTTGGATCTCTTGTATTTAATTGGAGCTCGCGAGTGATGTTCGTGAATTGGGCGATGGCCTGTCGCATTGCGGATAGCTTCTGCGTTAGCAAATCGAGCGGAGGCTGCGGAGATGCATAGCCGGACGAAGGCGTTGGAATTCGAAATTGTGAAGTTGCCATGACAAATGGTCCTATGTCATGAGCTTTATCAGCTACACGAGCGAGCTCTTCGAGTGTCTGGTCTTTTATAAGAAGAAGCATGTGGTGCGTCTGCTGTGGTAAAAAATCTAACTACATGAATCGTAAGACGTCATCTCCAACACGTGTGCCAGCAAGTGTCCGCATGTGGCGCAGTAGTTGCAACGGCCTTTTGTGCCCGAGCTCTACTCCTGTCAAGAGTTTATAGAGCTGCGCATCTGGTTAATCGATGAGGTTCAAAACTATGGCTTTCTTCAGCGTGTTATAACTGTCTGTCATCGGCGGCGTACGGAGAATGTCAGAAATGTCCGCAAGTGTTTCAAAATCCAGTGCTCCGACAACGAGGTGATACTTTGTTGAGTCCGAAGCTATTTTGTGCACGTGAAACTGTGACTCAATCTGAAAAAAACATAGTTCGGAACTCGCGTCGCGCGAGTAGCTTTCGTCGGGTTTGAATTAGCATAGTATATTTTTCGGTAACTCGTCGGTAATTTGGGAACGCGAAGTAAAGACTAGATTTTGTTCTTTGACTGGTTGAATGAAGAAAAACGGAGTAACGTAAAGTAGGTTTCTTCTCCGTATGATTGTGTTTTGTGACGCGTTTGGAAACGGGCGTTTATTGGTGGCTGAAAATTGTAGATGAGCGTAATCCATTTGGAGAACCGTGACCGAAATCCTCTCCAATCTAGCTGGCCGACAAGCAGCCACCGCGAAAATGGATTACGGTGCACGGATTGGTTGACCGGTTGGTACCATCCGTCGGCACTACTCAGACTTAACGTCTAGAACTGATGAGACGTCGGTTCCTCGTTCGGATTTAGACTTTAAATCATTACAATGGCGCCCAACGTGGGGCCCGAAGGGGAAACAACACCACTCTCCTTCGAGTTCTCATATTTTTAACTTTGCTGTCGGCAGATGAACCGATTCAATTTTTATTGTCGCCCTCACCATTTGATATTAACGTAGCATACTTTGGAGGGTTCCGTAAAGTAAAGATAGAGTCACCGATAAACTCTCTTTTGGTGTTGTTTGTCTTGTCTTCGGTATAATAAGGTCTATAGCATCTTCTTGAGTTCTTCGTTCGTGGTGGCTGAGTTGCCTGAGCAGTCGATGATGTTATAGAGTAGTGCGTCCCTTAATGTTACCAAAAGAAAGGTTTGCACATTTTTATGCAGTTTGAAGTCGAACAGTTCTAATTTTGAACAAACTAATGGTGCCAGGGGTTTTCAAATACATTGCTTGGAATCGCGTCAGTTTTTGCTGGGAGCTAATCTGATGACCGGCAGTGATAAAATCCGCATCATCAATAAGTCCTGGCCGACACCCGATTTGTTTTTATGATTGGTTAGCGGTTTTTATTAGCATAATTTCGTAAAAGACGGGGACTTGTGTTCAAGGAGAGGGGCCTAAAATTATAACAACCATCTCTCCACTGCCGAAACAATTGACTCTTCACTAGTGTAGAGCGAAATCTTTCAGTCTCTCCATGCCAGGGTCGGCATCGAAGAGACTGCCCTGTAATAAACATAAGCAGTCAAGCAGCAGATAAGGTGGTCAGCCCGTCGAAACTGCTTTGTTTGTTGTTTTACTTGTGTAAAGTAAGCTACATCCGTCAAGTTTCCATCCTTTACACAGAGATGAGGAGTTCACTTCAGCCACTTCAACATCTTTAGGTTTGACATTCCCCTTGTAATGCAACGACCTTCTTCGGAGAAAGTAACGGTTGCTTTTTGTGTAATGTTTGCGTTTGTCTCAAGCCTCCGTGTCCGCTAACTTTAACGAGGCAAAAAAATATTGAATTACTGTACTGCCTCATATGATCCCGCAAATGCTAGTCGTCAAGGACGCGTACGCGGTCGTTAAGCGAAGCTAGTTAGCTGAGCTCTTTGTTGTTTTAGCTCGCTGACACTTGTGCCAGACCATCGGCACCCGTGTCCTACACGGACATTTCGAAATTCATTACAAAACTCTCACAGGAATGTAGCCTAAAAGTTGAGAAATAACTTTTAACCACTACTCGGTCAGGTTTTTGAAGAAAATTGTCAACAAACGTACGCCCACGTCCACCCGCTCTCAACAAAAATACTGATCCAAAAGTTACACCTGATTTCGTGATGCCTGACCTTATCAAATCTGAAGAGTCCCTAGGATCTTACATCCAACAAGTGAACGCGATCGACGAAACTTACCAATCAGCACCTTGGTCCACCGTTCGACAGCACGGTACGAGTATCGTTCTCTCTGTCATTATCTGTTTTAGTATCGTCTCTGGATGCTTCCTTTTGATTCAGCGCCGTTTTGGACAGCAGCAATCACAACCACATCAACCTGTTATGACACTAACTAAGAACCTCAAAAGGTTCTTGGTGGGCGGCAATGTTAAAACTACAAGCTAACCACATCATCGTAAATTCCTATAATGTTAAAGTCCATCAATCCATAGAAATTCCTTCAATAATTTATCATATTTTACTAAATTAATTTACGTATGCATATAATAGCATACACAGCATAAAAATGATTAGCTATTAGCGAACCCAATTTATTCGCCTAAGCTAATGACCTTTGTAGAGTAAGCAAAATTATGTAAATACATTGAATACCCTATTTGTAGTAGCGTTTTCGTGAAAGTGAACAGCATATTCCGTAAGAAGTCTCGAGTGAAGGTATGGAATCTTGAAGTCACTTGTGATGAGATAAATCTTCTCGATAGGGGTGGTATCGAAATTGATACAGGTTCCACATAAATCGTGTGTCTCGATTAGTATCTATAAAATCATGCTCAGTAAGGCAGAAAAAGAAGCCATGGCCCTACGAAGACTCTTTGATTCTAGATACATTGATCAAAAGATCAAAATTATCTTTAACAAGATCCTGGTTAGACCAGTTTTGACATATGGATGTCAGATCTGGTACAACCAAAGTGCTGGTACTATGGAAGAATTAAGAGTTTTCGAAAGGAAATGTCTTCGCGCATGCACTGGTTTGTACATGCCTGAGATGAGTTGGAAGCATTATAGGTATTGGTGGCTCAATGACAATGTCTAAACTATTCGTGTTTATTTTCAATTTTTGTGTTTTTCGTTACTTAGTTTTTGAGTTTCAGCTCATTATTGCTACATTTAGTGTTGTTTGTTTATGTTAAAATTTAGGGAAAGTTTAGATAAATCCTATGTTTATTACATTAGGTTTAGAGATAAGGTTAAGCGCATAGGTTAGGAATATTGTGATAGAATTTTTTAGTATAAGATAAAGTTTTTGATTGAATTATATATATATATATATATTTTTTTTTTTTTTGTGGTAGGGAGGTGAATGCTATTTATGCGTTTTGTTACGCCGTGGGGCGCCTTCATGCTGGGGTGTCCCTTTCCTAGTGGGAGGGGAGAGGGGAAGAGGAAATGCCAGAAGAGCGATCCGCCAGCCCCAGCGCCCCCGGCTGCTGTGAGTCCCTTTAATATTTTAGGACTGCCCGAGCATAATTTGGCACCTGGTTCCATTTGTCAACCGATTCGAGCATCACCGCGAGTATATTATCCGGGATGAGCTCCCCCGTCTCTCTGTAGAGTTCCCTTTGCAGCCTGACCCATTTTGTACACGCAAAAAATGTGTGACAGGTATTGTCCTCCTCTCCTGGCCAAAACCGACAATCAGGAGACCGTGACTTACCGATCTTGTGCAGGTGAGACTGAAAACACCCGTGCCCGCTCAAAAGCTGGGTCAGATAGAAGTCAGTCTCACCATGCCTTCGATTTAGCCACGGTCTCACATCCGGGATGAGGCGCGCAGTCCACCTTCCCTTCATGCAATTCACCTTAGACTGCTGCCAATCGTTGAGCGAGCGCTGTCTCTCTCCGCGGACAACTACCTCCCTCGCATCCTCGTTACGGCGCAGGTAAATAGCGCGGCGCTCTCTAGCAAGGAGGGCAACAGGTATCACGCCTGCAATCACTCTCACCGCCGAGTCAGAGACTATTGGAAACGAAGATGCAATTCTCAGTCCTCTTCTTCTCTGTACCTGTGCCAAACGTTTTCGGTATACCTCCTTGCTGAGAGCGTCGCCCCATACCTCTGCTCCGTACAGTAGCACTGACCCTACAGCAGTCATCAAGAGGCTACGTTGGCCATAAGTCGACTCAGGGCCGATATTCCCGAAGCAGCCTTCTCAGACGTTGCCCTGATTTGCTCAGAGAAACTCATCTTCGAGTCGATTAGTAGCCACAGGTACTTCACCGCTGGCTTTGATTCGATTTGTATGTCTCTGATACTGATCATCCTTACTCTAGGGATTCTCTTTGTCAAGATGACCACTTCGGTTTTCTCCAGTGCTAAACTCAGCCCGCGAGCAGTCATCCAGTCCCTCACTCGGCGCATTAGCATACCTAGCCTAAGTTGCGCTTGTTCAACGGTGCGTCCAGCGACCAGAGCCGCAACATCATCCGCATAGCCGACCAAGCGCGACTCATCTGGCATCTGAAGTCTCAGTAGCCCGTCGTAAGACACGTTCCACAGGTCCGGACCAAGGATAGATCCCTGGGCAACACCCGATGTAATTTCCATCCTTCGTTGGCCTTGTGTCGTGTTGTAGAGCAGGCTTCGGTCCTTTAGGTAGTTCTTTAGGTAGTTCCTCAAAAGCCGCATTAGATATTCTGGAACTTGAAAAGAGTCTTCCAGCGTGTCCAGAATATCCACCCATCTAGTGGAGTTGAAGGCATTCCTGACGTCGAGCGTCACCAATAGGAATTATATTGGAATCAGGTTGTAACATATAAGATATAAGATAAAAGTTCACTGTTGTGTTAAAATTATATATAATTTTGAATTTTTTTCTGCTTTTCCAATCAAATCATAATATATGTAATAATTTTAATTTATTTGAATTTGCTATAGTTTTTTTGATAAAATGTGTTTAACTAATAAGGTATAAATTTAGGCCATTAAGTTCTTTAAAAATGTATAACGATTAGTATTGAATAAAGTACGTTTGACATTGAGGAGGAGAAAAAGAAAAATTCCATACTATGGCTAGAGATACAGTCCCTCAAAGATAAAGCCTCAAAGGTCGCAGCCTTAAAATCAAGTGCAACAGGAAACAACGGCGAAGTAAAGTGTCAGTAAGCATTTCTGAAAGGAATCCTAAGAATGCATCGAAGGTAACTCTAATAGAGCTAATGACATAAATTTTATTCAGTACTAAAAAAATAAGGAAGAGAAACCAGCTCACAGGTCTGCTGGTACTTCTGAATAAGCCAACAAATGGACAGAAAACCTTCCGTCGATCAATATATTCAGATAAACAGGAGAACGTATGGTTCGGCTATTGGCAGCCGATAATAAACTAAGTAATTTTGAAATCAAAAGCATTAAAACAGGAAAATTTACCATTAAAATGATACTACTAATTGATTTCAAATCAGTCAAAGATGTGCTGAATTTTTGGAAGGTTCCACACTCCACTTATATCCAAGAAAGTGAAAAAATCAGACCTTTTTGCTGGAAGGTTTGGACTGCAGGGAGGATACAATCGATCTTCTTCCAGACATTGAATTTATTCCCGTCAAAACAGTTGCGACAAGAAGATCAACCCTAGAAAGGAAGAATTTACCAGTTTATCTGGCACAAATTTAAAATAAAAACAGTCGAAGTGCCTTTCAATAAATAAGGTATTTGAATTTCAGAGTGGTAAAGTGGGAACGCCTCCAAAAAGAGAAATCAGTCAGTGTTACCGGTGCCAAAGATTTAGTCATTCAGCTGCCAACTGCACCATGCACTATCGGTGCATAAAATGCAAAGACGTTCATGCGCCCAGTGAGTGCAAATGCGTTAACGTGGTGTATTTGGCAATCCAGTATATCGATAATACTCCCGATATCAAGATCCACAAGTGAAATTTATTCCAAAACGAACACAGGTACACCATCAAGCCCTGGATATCATTTGAGGACCAACAGATAATACCAAAAATAATATAAATAATGTAAGTCGCAATAATGAACTGCTTCTCAAAATTTACCAGCAACCTAATTCTTTACCGGAAGGAATTTCACTGCCAGGTGGGAATAATCTCCTGGTTATCTCTCAATTCCTTGTTTGAAATACTCGAATTGAACAGGCTGCATGGTTATTATTTTATTGCTCGTGACTTGAATTCCCGGCATACATCATGGTTACACACCAACAATAATCCAAGAAGTGTATTACTAAAATCGTGGATAACATAAAATCAAATTGAATACAGGTGCAATCTGTATGGGTCGGAGTTCCCAACATGCCCTTGGACAAACTCGTATTTGGACCTCTGCATCGCTGATGCAAGACTTGAATTCAGCTTTACTAGTCCTCAACGGAAACTGCAGGTGCGTCCTTATGATAGCGACTATAACGCAATCGTAATGGAAATCAATCATCAAAGGGATGATGTTTTCTTCATTCCAGTTCAACATTTAATTCATCGCTTGAATTTCAAAGAACGGGTTGGGAAAGTTTCAAACGGAGTTTACTCGGAACTACCAGAAGCAATGTGCTCTTACCCTCTCAAGAAAGGGAATCAAATGCTTTTAAAGGTCGTTGAAGAAAATTTTTTCGACTTCAAATCAAACCTGAATGGTGAATCAATTCTTTATTTCAATGAAACATCAACATCTGACCTCATACCGGGCTAGAATCTTATTGAATATTTTGTCAACTATGAAGACTTGCATATCATATTTAGCAGTATAAATAACAAGATCAATTGATGTATTCCGAATAAAGTTTTCCGACATTTGTCTGAGGTCTCTATTAGAAATTATTACGACAACATATTGAAAAAACTGACGTTCCCCAAATGAGTGTAGAAAGGCTAAGGTGTTTCCAGTCTTGAAGAAAGGAAAATAATCTTCATTCTAACATCAGCGAGGTATTTGAAGTGGTACCAAATAAAACATTAAACGCCCATTTTGAGAAATATGAGTTGATGCCGAATTGCCGATTTGGTTTTCATGCCAGGCATTCGACCATACATGCAATGACGAAAGTAACCTCATACGTCTTTGGAAGTGAAATGATATAGAATAAGTTGGAGCGTATCTCATTGATAGTGAGAAATCATGTCAGATTTGATGGAACCAGAGTGCCAGTACTATGAAAAGAATTAATGTTTTTGAAAGGAAATGCCTTCATGCATGTCCTTTTTTATACAGAAAACCTGAAATGCATTGGAGACACTATATATCAAATAGAAGAATTTATCAAACTGCTAAAGTGACGATTGTCAATATCTTCAAATTGAAAGTTCTTCGGAATCATATTGCAGGATCTGCAGTTGTGAACGCAAACCTCTGGCTTTCACAGCCGTTTCACCCTACGGTCGAGTATATTGCAACTTGGCTCGCTATTGGCTTCATTCCTCCAAAAGGATTCGTGTAGTTGGACATGAAGCGATTTGCTGTTGATTCTGATGGTGTCCCAATTTTATATCACATAAATATACGGGCCACCAATAAAAAGATAAAATACCCTCCGAATTTGAGTTCACGAGAGCAACAATTCCAATGGAGATACTGGTTTGCAAGATTCGTCGAGTCTGGTCGAGCTGAGACGGAGCTACCTAGGTATTGAAGACTGAATGGCAATGCCAAATTATTCATGTTTGTTTTCTGTTTTTGTGTTTATTTGACTTAGTTTTTAGTTTCAGCTCATTATTGCTACATTCAGTGCTGTTGTTGTTTTTTGTGTTGAAAATTAGGGATACGTTTCAATATTTAGGATAGGTATGTTGGTGGAGCGCCGTAAGGCATGAAAATGGTAAAATCTCGGAACCCAGGCCCAGTCAATGAATCTGTATAACGAGTGTTTGACTGCATTTTTAAAAGCTCAAATCAAAAAGTTAAAAAAAAATTGTCTGATCTCGACAGCAACAACTTTTAACAACAATTTACTGGAAAATGAGAGGTGGAAGGGGCAACAAAATGTTTATAGTAAAGATTTCAACTTTATTTTTAATAAATTAAATTTGCATAGCAGCTTTAAGGTTAATTTATTAGATTTTCACAAAAAATAACGATTTACAAAAAAAAAAATAAATGTATATTCAACTATATACATTATTTTTCATTATTGTCGTCGTCGTCGATCTCGTTGATGTAGATTGTAGGTAAAGGATTAGTACAGCTGTCACCATTGTTATTAAGCAAGCAGCAGTGCAGTTTAATCCACTTTTCCTGCACCCAAAAGATGCTCCGCATCCTGTTTTGCATCTGCAAAAAATAATTTTTAGTAACGATTTTGGAACTGGTCGCTGCGTCATCGTTAGCGGTATCAATATTCCGCATTCATATTTCCAACTCCATTCTTCTGGTGATATTTTTCTTCCGAGCCATGTTTGAATTTGCTGATAAACTCTTTTGAAGTGTCCAAAAGTGGCATCTGGAGTAGGTAGTAAAGACAGCAGTTTAACGCAGGTATTTTTAATAGTTGCTTTCAAAAAAGAATTATATCTTAATAGATTAAGATCTTTTATTTTTTTGGGGGGGCAACGAATAAAGCAAGAGTGCATGTAGCACGAGCCTTAAAAATTTCATAAATATCTTTGCATTCATTTTTTAAAACTGTCGCAGCATTTTGCAAGTCAATTCGTTTTACAAAATTTTTTTACAAACACGTTTTTGCGACATTGGAAAAAAGTTGACGTCGTGTCACAGCCAGTGAATGCATGTATGAACAGAATATGCTGTTTACACTTTGGTAATACTTTTTCTAAACTCTTAGAAGAGTACGCTTGCAATATCTTGCTTTTAGACGGTTTTAGAAAATAAATTATATACAGCAATGTTTTCGGATAGCAGATTAAGAGCGGTTTTAATTATAAGTCTGTCGGCATCAGCTTTTGTTTTATTTTTCACAGGATTTGTGAAGATTGCAGAAGTTTCATAAAATATTGCTTCTTTGTATGACTTGCAAAAGCCTAAAGCGTTAGATATTTCAATTATTTTTCTGGAGCCAAATTTTCTATGAAGAGTAACAGCTAAAGCCACATGTAGTGGTGATATGAATGAACGGGGTCTTACTGCAGATATTATCGCATGAGCTATTGAGGTGCATTTTGTTTCATAATGATTCATAAACTCCCGTTTACCTCTTTTGTAATTCAGAATTATTTCTGAAAAATAAAATGATAGAGATTTCGTTATTGTTTCATGAAGGTAGCTAAACATTTTATCACTAGCCGGATAAATTTTATTATCATAAACCAGCGTCCGGATATGTTGTCGTAAAATTTCACCAGCAGCCTTCAAAATACGGTATTCTTCTTCTTCATCATCTTTTGACCTCTGACTGTACCAGTTATAAGACAATATTTGGTATTGTTGGTTTTTAAAACATATCATTGTATTAGATCCAAATTTACTGAAGAATACAATATTATCCTCATAATGGCTCATTAGTCATTTTTATTGCTTTATCGTCAGGAATATGGTCAATTGTTACAATACTTTTTAATTCTACCAGTGAGAACTGGCAGTCATCGTTTTCTTCAATGTATAAATCTGCACCATTGCTGCATCTACTTGTATTGTGACTGGATGAATTTTTTTCTCCCTCTGGGTCTGTTTTAGGGTAATTCTTAAACGTATGTAACAATATGCGTGATACTTAGCTTCCTGAGCTACTAAATCTAACAAGCCTACAATTCTTTTCTGGATATTGCGACAATATTCACTTTTCTCTTCATTTATCAAATTTAAAATAGTTTTCTTGGAATCAGAGGTTGTTATGTAGCTGATTTGTTGTCTTGACGATTTGGACTTTCTTCTTTCCTTCATGTCATCCACGTCTTTTTCACATAAAAAGCACCTACTTTTCCAATCAAAGTTAATTGAAGTAGCCGTTCGAAGTTTTTTTTTAGGTGGAGAGCATGCTGATGTGGTATTCTTTTTTTTTAAATAATTATTAATTAATACATCCTTTATTGACATATTTATGTCTGCATACTGAATGCACATAGACAAATTAAATACTGGGAAAGTCCATCCGCTCTTTCTGCAGAAGCAGCTTTGAGCGTTGATATACTTCTTGTGACTTTTTCAGTGTCTCCTAGTCCAAAGCTTGATTCAGAACTACATCCGATTTCTTCACAAATGAGACAATCGTTACATATATTGTCTTGTCACTATTCGATTGTTCATCCATTTTGATACAAGGCTGTAACAACAAATATTAATAATATTAATAACTAACCTTTAAATCATGATTAATGATTCATATTATTAAATTAAACTTTTCCATTCTAACTTTTAGAATCGATTTATTATAAAATATACAATTGCGCATTCACAATTGTTTTTAAAAGCGTGTAATATAAATAAAAAAACAAATACTTACTATATATGCCACTATTTTGAAGGTTTGTAAAACGCAATAATGTTCATTAATTAACTTTTATCACACTCACTGCACAATAATATATACATAAATTGCAAGTAAACAAAAATCAGAAATTATTTTTTTTCGGAGCGCACAAAAACAGCTACGTATTGAGCATCGTAAGTTGCGACGTTTATTAGTGATGCATCAGACTGCGACTCTATAGTCGTACTTCTGTCGCAAGTTACACATGGTTAATGGTTAAATGGAAGCCCGCACACTGCGATTTCCGACAATTTTGTCCAGGTCAGCAATCGCAGGAATTTGCGATTTTTCCTAAAACCAGTTTAGTAGGTAGTTTTTGTGATACTCGCGCAGGCGCACATTATTTGAACATTTGACACTGACGTGCACGGAAGTTTCCTGCATAGCACAAATGAGTTAGCGCATGTGATCCTGGCAAAGACATGCCTTCAAATGAGCATATTAGTTCTGCGCATGCCTGACGTTCCTTTGCAAATCTTGTCGTAGTGTGTTCGTTTTTGCGTCTAAAAATTGTTGGTTACGCCAGGAAAATCGCAATGTGGCCGAACCCTTATTCTGTTAAGGCTTGCGTTAACAACACCAAACAGCTGCTGTTGTACCCTCTAGTCCCCTCCACAACCCTCATCGGCATACCTACAGTCCCTTAAGAACCAAGATCAAGTTTGTAATAGTTCTCCTTTTCAAAATATAACTTTAAACTATTATAAATAAAGGAAAACTCCGAAAAATTAATAATTATTTATAATAATAATTAAAAAATTGAGATCGCCCAAAACTGTTTTTTTAAACATTTTTCTAAATACTATTAAAAAAACATTTCCAAAGTTTATAAAAAGATTCATTGAATGACCCTGGATTCCGAGGTGGAAATCTTTCGGCGCTCCACTATATGTTATGTTTATTAAATTGTTTATCATGATCTCAAACCCGGCTGCTATAATGAATGCGCTCGACATGCGTTATGGAGACGATCATCTGAAGCAGATTTATCGGTCACAGTTAAGGCATCGGGTGCAGAAGTCTGGTGAAATCCTACAGCAGCTAGCCCAAGACATCGAGCGACTAGCACTTTTGGCTTACCCAGCCTACGACCCAGAACATCGAGATGATGCAGCAACAGAAGCATTCATCAGCACACTAAAGGACCCGGAATTGCAACAAGCCGCGCGTTTAACTCAAAACCAAACGGTTAAGGACGCATTGGCTTACAGTCTGAACTTTGAGGCAGGAAAAATGTGACTCGCACCACTGCCCGGGTTTGCAAGGTAGTGGCAGACGAGTGCAGGTGTGAGCGCGTCGAAATTGAGCGAGAGCCGCAGGTAAATGGTGCACCTAGATGCCGGAATTGCGGAGAGAAGGGGCACCTGCAAAGAGACTGCAAGAAGCGAAGAAAACCGAGCTATTGTGCAGGGTGTGCAGCTAGGAGAAGATCTAGACCGAATCAGGAGCCCAGAATGGAAGCCCTTCAAACTGAGGGGTCGGGAAACATGTAAGAGCCAACTTCGTGGGGCAGAGGTTGGCTAGGAGGATCGACGTCCCCAGCACCACCATCACTGTATCAAGACTACATTGTGGAGAAGCAGACTTATGCCTTCCGGGTTAAGTTGACGGAGAACATTGCACCATAATAATCGACACTGGTGCAACCCGATCGATTATCCGACCAGACCATTTGAGGCAGCAACAACTTCAAAAGGGCAGGATTTTCTCACTACGGACAGCTACGGGAGAAACTGCACATATCCATGGAGAGGTCAACCTCCAGATACAGTTGGGAGACCTTGCGTTCCAACATAATTTTCTGGTCGCAAACATTATGGATGACTGCATTCTCGGAATGGATCTCCTGCGACCACATGGAATCACGTTGAATTTGGGCAAACGGGTATTGAAATGGCAGAATGTCGAAGTATTGATGGAGGATCCCAGCGTCCAAACTCCCAAGATGAATGTAGCAGTATGTGCCGACACTGATGTATCAAATTCTTCTGAAAGCATTGTATGGGTCAAGCTTGATGGTGATTTTTCAGACCAGCGATCTCATCTGATTGAGCCAACGAAGACGTCTGCATTGCGCAGTTTGATTGTAGGACGAAGCCTTGTAAGATCTATAAGGAACGGATACTTGCCGGTTAGAGTCCTTAACACCGCAGACTCAACCACGAGCATCAAAGCGGGAGAAGTCATCGGCAGCTGCCAGCCTGTTTCCACCATCACCTCTTTGGAAGCTACTCACGACCATCATTGGAAAAGGAGGCAAGACACAGACAAAGCCCGAGAATGCACGTCTGCAATATTGAAGCAGTTCAAATTGCCAGCGCAGCTATTCAAGCGTGCCTCTGATCTAGTCACCAAGTACAGTGACAGCTTCTCAACAAGCCCGGATGCCCAAGGCGGAACGAGTCTGGTAACTCTCGTCATAGATACACAGGGAGCCAAGCCGATTCGACAAGCACCGAGACGTCTCCCTATAGCCAAACAAGGAGAAGTGAGCGCACTGATCTCGGACATGGAAAAACAAGACGTTATTGAACCATCTGCCGGTCAATGGGCGCCGCCTGTAGTTCTAGTAAAGAAAAAGGATGGTAGCACTCGCTTCTGTGTCGACTATAGGCAGCTTAACGACGTCACTAAGAAATATAGTTACCCGCTCCCACGCATCGATGACATCATGGACACTTTAGCCGACGCAAAATGGTTTTCTACACTCAATCTCAAGAGTGGCTACTGGCAGGTAGAAATCGAGAATAAGGACCAAGAGAAAACCGCATTTTCAGTTGGGACCGGATTGTGCTAATTTGAGGTGATGCCATTTGGGCTTTGCAATGCTCCAGCCACTTTCGAACGCTTGATGGAGTAAACCTGCTTGGTGTACCTAGATGACATCATTGTCATCGGAAGAACGTTCGAAGAGCATGTGCGGAACTTGGAAGAGGTTTTCTCCCGATTGCGACTGGCGAATTTGAAACTTAGTCCTGACAATTGTACCCTTTTTGCAGCTGAAGTGAAATACCTGGGACACGTTGTATCAGCAGAAGGGGTCAAAACAGACCCTGAGAAAATTGAAGCCCTGAAAAGCTGGCCAACACCAAACAACAGGCGCCAACTACGAAGTTTTCCGGGTCTGGCAACGTACTATCGAAGGTTCGTCAAAGACTTTGCCAAAATAGCTTAGTGTCTCCATCAGTTAACCGAGAAAAATCGTCCGTATGTCTGGAATGAATAATGCCAGGTAGCTTTTGAGACCTTGAAGGAGAAGCTGTGTGAATCACCCGTGCTGGCGTATCCGAAACCCGGAAAAATGTTTGTAGTTGACACCAATGCCAGCAACGGCGGGATTGGAGCTGTTCACTCCCAGCAGATCGATGGCGAAGAAAGAGTCCTCTCGTATTACAGTCGAGTTCTTTCAAAAAGTGAGAGGAACTACTGCGTGACCAGGAAGAGGCTATTGGCTATAATAGAGGCCACCAAGCAGTTCCACAAGTACCTTTATGGCCAGAAAGTTGTTCTTCAAACGGACCATGCATCACTGAGATGGCTACTTAACTTCAAAAAGCCCGAGGGACAGGTTGCGAGATGGATCGAAAGATTGCAGTCATACGACTACGAAATTGTTCACCGGAAGGGTGGAGTTCATGGAAATGCTGACGCCCTATCCCGCCGTCTATGTCCAGCTAAATGCAAGCATTGCCGACAGATTGGGGAAAAGGAACCGCCCGTTGATCTGCGATTGATAACGGCCGAATTTGATGAAGGTTGGTCATCGGAGGAGATTCGAAATGCCCAGTTAGCCGATGAAGACATCGGACCATTGCTCGTATGGAAGGAGGCGACTGGGCGACCTGAGTGGAAGGACGTTTCAATGCATGACGCAACCCTGAAAAGTTATTGGGCAGAATGACACTCCCTTCAGGTGGAGGGTGGCGTACTCAAGCGAAAATGGGAAACAGCGGATGGCAGCTCCTATAGGATGCAAACCATACTTCCCAAAAGCCAAATCCACGATGTGGTTAAGGAAATACACGAAGGATCCTTCGGAAGCAACATTGGTGTTAACAAGACTTTAGCGAAATCACGGGAAAGGTTTTGGACGTCGAGGACTGGTGTCACAGATGTACAATTTGCGCTTCCGTCAAGGCCCAAAGCGACGACTGAGACGACAAATGAAAACCTATAACGTGGGGGTACCGTTTGAAAGGATTGCTGTTGACATCGCAGGACCCTTTCCTGAATCCGAATGGGAAAATCGATACACGCTGGTTGTCGCCGATTATTTCAGCAAGTGGCCCGAGGTCTACCCCATTCCCAACCAGGAAGCTACTACTGTAGCCGAACAGCTAGTGTTGAATTGGGTCAGTAGGTACGGCGTACCTTGCGAACTACATTCGGATCAAGGCCGAAACTTTGAGTCACTAGCTTTTGGCGAAATGTGCGAGCTGCTGGGAATACAGAAAACGAGGACAACACCGCTGCATCCCCAACCCGATGGAATGGTCGAACGTTTCAACGGTACGCTCAATAAACATCTGGCCAAAATGGTTGACGAGAACCAAAGGGACTGGGACTGACATATCCCACTATTTTTGATGGCGTACAGAGCTGCCGAACATGCACCGACGGACCAAGCCCCAGCCAAAGTCATTTTTGGAAAGACTATTCGTTTGCTCGCTGATATAAAGTTCGGAACACCCCCTGAGAAACCCCAAACGTCCTTGGAGTACGCAAGTGATCTAAGGCAACGGTTGAACCAGATACATCGGACAGTGCGAAAACACCTCGAATCGGCTACTGACCGCATGAAGACCAGGTATGATCTAAAGGCAAATTCTACTGGCTTCCAGCACGATGACTTGAGGTCTTGAATCGACGCTGGGCTGTCGACGTAGACCTTCTCTTTTACGTGCTCCTAAAGGAAGAAGTCCCAAGGTGTTAAATGAAAAGATCTTTGTAGCTAATTGTGATCATCTCTTCGAGAGATAACAAGGTCCGGAAACTTTTCCCGTGAAGGATCAATGATTTCGTTGCTTGTGTCGCACGTAGCGCCATCGTGTTGAAAGTAAACGCTGTCCAGATCAATACTATTTAATTCTGGCCATAAAAACTCATTGATCATCTCTCGATAGCGGAATCCATTTACCATAGCAGTTGCTCCAGCCTCATTTTCGAAAAAGGAAGGTCCAATGACTCCGTCGGACCATATACCGCACTAAACAGTCACACGTTGGTGATAGGGAGGCTTTTCAACAATAACTCTTGGGTTTTCCGAGCCCCAGATGCGAAAATTTTGCTTGTTGATCAAGCCACCGAGGTGGAAATGGGCTTCATTACTTAAAATGATTTTTCGATGGAATTCCGGATCATTTTCATGCATTTCAAGGACCCAATCAGCAAAGAAACGACGTTGTTGATGATCAACAAGCTTGATTTCCTGCGTTACCTGAACTTTATAAGCCTTAAGACCCAAATCTTCATGCAAAATACGGTGTAATGACGTTTGTGGAATGCCTAATTCCAAAGAACGACGAGGAATGGACAAACCTGTGTTTTCTTCAACAGTTTCGGCTACAGCAGCAATATTCTCGGCTGTTCTTGAGTGACGTGCACGGATTTAAATCTTCACATCACTAAGTTTTCCCAACAGCTCGAATTTTTCCACCAATTTCTGTATTGCGGTCCGACAAGGTGCTTCACGACGACCAAAAATGTTCGAGTTTTACGAACCGTCTCTGCCAAATTTTCACTATTTTATAGTGAATATTAATAATTTTAATGCGTTTTTGGAGCATATATTGTTCCATTTTTATTAATGACGAGGCTTGTACTTGTCAAATGTCAAAAAATGATAGCTTCAAAAGGGACATCTACTGAAATAGCGGGCTTTTCAAAATAACACCTCTTATTGGAAAACCCTTTATATTGTCAACTGAGTGAGGTTTTCGTTAATCCACGACTAGTTACGCGTAGTTTAGGTTCTCGGTTCGATTACGCAATGCCTCAACTTATATTTTGGCAATTTTATGAAATTACGATTGCAGTAGCTTATGTCTCAATTGGAAGTTGTTCCTTTCGGATTGTTGGAAACCTCAGCAAGGCTACGGAAAAGTAGATCAGAAGTTTTTTTTTGATATTTCATTTGCAGAAATGTTTAAACCCATTTCAAACGGCCGAGTTAAATCATTTGCTAAAAGATTATATTTGAGCCTAGCCTATTCGCATTAAGATCCACGGCAAAAATTCATCTCCGAACCAGTTAGCAGCGACCCCGGAGTAAACTACAAACATGCAGGCTTTAAGAGGCACAGTTCATTGATGCGCATCAAAACTTCACATCTTCAAGAGATGTCGGTACAGATCTCTTTCTAGAAGTCTCGAACGAAACGATGAAAGAAAGTGGCCCCTAAAAACAATTTCATCGCATGTAGGCAATATGGAAATCAGCTGAAAGGTCTTCATGGGAACTTTTCAAAACAGGTCTTAAAATGACAAGTTTTGCTTTAAGGGGTGCAGGGGAGTGGAAAATGTACAAAAATACCAAGGTGAGACTTTAGGAGTATAACGGCAAAAAATACCTCAAAAGTCGAAATTCGATCAACTTTGTTAATAATATTACATTATATAAATTTTAAATTTTTACCTATAAAATCAAAATAGGACGCGCGATTTTCCCAAAAGCCGCAATTTAAGTTTTTTGACAGCAATCGTATGTATTCTGAAAATTTAGCAATAATTGAACAGTAAACAGCTAAGTTACAGGCGATTGAATATTTAACAATTTTAACAACATTAACATGTGATACTAGGGAGATACACGTTTGCAACGGACCTACGAGTAGACACTAAAAATATGTAGGCATTTCGATAGAAATTTTAGAAACCAAGCAAGGGGGTCAAAACACTTGAAACAAAATGGTGACGAAATTGAAAAGATAATAACCATAATAATTTTTCGAGCTCAATTTATGGAATCAAGTTTTGAAATGCAGACTACATTTTTTGATTTACTAATTGTTTTACAAAAACTTTCTGGCAGGAGCACTCTCCTGCTACTTCAACTTGTTTGATGTTGAAATTCCAAAATTTTCAATCTGCTTTTGCTTTACAACATAAGGCTCGGCCACAACCAAATTTTTAAAATATGTGAACCATTTACTAGAAAAAAATTAAGGATGTCTTCTTCATTTTACAGGGAAAATCGTGAAACTCATAAACCATTACTATTATTAACAAAGTTAATTGAATACTTTTGTTTCGAAGTATTTATTAGCATAAACTTATATAGGCCTGCTATAATGATTTTCCGTGCATATTTTGGCCCAAAAATGTCTAATCGAGAAGAGGAACACGCATTTTTAGGGTTTTGTACTAAAATGCAAAACCCTATTGAAATCACGACCTATGTCCCTGGATCTGTATGTCATAGCAGCTTTTCTCCGAAACAATAGAAGCCATTGATAGTCGACTAGGGTATCATTGGAAAGGTCTCAATGAGATCTTTTCAAAAAAGTTCTAAAATTACATAAGCACTACTTAGGGTACGAAATTTCGCGTACCCCCTCGCGATTGGACACCATTCATCCGGAAAATTTGATAAAAAATCATGAATGTAGGCCTTTATGAGTACAACAGCAACAAATACGTCAGAAGTAAAAATTTACACAATTTCGTTAGTAATATGATGATCAATTTTACATTTTCTTGAATGAAATCGTAAACCAATGAAACCGGAAACCAATAAAATTTGATACACAAATGGCTTTATGTAAGTTTAACTTGCCATGAAAGCTTCAAAAAGATCAAGTGGAATTCGACGAAGTTATAGCGGTTTGAAATTTTTCGTATTACCATGGAGCAATATCCGCTATATACTCATACAAGTACTATGGTTATTCAAACATGATCGAGACAAATGCTTTCACACGTTTATTTATTATCAACAAAGTTCACAGGTTTTTTAGGTACTCACCTTAAAAGTTACGCATTTTGTCCACTTTTCCGGGTGCTTTTTGAAGCCGGTATCGAAAAATTGCTTGGGCAACTCGGACAACCATGTGCACATGAACTACCTCTACCTCGTCGTGGGTGTTTAATCTTTGACCTTCGAGGGCTTTTTTCAGTGGTCCAAACATGTGGTAGTCGCAGGGTGATAAATCTGGACTGTAGCGGGGTGTTCCAGTACCTACCACCCCAATTCTGATATTGTGTTGAGCGTGAGATGGGCGGTATGAGGGCGCGCGACTTTCGTGGATTCTTTTTTATGAATTTAAAAAAAAACAGCAATTTTTATATTATAGTCAACCATTTATTCTGAGAGCGAAACTGGAACTGAGCTTAACTTAATGGCTACGTACAAAGTAAACTTACTTAGAAATAAATTGATTGATTGATCAGTATAGCATTCTTATTGAAAAATATGTAATCGTAATCGAATCATATGTTTGATTTGAAATTAGAACAATAATACAAAGTTCACGAAATGAGTAAATTAGCAGTTTTAACGAATGAAGCAAATGAACTATTGGGAAATTACATATGCTGACCAATTTACAGAATGCTAACGAATTATGGAGAAATATTCTCAAGATGACCAATTAACTTCAATGCATTGTGGAAGTGGAGGAGCTGGTAGCTGTGAGGTAAACCGCATTATCCTGGAGAAGAATCGTACTTCGTGCTGGAATGCTCCTCTGTTTCGAGCCATTATTTTGCGAGTCTATCATCCACGAACACCTTCGTGGATGATAGACTCTACACTACCAATACTTATGCCGAGTTTAGCCGAGATGTCTCGAACATTCATCCTACGGCCCTCCAAAATGAGTTGTTCCACGCGGCAAATGTGTGTGATGCTGGTTCACAGTCGACGATCATGCGTCTTATTCTTGACGGTTTCGTGACCATCCTTGAACACTTTGGGCCATTTAAACATAGTAGCCCTACTCAAGCACTCACTACCGAACTGATTTCGCAAATGCAGAAAAATCTCCATGTTTTTAACGCATTACGACACTAAAAAACGAATGAAAATACGTTGCGCAACGGCGGTCGGCACTTGACGTTCATTCATGGGGTAGCACGCGTGTGAAACATGCACTCCCGACAAATAATATGCCACACTGTTTCTAAGCAATCCAACTATCACATACTTAAGCCACTACCTTCAAAACATATATGCGAGGATTTGCATGAAAGTTTCAAGAATGATAGGCATCATATCATATCTTTAAGGATTTGTTCAACCAGTGACATCAGTAATCGTGAAACAAAATGGCGACTGTTTGAAATGGGAAGATTGAAGAAATTTGAGTTATTTTCCTCAACTTCAACATTTAAGCCACATGATATTAATGCTTGCTTGCATTTAATAATGAATGGCTGAAGATGACCACCGACAATTTAGAGATGAAACAAGTCGACCAAGTAGGAGAGTGCTACTACCAGAAGGGCTTTGTAACCATTCTAGGGTTAGAAACAAGTTTCCTAATGGCATGAATCGATGACTTGAATTAGTCATGCAGTACTTGCATAAGAAATCATTCAAATTTATGTAAAAGAAGTAGAGTTTCGTTCAGAACCACATAGCAGGCGCCATTTTGTTCTAGATCAAATAATGTTTCTGAATGCTCCATCAATTGGACATGTTCAAATTAAATACTATTACTTATATTTTCATGAAAACTCGGAAAAAATAAGAGTACCTATGTAGCTCGATTTGAAATATGTATCAACCATCAACACATAATATTGTTGTTATAACTCCACACAATTGAAGTGGCGATAACTCATTTGATTAAGATTTGATTTCCACGAAATTTCGTAGACTAAAGGATTTTATTACAACCTACATAACTTAGAACTAGAACTTTGGTGGCACCGTTTCGATTTTTGAGGTATTGCACTTGTACTCATAAAGACCTACCATCCAGATTTTTTCTGAATTTTTGGCTCAATCGTGAGGGTAGGGGACAATAGAAACATTGTTTGTACATTTTACCTCCCCCTTGACAACCCGATGCAAAAAATGACTGTTTCACATTGTGAAGGTGCTAAGACCTTTAATATGATACCCTACTCGACTGATTTGATAAAAAATTTGTCAAGCGCCACTTCGTTGTGAGGGATGAGCCCCCCTGAAAAATTTTGAAATATTTGATGAGACCTAAACTTATGAGAGATTACCACTTTTGACCGTTTCACAAAGTGTGAGCTTTGTAGCTTCTAGAGTTTCTGAAAAAAACACCCTGTGACGCACGGATAGACGGACAGATGGACTGTAATGATTTTAGTCTATGCCCGTGTAGGGCACGGGTGCCGATGGTCTGGCATAAGTGTCAGCGAGCTATAAACAACACCGAGCTCAGCTAACTAGCTTCGCTTGACGACCGCGTACGCGTGCTTGACGACTAGCATTTGCGGGATCATATGAGGCGGGTTCTTGTCGAGCCACGAAGCTACACTACAAAATACTTATCACGCGTACTCTACTCTACAAGACGCACCGATCAATTTTTATTGTCTTTAGAAAAGTTCTATTAGGTGTGAATTAAGCTACTCTACAGTAATTCAATATTTTTTTGCCTCGTTAAAGTTAGCGGACACGGAGGCTTGAGACAAACGCAAACATTACACAGAAAGCAACTGTTACTTTCACCGAAGAAGGTCGTTGCATTACAAGGGGGATGTCAAACCTAAAGATGTTAAAGTGGCAGAAGTGAACCACTCATCTCTGCCTAAAGGATGGAAACTTGACGGATGCAGTTTACTTTACACTAGTAAAACAACAAACTAAGCAGTTTCGACGGGGTGACCACCTTATATCTTCAGGAGCAGCCACTCCTGATCACCACAGGGCTGCTCGACTGCTTATGTTTATTACAGGACAGTATCTTCGATGCCGACCCAGACATGGAGAGACTGAAGGATTTCGCTCTTCACTAGTAAAGAAACAATTGTTTCCGCAGTGGAGAGATGGTTGTAATAATTTTAGGTGCCTCTCCTTGAATACAAGTCCCTGTCTTCAACGAAAGTATGCTAATAAAAACTGCTAACCAATCATAAAAACAAATCGGGTGTCGGTCAGGACTGATTGATGATGCGGATTTTATCACTGCCGGTCATCAGATTAGCTCCCAGCAAAAACTGACGCAACTCCAAGCAGTGTATTTGAAAACCCTTGGCACCATCAGTTTGTTCAAAATTAGAACTGTCCGACTACAAACTTTATAAAAATGTGCAAACCTTTCTTTTGGTAACATTAAGGGACGAACTACTCTATAACATCATCGGCATGTTCAAGCGGCAGAGCCACCACGAACGAAGAACTCCAGAAGATGCTATAGACCTTATTATACCGAAGACAAGACAAACAACACCAAAAGAAAGTTTATCGGTGACTCTATCTTTACTTTACGGAACCCTCCAAAGTATGCTACGTTAATATCAAATGGTGAGGGTGACAATAAAAATTGAATCGGTTCATCTTCCGGCAGTAAAATTAAAAATGTGAGAACTCGAAGGAGAGTGATGTTGTTTCCCCTTTGGGCCCCACGTTGGGCGCCATTTGTAATGATTTTAGTCTATGCCCGTGTAGGGCACGGTTGCCGATGGTCTGGCATAAGTGTCAGCGAGCTATAAACAACACCGAGCTCAGCTAACTAGCTTCGCTTGACGACTGCGTACGCGTGCTTGACGACTAGCATTTGCGGGATCATATGAGACGGGTTTTTGTCGAGCCACGAAGCTATACTACAAAATACTTATCACGCGTACTCTACTCTACAAGACGCACCGATCAATTTTTATTGTCTTTAGAAAAGTTCTATTAGGTGTGAATTAAGCTACTCTATAGTAATTCAATATTTTTTTGCCTCGTTAAAGTTAGCGGACACGGAGGCTTGAGACAAACGCAAACATTACACAAAAAGCAACTGTTACTTACACCGAAGAAGGTCGTTGCATTACAAGGGGGATGTCAAACCTAAAGATGTTAAAGTGGCTGAAGTGAACCACTCATCTCTGCCTAAAGGATGGAAACTTGACGGATGCAGTTTACTTTACACTAGTAAAACAACAAACTAAGCAGTTCCGACGGGGTGACCACCTTATCTCTTCAGGAGCAGCCACTCCTGATCACCACGGGGCTGCTCGACTGCTTATGTTTATTACAGGTGGCGTCCAACGTGGGGCCCAAACATCCTAAGGGGATAAAAGATTCACGTCTTCTGACGAGTTGATCCTTTACGGAGGATGTAAGGTACTTTGGTACTCGAGCCTCACAAACAGGAGCGGTGGAGTTGTGTGATACACACTAGCAGTCACTTCACGTGAGTTGTAGCTTCCGCTCTCCTTTGTTTGATTTTTTTTTCGCGACAGAATCCTTCCGATGTGTTGTCTCAGGCTAACTCCTGTAAGGACCTTCTATTTTCTTGATGGAACCGTCAGCCAGATGGGGTTTCTCCTGTCGGCCTGGACTCTCAAGAAAATAGAAGGCTACCTTGCCTTTATGTCGCGGAAGGATTGTACCTTTTTCGTATGCGTGATAGACGAGTGGTATCGGTTCAACGTTCGGTGGCGGATGCTAGAGATGCGAAGCCCGGAATGCTTCCACGCATCGGGAACTTTGACCGCGCACAAAACCGTTACGGTAGCTCTACCACTTGTCTCGTCGAGTCATTCAACGTAGTTTAGAGACGGTTTTTGTGATATATGTGGGTATGGGGATAATTATTGTTAATCGACCGAAAGCACCCTTTCTTCGGCAGATTATCACGCACTCTCATTTCCCTTTGGAGGAGTATTGGGATAATCTGCTTCTTATAGCCGAGACCTTTAACGAACACATCGACCTGCTTCAGGAGGTGGCTCTACACATCCGGAGGGCAGGGTTAACCATCAACATACAGAAGAGTCAGTTCGTGATGACGGAGGTGAAGTATTTAGGGCACATCATTGGGCATGGCAATATCAAGACCGATCCGGACAAGACTCAAGCGATTGACGTTTTTCCATTACCCAAGACCACCAAGCAATTACGCCGATTCCTAGGCTTATGCGGATGGTACCAGCGTTTTGTACGTGACTATGCCACTATTACCACTCCTTTAACCGACATGCTGCGTAAGGGACGTAAGGTCGTCTGGGAAGAGCCCAGCTTGCGAGCCTTTGAAGAGCTAAAGAAGAGCCTGACTACAGCCCCCGTACTGCACAGCACGGACTTTGACAAACCTTTCTCAATCCATTGTGACGCGAGTCAACATGGGGTGGGAGCAATCTTAGTCCAGGTTGCACAAGACGGCGAGGAGAGACCTATAGCCTTCATGTCCCACAAGCTGAACCAGGCCCAGCAGAACTACACGGTCTCGGAGCAGGAATGCCTAGCAGCTGTGCTGGCAGTGAAACGTTTTCGAGCATATGTAGAAGGACATCCTTTTGAAATCGTCACTGATCATGCGTCACTGAAATGGCTGATGAGCCAAACTGATCTCCACGGCCGCTTGGCCAGATGGGCCTTGAAATTACAGGCATTTGACTTCACGATAAGACACCGCAAAGGAAGTCAGCACGTGGTACTGGACACACTATCAAGGATGTTCGCCCCTGAAGGAGCCGAGTTGGCCCAGGAGGACGACAGCCCCCTATGGATCGACTTGGACCATTCCGCCTTCAAGTCAGCATGTTATACCCAGCTGATGAATACGATTCAGAACCAGTTGCCACAGCTGTCAGAACTACGGGTAACGGAGGGATTTATACACAAGCGGACAAGACACGCCTCCGGAGACCCCATTCAAGAAGAGGAACAGTGGAAGTTATGGGTGCCCGAAGAACTGACATGTGAATTGATTAAGCGGGCTCATGACCACCCATTGAGTGCACACGGCGGTTATGGTCGTACGCTTCGGCGGCTGAAGACTTACTTCTTTTGGCCTAAGATTGCGCAGCAAGTGAAAAGATACGTAGCCGCTTGTGAGCTGTGCAAATGCACTAAAGCGCCCAATTCTGTTCTTCGGCCCCCGATGGGAAAATTCGAACTACCGGAGCGGGTGTTCCAGCGCCTGTATATAGCTCTCATCGGTCCGTACCCTCGCTCGACTTCAGGATACACGGGAGCTGTCGTGGTCCTGGACCACCTGTCCAAATTTCCGATTGTGAAACCTCTTCGAAACCTGCACACCGGCCCCATAGCCAGGTTTCTGGAAAATCGCGTTTTCCATATATTTGGAGTACCGGAGAAGCTGGTCTCCGACAACGGAGTTCAGTTCACCTCGTCTAGATTTCGAGAATTAATGGAAAGGTATGGCATTACGCATCAGCGGACTGCCGTTTATTCTCCGCAAGCCAATGCGTCCGAGCGGTTGAACCGCACCCTCATAGCCGCCATTCGGGACCGCAGGATTTCCGCCATCACCTGTGCCCTGCGTTCGTCGTATCACTCCACCACTGGCATCTCCCCATACTTTGCCGTGTTCGGCCAGCATATGATTTGTCACGGAAACTCGTACCGGCTATTGCGACAGTTGAAAGGGTTGGAAGACCCAATAGTGGTGCTAGAGCCGCACGAGAAACTCCAAATTCTACGAGAACAGATCCGGGAGAGGGTTGAAGACAGTAGACGGGTGGGGAGGAGCGGTACAATCTGCGATCCCATCCTTCTGGCTTCAAGGCCGGCGACAAAATCTACCGACGGAATTTTAGACAAAGTGAAGCAGGTTGGCATTACATTGCCAAACTAGATAAGAAGTTCGTGAAGTGTCGAGTCTTACAAGTTTTGAGTCCCATGCGGTACCTCATTGCGGACATGTCCGGAAAGGAGCTAGGAGTCTACCATGCCAAAGACCTACGACGCTGAGAGAAAAAAAAAAAAAACATCTTAGGGCCAAGCAGCATTTCCTTCAGTCTCCCCATGCCTGGTGGGCATCGTGGACACTGCCCTGTAACGAATCATGCAACGCCGCTGGTGCCCACTACCAACACACTTCGCTGCTAGGTGGCTTGTCATTGTACGTTGGTTGCGACCAGTGCACATCCCACGTCTATTTTGTCGTCGGATGCCAACAGAATGGGACAGCCACATGGAAATTGAAGTGTGGAGGTAGTGGCCGCGTCGCAGAAGGAGGTTAGATTGAAGGGCCGCCACGCAGCAGGAATCAAAGACGGGCGAGGAGCAGAAATACGGAGTGGTCGCATGTAAGTATAATCCCGAAGTTTCTTTAAATTTTTGGAGATCTGTGTAATATTTCGATTTTGTATCGCTAACAGTGGTCGTGTTCAGTACGCAGAACCTGCTCCAAGGTCGATTCGAGTCCGGATTAGTTTGAGTGCAAAAACAAAAAAAAAGGGTACGGATTCGTGTCGATGACGAATTATGAGGAAGCTGCAATGGCGATACGTGCTCTTAATGGATACACGCTCGGCAACCGTCTGTTGCAGGTTAGTTTTAAACGAATAGAATAGTTGTTTGCGAATTCCTGGGCATTGAAAAAGCATATGCGCCTTCATTCCAATCCTGATTTGTATAAGTTCAATCTACGTGGAAAGTCGTTAAATAGCACCAATGTATTTAAGAAACATGAAGCTTCAGATTCAAATCCTGATTTATTTACGTGTTATTTGTGTGGGAAATCATTGAAAACCGGCATTGCATATAGACGTCATAAAGCTGCACATTCAGATTCCGAAAGGTAGAAGTGTGAGATATAATGCAAATTATCAAAAGCATAAAGCTTTTCATATACAGTAGCTTCTACTCGTATATTAAAAGAACATATGGCTGTGCATTCATGTTATATAAATGCAATAAATGAAAAAAGTCGTTGACCAGCTTGTGGTATATTAGCATACCACAAAATTGCACATTCAGATCCCAATGTACGAGTATAGTGCGAAGTATATAATAGACTTTTACGGAGCCATCGCTGTTCAAAGCACATAAAGGGTTGCATGCCAATGCGAATGAAAATAATGCGACAAATCATGTATAAGTACTCATACACAAAAAAATCAATTTAATCCTGACTAATTCAAGTGGAATCACGTGAAATATCTTCAGCGGCATCCGATGCACTTCAGTACAAAACCACGTCCAAATTACTAGGTATGCAAGGAAGAAAGAGCGGGTTTCGTAATTTATAGGCCAAATTGCTCTGCATTCGAGTCCGGATTAGTTTGAGTGCCATATTATAACAAGAATTATTAATTCTACGATAAAGTTTTAACTCAATTTATATACTCGTATGCCTAAATTCGATTGATGTGAAAGTATTGAAAAGGGAACAAACTGGGAAAACGAAACTACGACGACACATAATAAATATTAATTATCATGATTCGATAAATTATTATTAATATTAAAAATATAAATGATGCGCGTATATTTTTTTTTTCCTTTTGTCTTACTCTTCTCTACAAATAATAAAATCTCCTCGCTACGTTTATAAGTCATAAAAAAGTGATAAGAGCGATGAAAGAAAAGAATTGAGAAAATCAGACAAAAAAAAAATTTAAAATAAAAAGGTAGTACGACAGCGTTGACAGAAATGAGATAAAAAAATATATTTTCTTAATAGTTGATTTCACTGAAATTTCACATAAGATATAACGAAAGAAATTTTATGAGAACTAGAAAATATTATGCATATGTAAAATAAAATAACTTTAAGAAAGTACTAAATAGAATCGAGAAAAAAATCGGAATACAATGGAAAAGACATAATAGGTAGATTCGGATTTAGAAATTTATTTGCACTTTGGAAAACGTAAGCGTGGAGAAAAATGAATTAAATTAAAGTTGCATTTAAAAATATAAAATTGTATTTTAAATAAAGTACTGAATAGACAAATTAATAGAATCTAAGCAAATTTATTTAATTTTTAAATAAAAGAAAAAAACTATATGTCAAAATCAAAATAATCCATATTAAATTCTAAAATTACCAGCATGTACATAATAATATAGCAAAAAGAACAAAGCATCCATTAAAAGCAATTCATTTGGGTATTCAGCTGAAACTAATGAAATGAAACCCAATTGATCAATGGAATAAATAAATTACTATGCAACAACAAACTCAAATCAACATAAAATAAAAAAAATTTTGCGTAAGATGAATAGAAAAAAAATACGTTCAACGTTCTTTCACTTTTGAAATTATTTTATTTTTTTTAAAATTCATCATCATCACTGCAAGTTTTTATTTATTATGTACAATTTTTGTTCGGTACCACGATCAATCTCTATTTTTCATTTGATCACGTAATAATTTGACGATTTTTACAATATTTCCGGGTACCAGTCAACCAGCAAACGAATAATTTTCCTTAATTTTCAATTTACCGATCTTTTTGTGATGAACATCATTCTCTTTAATGAATTTGAAATTAAGATTGAAACAATCTACCAATTATGCATACCATTGATTACTTGCATCATAAATATTATTTTTAATTTTACTCTTGTAAATTTTGTAATCTTTAGATAGAATTTAGGTAAGCCTAAATAAGGATAATACTAACATAACAAGCGATGAAAGAAAGTTAATAGATGTCTAGTAGATTTTCTATACCTATAATATCAAACTAAAGAATAATTAGTTCGAAATTGTAAGATTATAAGCAAATGGTATGTTATACTTAGTTCTGCTTTCAGCGGGAAATGAGGTGCAAGGTAAGTATGCCGTCGCGAGGGCAGGGTTTGGGAAAAAATCCGCTAAGGTCGGTTTCGCGTCGCGCGCGGTACGCGGTACCTTAGTTGTTTTTGATTTTTCTTTAACGTAGCTTTCGTCGGGTTGAGTTAACGTAGTATACTTTTCGGTACCGCGTCGGAAATTCGGGAACGCGAAATAAAAATTAGATTTTGTACCTTTGACTGGTTAATGAAGAAATACGGAGTAACGTAGAATAGGTTTCCTCTCCGTATGGCTTTGTTTTTGTAACGCGTTTGAAAACGGGCGTGTACAGGTGGCTGAATATTGTAAATGAGCGTAACCCATTCGGAGACCCGCGACCGAAATCCTCTCCGATCTAGCTGGCCGACAAGCAGCTACCGCGTGAATGGGTTACGGTGCACGGATTGGTTGACCGGTTGGTACCATCCGTTGGCACTACTCAGACTTAACGTCTAAAACGGATGAGAGGTTGGTTCCGCGTTCGCAGGTAGACTTTTAAATCATTATGACGTGTTTCTTGATTTTACAGGTATTCGTTGCTGGTTACTACATTTTGTAAGTTGAGTACAAAACCCTTCTGACATGAGCATAGATCTGTCTACCCAACTTGTTATGTTTGAAGCTGCTGTCGTTTCCGCAAAACTTTACTCTGTCAAGATTTAAATATGGTTTTGCAAAATTATTTTGCAAAACTCAAAAAACCGGCGTTAAAAGTTAAATATTGGTATTTATTTTATATCAATTTAAATTCTAGTAAGCCAGAGAAATAGTCTCACAGCTTTCTATCAGTGCCTTGCTTGAGTACATTTGTAAAACAAGTGAATAAAATCCTGTAACCAATCTGCAGCGGTTCTCCTGTACGCTGTATCATCATCATTGCTATTTACTCATTGTTTCATGGATTTTTCATTTCATATCTGCTCCAAAGCTGGAAAATAACAATCAGAAAAAACTCAAGGCGTTTTACTAAAGAGCACTAATAGAGGCTCTTCAAGGCTACCAAGTAGTAGAAGCTATTTGAATGGAAGCTTAGCCACTTCTACCAAGGACTATGTGTACTCGTATAAATGCATATTCGTACGAGTATACACGTGTAATCATTAACTTACCATTCAAACGTACTATATGCTCACCTAACAAAAAAACAATATCTTGCGTCGGGCAACAATGGGTTTTGTTGGGTAAGTTGTTCGTGACCCAACCCGACAACTAAAAGGTTTACAGTCTCATGTTCAGTGGTTGATTAAGCATATTCACGTGGGATGCAACAAGCTTAGTTAATGTTCTGATTTCAAAGTATCATTCCTGCAAGTAAAGTTTTCCACAGTAAGAAGGTGATGATAAGCGATGGAGTTTGTGAGCATGCAGATATTTCAAAAGAACGTTTTTTGGAAGAGTGTTTATGAAATGAACGTTGTATCCTTTCATACAAGATAAAAGCATTAAGTACGCTAGCTGCGTACAAAATCTTCTTCAGGCACTGAATGTTTGCGTAGTGACGGTAATGTGACTTACAGCCATTGCATGCGAGACCGATGACGTGAGCATGAAGTGGGTAAATGGAATTGCGTAATGTTTTGAATGAATGTTTTCCACGCATAATTCGCTAAGACATTCGACGACCCGTGTCGCGTGCTGACGTCTCGTGTCCTGATTTTCTATTTTGGGCTTTGAAAAATACTTTTTGTTTGCTTGTGAAGGTTACGTTATTTATAGAAGGTAGTAATAGCGAAGTCAAAGTAATTGATTGGCGTATATAATGTGTGTTCTCTCTGTGAGAAGAAAAGTTTAAAAATACATTCGGTTCAATAAATACATATTACAATTTTATTCTGGTTTGGTCCTCAATTTGAGATACTCACAGATAAATAATAGAAAAGGAGTAGTTGTTCAAATATTACAAGTCCAACTTAGTTGCAAATGAATAATGCAACGAGGATCACAAATTTTCCGATGCACATTATTGGTACGAATTTTTAAAAGGTAACACAATCCCCGTAGGGGGAATGCTGGCCGACAGGAACGCTCTTGGAGGCTTGCATTCTTCGGGGAGTGCCGCCCATACGTACCCGAGGAAATTCTCACAGGGGGAATGCCGGTCGACAAGAGCACTCTTGAAGGGTAGAACTCTTTGGGAGGTGCTGCCTGCACGGACCCGAGGAATCGGGGTTACGACCCTGACTGAATCTAGACTACTCTTCGGACAACGAACTGGAATTGATACTTTGGGCAGGCGGATATGATGTTTTGGGCATAATTGTTATGCACGATAGCGCCGAAGTGACAATCACGCGTGAACGGAGCCAATTCAACTATCATACCGTCTCCGTCCTAGTAAAACTTTGGCAGGCCGCGGAGTACTTTGGAAGTTCGCATCAATGGGGATGGTGGTATAGGTTCGGTTGAGATGGACTCCCGATTAGCGCTGGTCTGGCTCTGAGCACTTGTCTCCATAAGGGCTTGTGCCTTCCTAATCTGCAAAGATAACCATGGGAATAAAAAGACGACTACACATACAAACGGAGATAGCAACTCCGAGAGGGACCAACAAACCTGGAGCAACTAAAAACAATAAAAAAAGATTTAAAAAAATACAAATAAAGTTAGGAAAAATAACAATGATGACGCAACCAGCGGCTGCAGCCACGATGTTAACAGCACATCAGGAGCTGTACTAATGATGACAAAGACGACGATGAAAACAATGACGGTGAGGACGGAGAAAAACGGAGTTTAAGAGACAGTCTTGTCTAGACTGAGATTCCTGTAGCGCTTAGGTGCAGCAAAAAAATGATGCAAACACCAGAGCGTCCTTAAAAAAGAGCGGGAAACTCTGCAGGACGCTTCGGATATTAGAGGGGGGGAGGAAAATATAAAGAACACCGAGAATGCGATGGTTACTGTTGCGATTGCTACTAAAGTGACCAAAGCAAGACTCATAAAATAATAACGAACCATCCTTAATTCCACGAAGAGATTACGGCAGGAAATTTAAGGAGTGTCTACACTACACAAATGAAGCGCCGTTGTGTGATTTCATTGCCAACAGCGAAAATGTGGCGGAAGTACTGTACTCAGAAATGGGATCCGATAACCTCGCCAAGAAGGTGGTCGCAAAGTACAATTACCGAAGAAGAAAGGGTAGTCCAAAAAGCGGGAGACTTTCTAAAAAGAATAAAATCTGCATGCGACACACCAAATATAAACAAGGGAGTAACGATTGGGCTCCTTGAAGAGCTCCTAAGTCCCAAAGGGCATTATCGGAGGAGCTAGGTGAAGGCTGAAGGGGACCAGAAGGCCAAAGAAGAGCAGAAGGCTAAAGAAGCGCTGAGGGTTAAGCCTTAAGGGCATGTGCAGAAAGCTCCACCATCAAACATCAATAAAAGACTGGCACCTAGCCCAATCGAAGGAGATCGGGCACAAAGAAGGAGGGAAGAGGCACTTGCTGGGCATGGAATGCCAGGTCAAGATTTGCAGAAAGTGCTGAAAAAAGGAACGAAGAAAGCTACAAAAATACTCCTTCAAAACGTGCCAGAAAATAAAGTTGGTACGGATGCCCAACAATAAGTAGATCTGATGCGAAACAGGAGAGGAAGAAGCCCCGACGAAAACCCTAGAACCCAGCATTGCTCGAAAAACCCCAGGATGGCCGATCCTACACGTAACTGCTGTGGGATATTAGGGCAAATGTAAGGCCCGAAGACAAAAACACTGGCATTAAGATAGCACAACTAACGCGGTCGGGCCATATACTGGTCATATTTGGAACAGAGGCCGACAATAACCAAGCATTCTGCGATGTAGTAAAGAAAGTTATCGGCCTCACTTTAGCCGATGGCAATGATCGAAATAAGAGACATTGACTACATCGCGTACCTGGCTGAGGTGGAAGAAGGAGTTCCCTAGGGGTAGGCGGGTCAAAGCGAGGTTGACACCAGAAAACCATAGGCTAACGCCTAAAAGGGCGTAAAGTAGTTTCTAAATAAGGGCAAAGTAAAAATAGGGTGGGTTATCTAGAGGATGCAGTGCCTCTTCAATGTTTCAAATGTCTCGGCTATGCTTACACCGCACAAGCATGCAAAGAGCCAAATGAGAGTTGTCTAAGTTATAAATGTGATGAAATGGGACATAAAAGAAAAGAGTGTACAAAAGAGGCACACTGTGCCCTTTGCAAGGATGCTGATTCAAGACTAGATCTTAGGCACGTCTTGGCAAATTCAGAAATGCGATGATTTGTATCCTGCCACCAACCTACACCGCAGTTCAACCGTTCAAAATCTGCTTGAGCAGTTTTAGAGGGACATAAAAGCCAACTTTATGCTGCTGAGTAAGCAACACCATGAAAAAAGTTCTGCATAATGGTATCCTGATGAAACAAGTACTGCCGCCATCTGGGTTTGGAAAAGTGATTTGCAGGCGAAGGGCTGTGGATAATTTCATGTGGTTCGGTGCTCAGTGACCACCTTCTTAAGTGTGTACCTAACGGCAAATGAATCGATATTATTTTTCCAAGCCAAGTTTTATGCTTTCGTGCGCGTGGTCTTGGACGCTGGAGGCAACTTCCTCGTTCGCGGAGACTTTAACGCTGAAGCAGTGGAAAGGGACATGCCTCAAATAGATCCGTGGGGGCAACTAATTCCAGAAATAGCGGCCAAATGGGCGCTCATTGTACTAAACACCGGTAACATGCAGACTTTCCACCATTTTGGCTGTCAAGGAATCATACCAGATGTAATATTAATTTCGGGGTCCTTAGTATGGAGGATGCACAATTGGACAGTATTACAGGACTACTCAGCCAGTGATCATCAATGCATTTTGCTTGAGATCAGTAATGTTATCTTTCGGTGGTCGTAATCTCGGCTTTCATCGAAATGCTCACAGCAGGCGCTCTGCTGCAGGGAGACTCGAAGGGGATGGAAGAACTGGCAGCTCAAGATGTGGTGACCTCAACTATGAGCATCATCATGACTGCTTGCAATGCTTCTATGCCCCGTTGAAAGTTCCAGCACGGCATGCCCTTAGTGTACTGGTGGTCGAATAAAACCGCTGAAAAACGAAGGGAGTGTCACAAGCTTCTGAGTGAGGCTCAACTGGCACAGAATTGTGACGAGGTATACATGCGGGTAGCAGCATATTTTTTTGTGTTTGGAAGATGAATACCATTCACGCACAGTGTGTGGGACTCCCATGCTCGCAAGGAGGTGACTGGCCTACCCACTAAACACTTCTCTTATCAATCTGAAACCGTTTGACACATTACTTCAGGCCAGGTCTCGTTTTGTTACGCCGTGAAGTGCCTTCAAGTTGGGGGATCCCTTTCCGAGTGGGAGGGGAGAGGGAAAGAGGAAGTGCCAGACAAGCGATCCCCCAGCCTCAACAACCCCAGCTGCTGTAAGTCCCTTTTATATTTTAGGACTTCCCGAATATGGTGTGTCACCTGGCTCCATCTGTCAACCGATTCGAGCATCACCGCGACTATATTATCCGGGGTGAGCTCTCCCGTCTCCCTGTAGAGGTTTGTTCGCAGCTTGACCCATTTTCGACACGCAAAAAATGTGTGCCAGGCATTGTCCTCCAATTTCGGACAAAACCACCAATCGGGAGACTGTGACTTACCAATCTTGTGCAAGAAAGACTGAAAATACCCATGCCCGCTCAAAAGCTGCTTCAGATAGAAGACAGTCTCACCATATCTTCTATTTAGCCACGGTCATACATCCGGGATGAGGCACGCAGTCCACCTTCCTTTCATGCAACGCACCCGAGACTGCTGCCAATCGTTAAGCGAACGCTGGCTCTCCTCGCGGACAACCGTCTCCCTCACATCCTCGTTTTGGCGCCTCACATCCTCGTTACGCGGCGCTCTCTAGCAAGGGGGGCGACAGATATCACGCCTGCAATAACTCTCATCGCCGAATCAGGAACTGTCGGGTACGAAGATGCAATCGTCAGTGCTCCTCTTCTCTGAACCTGTGCCAAACGTTTTTGGTATATCTTCTTCCTGAGACCATTGCCCCATATTTCCGTACAGTAGCACTGACCCTACAGCACTCATCAAGAAGCATCTCCCTGATGGAGCGGGTCCCCCGTTGTTGGCCACAAGTCGACTCAGAGCCGATATTCCCGAAGCGGCCTTCTCAGCCGTTGCCCTGATTTTCTCAGATACTTCACTGATGGCTCTGATTCGATTCGTATGTCTCCAATACTGATCATCCTTACTCTAGGGATTCTCGTTTTTGTCAAGATGACCAGTTCGGTTTTCTCCAGTGCTAAATTGAACCCACGAGAAGTCATTTAGTCCATTACTCAGTGCATTAGCATATCTAGCCTAAGTTGCGCTTGTTCAATGGTGCGTCCAGTGACCTGAGCCGCAACATCATCCGCATAGCCAACCAAGCGGGACTCATCTGGCAACTCCAATCTCAGTAGCCCATCGTAAGACACGTTCCACATGTCCGGACCAAGAACAGATCTCTTGGCAACACCCGATGTAACTTCCATCCTTCTTTCACCCTGTGTCAAGTCGTAGAGCACACTTCGGTTGTTTAAGTTGTTCCTCAAAAGCCGCATTAAAAATTCTGGAACTTGAAAAGGATTTTCCAGCGTATCCAAAATATCCACCCACCTAGTGGGGTTGAAGGCATTCCTGACGTCGAGTGTCACCAACAGGACGATCCGTCGCTTGGTGCAACTATGTGCCTCCACCATTTGGACCGCGCTCACCACCTCTGCAATCGCATCGATAGTACAACGTCCTGCTCTAAAGCCGTACTGCCGAGGAAATAGATCCCCAGCAGCACGAATCGCGTCAGTGAGTCTTCCCTTGATGAGTTTCTCTGCCACTTTCCCAGCCGTGTCTAGCATGCATAACGGGCGGTATGCAGACGGCGATTCAGGATTTCCTACTCCCTGGGTGATCAGCATAAGCGTCACTCCATTGTATCGGGAAAACCCCGTCCCGCAGGCAAGCGTTGAATGTGCTGAGCAGCAAGTCAGGAGAACGGTGATATACAAGCCTGGACCTGGAGCCTTCCTCGCTTTCAACGAAAGGACTGCCTCCTCCAGTTCCGGCTGTGTGTAGACACTCGACTGCTGTTTCGCAATGGACAGCGTCAACATGGACAGGATGAGCAGGGAAGAATGCCCACACTATCTCGTCCATCTTTTTTCGTATCAGGTATACAAGGTTTCCGTAGGGCACCAAGCTTCCGCATAACTAGCTTGTAGCCAAGGCCCCACGGATCCTTGTTCACATTGTCCTCTAAATCTTGCCAGCAGCAAGCCTTGTTGTTGTTGATCAATTTGCGAAGGCCTTTCATGTCCAAATTATATGCTGCTGCGTGGTTGCTTGCCTCGTCATGGCTCCGTGCCCGTTGAGCGTCACGCCGAAGCTTGTGACACTCCCTTCGTTTCTCAGCGATTTCAGTTGACCAGCAGTACACTGGGTGCTTGCTGTGCCGGGTTTTTCGATGGGGCATAGAAGTGTTGCAAGCAGTCATGATGATGCTCATATTTGAGTTCACTACGTCTTGAGCTGCCAGTGCTTCCATCCCCTCTGGATCTCCCTCCAGCGGTGCATCTGCCGTGAGCACCTCAACGAACCTCTTGACGTCCACCCTTCCGATGTTCCATCCACTTGTAGAAAGCCGAGAGCATGGACGTCGGGAGACAACATCGCTTATCTCAAGCAAAATGCACTGATGATCATTGGCTGGGTAGTCCTCTATACTTTCTAGTTGTGTATCCTCCATACTAAGGACTCCGAGGTGAATGTCACGTCCGGTATGATTCCCTCACAGTCAATACGGCGGAAAGTCGGCGTATTTCCGGTGTTTAGTATGACGAGCGCCATCCTGGCCGCCATTTTCAGGATTCGTTTTCTCCGCGGATCTGTTTGAGGCATGCCCCGTTCGATTGCTTTAGCGTTGAAGTCGCCCTCCAGAGCGTTAGGCTTGGTTTGGAAAGATGATATCGATTCATTTGGCGTTAGGTGCACACTAAAGAAGGTGGTCCCTGAGCACCGAACAACACATAAAACCATCCCCATGTCCACAGCTCTCTGCCTGGGAATCACTATTTCGAACCAGATGGCGGCAGTACCAGTTTCAGCAGGGTACCACGATGCTGAACTTTTATTGTGGTGTTGTTCACTCAGCAGCAAAAAATTGGCTTCATGTCTCCCGCAAACTGCTCAAGCAGATTTTGGGCGGTTGAACTGCGGTGTAGGTTTAGCTGCACGATGCGGGTCATCGAAGCTCTAATTTTGCTTTGGCTAGGGCTTCCTGGAAAACGCGGCATTTTCCCAAAATCATGTCTTGGATCAGCATCCTTGCAAAAAATACAGTGTGGTTCCTTCGTACACTTTTTTCTTTTATATTCCATTTGACCGCATACGTAACATGGAGAACTCCTATCGGGTCCTTTGCATACTTGCGTTGATCTTCACCGTATCCTACAGACAGCACATTAGTTGGCCTCGAAACGCCTTCGCAAATCGATTAACAACAGCAAGACGCGCTTCTGATAAGATCTAGTGGACAATGTGTACAAAGATGTGAGGGGCCTTGGTGACAAGCTAGTTATGTGGAAGCTTGGTGCCCTACGGAAACCTCGCATACAGGATGCGGAAAAGATGGACGGGATAGTGCGGGCGCTCTTCTCTACCCATCTCATCCATGTTCATGCTGTCCATGGTGAAACAGCGTGATTCGTGCTGCTGGGGCCCTACCGCTTCAGCAGTATGGCTTTGGAACAGGTCGCTCCACTATTAGGCAGTTGCAGGGATGGTGAGCACGGTCCAAAAGGCAGAGGCATATAGCTGCACCAAGTGATTGATCATCCTGTTGGTGACACCTGATGTTAGGAACGCCTTCAACTCCGCTAGATGGGTGGGTATTCTGGATACGCTGGAGAGCCATTTTGAACTTGCAGAATATCTTATCCGGCTTTTGAGGGACAACCTGAAAGACCTGCCTACTTTACGGCACTACAAATGACTTACGATGGATGGAAGTTACATCGGGTGTTCCCCGGGGATCTATTTTTGGTCCAAACCTGTGGAACGTGTCTTACAAAGGGGTATTGAGATTGGAGGTGTCAGATGAGTCACGCTTGATCGGCTATGTGGATGATGGTGTGGCTCTCATCACTGGATGCACTGTTGAACAAGCGTAGCTTAGACTAGGTATGCTAATGTGCCAAGTGAGAGACTGGACGACTGCTCGCGTGTTAAGTTTAGCACTGGAAAAAACTGAAGTGGTAATTTGGACAAAACAGAGAATCCCTAGAGTGAGGATGATCAGTATTGGAGACATTCTAATCGAATCGAAGCCAGTGGTGAAGTCTGGGGCTACTGAACGACTCAAGGATGAGCGTCTTTGAACAAATCAGGGCAACGGCTGAGTAGGCCGCTTCGGGAATATCGGCTCTGAGTCAACTTATGGCCAACGACGGGGGACCCGCCCCATCATGGAGACGCGTCTTGATGAGTGCTGTAGGGTCAGTGCTACTGTACGGAACAGAAATAAGGGGCGATGGTCTCAGGAAGAAGGTATAGCGAAAACCCCTGGCACAGGCATAGAGAAGAGGAGCACTGACGATTGCATCTTCGTACCCGACAGTGTCTGATTTGGCGGTGAGAGTTATTGCAGGCGAAATACCTGTTGCTCCACTTGCTGGGGAGTTTTGCGCTATTTACCTGCGTCAAAAAGAAAGCGTTGGTAGCTATTGTGAGATCCTGCATCTGCCCTTGGGCCTGTGAGAGTAGGCATGAAGTCAATATACTGGAGACAAAAACGCGTCAAATTTAAATCGACCACCTATTTCCAATTTTTCAAGGGGATCCGCTTTTTTTAAATGAAATCCCCTTTATGTAAAATCACTACTTTACGAGCAAATATTCTAGAAAAACGTTTCAGTATGTTATTCCAAATGTTTTATTGTTTTACAGAAAATGGTAATATTTTATTTATTTTATTATTATGGCATTTAAAATCTTGTAGTTAAAAGTTTGCTTTCTCAAATGAATGAAGCCGGTATTTCCTTTAGCTTTATAATGTGGCTTGTCTAATTTAAAGTACAACTTTGCGCTTAATCGCTTGCCCACCACAGTATGTTAGCTCTGGAAAATTACATTCATATGCGTCCGAAGACGGGAGAAAGTATTGTTGTCATTGAAACCATGTCAAAAATGCGACCTAAAGGTTCTTGGTACACCAACTAAAAGAAACTAGGAAGGACTGCTTTGAAAAAGAATGCAAGGAAGTGGTTGAAAAAGGAACCAGGCGCAAAAAAAAGAATGCATCCTGTGGCTAACTTAGACGAACAGCCAGCATTATAGCTTTCCCCGGTGATAGGATAAGAATATATACCGAAGAAAGAAACCACAGACTAATAACACCAGAACCTAACAGGTAAACAAAAATATGACACACCATGACACCAAATAAGTTTGTGCTTCTGTTAAGCAACTAAAAAAGGGCTTCAAATCACGAATTAATTCATGCAAAAATACCCAAGGATCCATTATAGGTAATCCAGTTGAAACAAAAATAGATTGCTTCAATATTTCCAGAAGTAATTTACAACAACAACTTCTGCAGCTGTAAACATTCCGGAAGTAGAGCAAGAGGCACGCGTTCCACCAGCAACATAAGACAAAGTACAAGCAATCGTAATTGACCTCAAACAAAAAACAACGTTCCCTGAGTAGATGGAATATAAGCAAAACTGGTCATGAGAGGAGATGTTCCTCTAACTAATGATCTCCACCGGTAAATATCCAAACATGGCCAGAGTAGTGGTTAACAGAGGCCTAGAGAAAAAGAATTATCTGACCTGTTCCCAATAAGGAAAACGCGTTAAGGTGTGAAAATTATGGAGGCATCACTATACCGTGTACATCTTATAAAGTGTTCTACAAAATCAGAAACAGAAAATTAAAGCCATACTATGATCAAGGAGTCTTCTTTGTATCACGGAGGCTTCTTAAGTTGTTGATCTAAAGCTGTCTACGTATTCTCATTAATGTAGGAAATCGAGAAGTGCCGGGCATATAATATCGAGATGCACCAGCTTTTTGTAGACTTCAAATAAGCACGCAATAATGTCGACAGAAACGTTCTATGCAAAATAATGCTTATCTTTGACAACTCATTAAAACTAGCCCACAGGGTCAGGGTCGTGACTCTAAGTACATAATCCTCCTCTTCCTTCTTTGTAGCACTGCAGCCCTTCTAGAGTCTTCACTTCCAACAAAAAGCGCCTCCAACTGTCTCAGTTCATTGACCGCGTCCTCCAATTTTGAAATCCAAGCAGCGATAAACTGCCCTCGTCGACTGAGTCATAACAGTGTTTTTCCGGTTTCATCACTGGTCTCTGGCCTTCATTTTTCCCAACGAGTATCTTTTGGGTATTCGTTGTTCACCCATATGATTTACACGGCCAGCCTATTGTAGCTTCTGTAGACCTACAACGGTTCAGACCTCCGGCTCGTCAGGAGTTTTTTGCATATTATGCCTATATCGAATTTGTCCTTGATATCTGTTCAGTTCTGCTCCAATTATACGCCTTGCGATCCATTGCTCAGAGGCGTTCAGTATATTTGCAGATCCTTGAATTAGGGTTCATGTTTCACACCCATAGGCTCGCACAGGTCTTATCACAGATTTGCATGCACGGACCTTTGTTTTCCTATATATGCAGCTGCTCTTCAAGATTATCATAACTGAATAAAATAATTTATTTGATTCTCATTATTTTGGCACTGAAATTCACAGGCTCACCCACATTTTTCATACTATATTTACCGGGTTTGATACTTTGGGTATTTAAGTTATTTCTCCTTGAAAGTGTCATGAGCTTTGTTTTATTCTTATTGATTTGTAGCTTTACTTATTTTACGCCACTGTCAACTTTCAGGAAGAGTTCTTTGGCAAGTATTAGCGACCATGACAAAACGTAGATGTTATCGCTTGGCTTGACTTGTGTAATAACGGAGCTCTTGTATCGACAGGCAACTTTCTGATGACATATTCCAGAGCCAAATTAAATAGCAATGGGGCCAGCCCATCCCCCTGCTTTAGTCCGATATTTGTGTTAAAGGCGTCGGTGAATTGGTTACTAATGCGGACTTGGGAGGCTATTGACGTCATTATTATTTGATACAGTACGGTACGATCATTATTGTCGTATGCTTGCTCAAAGTCAACAAAAATTCAATATATTTATATATATATATATATATATATCTATGCTGAACTCCTAGCATTTCTCAAGTACCTACTTGACTGTAAACAGTAAGTTTCCTCTCGATCTTCCCGCTTTAAAGGCACCTTGAAACTCCCCTATAATAATACTATTGGCGTATGATCTGATTTGATTTTCTAACATTTTTGATGTTAAAAACGACGTCAAAAGCAGTGATATGCCTCTATAGCTTTTGCACTTCAGCTTACCACCTTTTTTATGGATAGGGATTATAATAGATTGGATCCACTCATTCGACTTTTGTTCTTTTCGCCAAATATGCTAGGTAATTTCATGGATGGCTTTTTGAACACCCCTGCCACATATTTAATAAGCTTCACTGGAATATCATCGATGCCCGGCGTGTTATTATTCGTTCGGGACTATATGGTGGAACGAACTTCATTCAGATTTGATGAAGACTATGGAAGTTTTCTAGGAATATCTATAGGCTCTGATATTTTGGAGCTGTGCGAAAGATTTAGGAGTTTCTTGAAATATGATGACAATCTTTCCTTAAACCTGTTTTCATCAGTGATGATGTTGTCGATGCCATCATGACAGAGCGGATTCGTAGACTGAGAACCTCGTTTCAGGCTTTTCATTACGTTTTATGCTTGGCTTGAATTGTTGCTCGCTAGACATACATCGATACTTCTCAATTAGTCACCAGAGTATTTTCTTTCCTCAACTCTAATTATCTGATGGGCTACTCTTCCGAGATTTTCATAGTGTTCTCTCTTTGCTCTGGTTTTCCTACCTGCGTATTGTTTGTACGCCTGATTCTTTTTGTCTAGCGCATCCTGGCATTCCTTATCGAACCAATTATTTCTTATGTGGCAACATTGATGACCGATCGTCCGTCTTATTTTTTTGTAGCATTACAGCCCCTTTCAGGCCTTCGCTTAGAGATAGTTAAAGCTTCTGTCACGGCAGCCTTCCACACACACAAGAAAACAAACAAACGAAAAAAAAGAAAAAAAAAAAAAAATATAATAAGTTCTCCGCGAGTATAACTTCCCGAGCCAACAACTGAAGTCGAGGTTTAACGATGTATGTAACGCTTTATATTTTGTATCACACTTAGAAATTAGAATTAAGTAGGTTCTAAGCAGATCAACGAGCACTTCGCTGACAATGCATTCAATCATTGTGCTGAAATGTCGAAAGCGTGCGATTAATTTCACCGAATCGGACCGGCAAATACTGATGGAAGTGTACCGGTTACAACTTTAGCCGGGCTGACGAGTTTATCGGATTTACTAAGCGAGCTTCCTGTATACAGATTCCATTTCGAGTGTAACGTCCCTAAATAAGTCGTTACTGTTCCATACATTGGTAGCTGATGAATCCAAAAACCTTTTATCGGTTCGTGATGATAATCTAGTAAGGCAACTTGTTAATGCGATATAACAAACAAGCTCAGATCATATAGAATTAAAGCCACAATACGCTTATAATCAACTTGGCACAAATATAAATGAGACGCCGGAATTATTGCAAGGCATTTATACGTTTGGGCCTACCGTATTTCATACTCCTCCTAGCCAACGGATACAAATTAACAATTCAGTAAATACAAATTCTCCTGTATCAACTCAACAACAGCAACCGAGAAGCTGTACGACACATCCACAGCAAATTCAAAATGAATTTCAACCTCCTTCCGGCCAGAAGAGTATGGTTACCACAAGACACAAAGCGCAATTGAGCGCTCAACATCCAGTTATCACCGCGACACCAAACAGTAGCAATATGCAGTTTGCTGCAAGTATGGACATTTAAGCGGAACCCGATATGAGACATGGATCAACAGGTGCAGGACATGTTTCGAATGCGATATCCCATAGAAATGTTGTAAACATAAATAATTATCAGCCTGTGGATGCGTCTACTCAACAAAATGCACTACGCGCCAGCAACAAGCTGCAATGCAACGGCAGCAACATTACAATCAATCGCATATTCAAGTGCAGAAGCAAGCCCAAGGTAATCAGCCACACATTCAGCAGCATCCGCCAACACATAGCACATTTGGATACGATCGCGAACACAATATAGGACGGAAAAAAGTGTCCAGCAGATATCAGGACGGCAGTAGAAATGTAGGCGGAAGTGGGGGAGCAGGTATACCATATGTTGAGCAACATGAATCGAATCTGTCATCTGCATCGAAGCAACAGCAGCAACAACAACAACATCAACCATCATCGCGTCATAGCTCATCAAATGTTTCATCGTTCCATCACCATATTATGGCATTTAAAGCTCGCAAGATGCCAGCTGACACAACACGCGGGTAATGCAGTGAATGCGATGAACTGGTGGAACATCGAAAAGCTCCCTGATATGAAAGCGTGGCCCCCAGAGGGGATATAAGACCCCGAATGGAGCTTGGAAACTCTTTTTTTGACTTTGCATTTTACCAAGAGGGTGCTCGAATTTTTCGTCGGAATTTTTGGAGGATTGATCGGAGGATTCAAGGAGGTCTTCGGATGAACGAGAGGAGCGTCTCTACGACCGAGGTGGATCGAGCAAAAGTTGGCGGCAGCAAGATTGGGGCCCCCCCGAGTCGAACAAGCCGGTTGAATGGTGCAAGTTGGGTATAACTTTACATATATATTTCTTTTTTAAATATCCTGTATATATTATTAATCCGTGGAATTAAATTGTTTTTGGTGATTTAGAAAAAGTGAATTAGAAATTGTGAAGTTGGTTCGGAAAGCGAGGTGGCATTCCCGTACGAGCGACGCCCCGTGTGTGGAAGGCTCGAGGGTGCTTCGCCGCCACGTGGTGTGACTCCGAAATTGTTCAGGGCTCATCCCTTGTTTTAGGTTCCCCCGCCCTAGTTGTGGTCGCGGTTAGGGAGGATAGGCGGTGCATGATCGCATTGCGCGTCGTGTCGCGGACAGTGTCGGTGCGAGCCTTTTGGCGAGTCGCGATTCTCGCTTGGCGACTACTGTGGGGCCCATTGGCAAAGCGAGTGGCCCACGGCCCCTCTCCATTGGGGTAACCGGGTCCGAGGGCCCCAGTCGGGAGCTCCACCAGAAGGCACGGAAGCGATATTCAGTCGCGGAATTGTTACATTCAGTGGCGAAATTGTTACATTTGGCGCCCAACGTGGGGCCGTAAAGTTGAGTTTTAGTGGTTACGAAAAAAGTGAAAGTTTTGAAGTGATCGTGTAATATTGCGGGAGTGTGTAGAACAGTGGAAAGTGCTCAGTGCAAGTGGAAAAAAAGGACGAACGCGAGTGTTGTGCTTTCCATTTGCGGGAGTGTGATTTTGGGTGAAGTGGCCTGTACAATTGGCGGAAAAAACGGGTGTGAGAGTAGTGATTGTTATTGCGGGAGTGTGAATTTGAGCCTTAGATAGTAGTATTGCCTTTGTAAAATAAATAAAGATAGATTATTTTCTTTTAATCCAGTAGAAACTAAGCTTACTTACATAGTGATTAAGGATAACATTAAGCACGGTACAGGGAATATGGCACAGGTCGGGCGTTACATGGTGGATCGACTCAGCAAGGAGGAGCTTACATATAAGTTGCATATCCAGGGATTGGAGACTGGTACGGTGGAGACCATGTGGAAGATGCTGCGCGATGCCGTTTGGGGAGAGGGCTCAGCGAACACTTCCATCATCACTAAGAAGTACCCCTACACCTACGAAGAGGACATGGAAGCGGTGAAGGAAAAATTCCAGGAGATCCGGACCATGATGGAGGCGTTCAAAGGCAGTACTCGATCTTCAGACTTCCTCAAAATCAAGGCCAAGATAAGGTTTGCGATCCGGAGGCTGGAGAATGCACCATGGGAGGAAGAGGACCCAGACGAGGAGGCCGACAATTTGAAGAGGCAGCTGATGATGGCGTTGGGCCAGCTGGAGGGGAAGCTTGAAGTTGGGAAGACGGCAGCTGATGTGGAGGATGAGACGCACGAAGCTGGTGCTTTGGAAATACCGGTTGGACAAGGGTTCCAGGATGGAAAGTCGGATGAGGACATAGAGACCCCACTAGAAAAATCGAGTGAACATGGTCAACCGGAAGTGGCTAACGTTCTAGAGGAAATCGGGAGGATTGAGCCTCTACAGCCAATAAGTCGTCTGGACTCTGCGATTCCCAAAGGGCTAGACATTCATAAATGGGGCTTGAAATTCTGCGGAGACTCTGGATCCTTGAGTGCGTTCCTGGAGCGGGTTGAGGAGCTACGATTAGCTCGGGGAGTGTCCACCGCGCGGCTCTACCAATCAGCCGTGGAGTTGTTTGAAGGCCGGGCACTAGTGTGGTTTCGTGCCAACCGGGCTAGGGTGAGCTCATGGGCGGAATTGGTGGTAGAACTGCGGGCCAAATTTCTTCCTCCAAATTATGATCGGAAATTGCTGGAGGAAATCAAGGAACGCACTCAGGGTCCTGACAAGTCTGTAGGGATGTATATCGCGACCATAGAGGGATTATTTCTCCGGAGGACAATCCCCTGCTCTGAGGAGGACAAGCTGGAGATACTACGAGCGAATCTTACACCCTTCTACCAGACGCAACTGTCCTTGCAGGCAGGTAAAACTGTAGCTGACCTCGTAAAACTGGCCCGAAACTTGGAGACCACGCGGGCCTCGGTAGAGGCATATCGGCCTCCACTGCTCACGGGCCGACAGCAATTGCTGGAACCTGATCTGGCCTCCGTGGGGAGACGAGGACTGACGAGAGTGGCAGTGATACACAGTCGGGAAATACAGTGCTGGAACTGTAAGGGCTTCGGCCACACTTCAAGGGAGTGTTCGGCGCCGTGGAAATGTTTTGGGTGCGGCCGAGAAGGAGTGAGGAGAAGCGATTGCCCGAACTGCCGCCAGGTGGGAAGGTCGAGTAGGCCGAGACAGCGGGAGAACACCCCAGGGCATAGAAGGGGAGGTGAGCGAATTGGGGGAGAAAGACCATCGCAGGCGGTCCCACCACATGTAACGTCGGAAAACTTCCGCGGTGCTCAGTAGGCGGCGAACCGAGCACGTATAGTGGGGGAGAAGGCGCCGCGGGGCCGGGAGTGGCTTTTTTGTTGGAGGAGAAGGGTGGAGACAATAGACCGCATTTGGAAGTGGAGGTTTTGGGTAACAGACTGTTGGGGCTCGTAGACTCTGGATCAACCCATACCATCTTGGGAGGACCCAGCTGGGAGCGGTTACGGACACAAGGGCTCACACCTCGAAGGGCGGGACGCACGGCTATAAGACTAGCGGATAGTGGTTGCATTGCAAGCGAAGGAGACGTATGGGTCCCACTAACCGTAAAAGGGGTCACGAGGTGGTTGAGGGTACTAGTTGTGCCAGCTGTTCCCCAAGCGCTGATTCTAGGGGTTGACTTCTTACGTTTATTCCGGATCACCCTAGATCTCGGCCGGGAGTCGTGGGAATTTCCGGCAGTGGCCTCGTGTGAGATATTGCAGCGAAGAACCAGGTTAACTCCACTCGAGGAGGCAAGCCTAGAAACGCTAGTAGCGGAAGAGTTTCGGTTAATGAGGGATGGCCTGGGGTGTGCTCGAGGGGTGGAGCACGTCATCAAGACCTCGGCCGAGCCCATAAAGCAGCGATATAACCCCATGTCTCCGGCAGTGCAGGCGCACATCAACGAGGAGTTGGACGAGATGCTGCGGCTGGGGGTTGTGGAACCTTCCGGAAGTCCATGGTCATCACCCATCCTGCTAGTGAAGAAGAAGGATGGAAAATTTCGCTTCTGTGTGGACTTTCGGAAGCAGGGCAGTGTGTCCGAACGAGACGCCTACCCCCTACCATACATCGCCGCCACATTAGACAAGTTACGGGCAGCCCGTTACCTCTCCTCGTTGGATATTAAATCCGCTTACTGGCAGATTCCGATGGCGGAGGCATCTAAGCCCCTCACAGCCTTCACGGTGCCTGGTCGGGGCTTATTTCACTTTAACCGCATGCCGTTTGGGTTGCACAACGCTCCGGCAACGTGGCAGCGTTGATCGGATCTTGGGACCGGAATTGGAGCCATATGTGTTTGTCTACTTGGACGACGTGATAGTGGTCACTGAGGATTTCAACAAACACCTAGAAATCCTCCGAGTGGTACTATCACGTCTCAGGGAGGCCGGACTAAGGGTTTCACGGGAGAAGTGCGAGTTTTGTCGGCCGCAGCTCAAATACTTGGGTTATGTAGTAGACGAAAGTGGACTACACGTCGACCCGGAGAAAGTAGAATGTATACTACATATTCCCCGGCCGAACAACGTGAAGAAGGTCCGGCAATTTCTGGGCATGGTATCTTGGTACCGGTGGTTTATCCCGGACCACGCAACGTTGACAGTGCCACTCACAAATCTTCTCCGCAAGAATAAGAGGTTCGAGTGGACGGAGCAATGCGAGCTGGCTTTCTTGCCCGGATTTTTCCCTGCCGTTCAAGGTGCAAACTGATGCTTCAGACCATTGTATCGGAGCGGTGTTGAGCTAGAGCCACCCAGAGGGTGAAAAAGTAGTATGCTACCTTAGCCGTGGTCTTTCCATGGCAGAGAAGAATTACTCCACGACCGAAAAGGAGTGTCTGGCGGTGCTGTGGGCCGTGGAAAAGCTCAGGCCCTACTTGGAAGGGTCGCGCTTTACGGTGGTTACCGACCACCACTCGCTGGTGTGGCTCAACAATCTGCGAGACCCAAACGGTCGGCTGGCGCGCTGGGCGGTGAGGCTCCAGCAATTCGACTATAACGTCATTCACCGGAAGGGTAAGGAGCATGTGGTCCCCGACGCCCTGTCGCGAGCAATTCCGGAGGTCTTCGCGATAGGAAAGGGAAACAAAGGGGACAAGTGGGTAGACGGCTTGCGGGCTAAGATATTGGGAGAACCCGATAAGTTCCCCGACTGGCGAGTGGAAGGGGAAACTTACTGGAGACATCTACCCGGTCGACATGGGGGTTGGCGGGGAATTCGTGGAAACAGGTGGTTCCCAAAAACGAGCGGCAGGCCATCTTCCTGCAATAATGAGGGCCAACGTTTGCCGATATGTAGCGTGGTGCAAGATCTGCCAAGCGACCAAGATTGAACGGAGATCTCCTTATGGACCGATGTCTCCCAGAGCGGGGTTAGCCAAAGAACCATGGGAGGTTATTTGCATAGACCTGGTTGGACCCTTGCCACGTTCCACTCAGGGGAACACGTATATATTGACCGTGGTCGACTATTTTTCGAAGATGTCCCTGATCTTCCCTCTCCGGCAAGGGACGGCAACTCATGTTGCGAGATTGCTCGAGGAGCGAATTTTCCTGTTGTTCGGGGTTCCCGGTTTGGTTGTCTGCGACAATGGGGTACAATTTAGGTCCAAAGAGATGGACAAACTGGTGACCGGGTATGGGGGCCGCATACAGCTTACGCTCTTCTACCACCCCCAGGCCAATCCCACAGAGTGGATTAATCAGACAATCAAGCAGATGTTGAGGGCATATGTGGGGGAGAACCATCGAAAATGGGACGTTCAATTACCAAAGATTAGATGTGCATTGCGTACATATACGCATGAAGCCATGGGAAGTACTCCATACTTTGTAAACTTTGGTCGGGAGATGGTGGTTACGCGGAAGGGGCCAAGCTCACCCACGGACGAGAACATGCTGCGAAATCCCGCAGAGAGGGCCACAAAACTAGTGGAAGTAAGAGAGGACGTGCTTAGGCGTTTAAAGGAGGCCGCAAGGAAAAGCACCCAACGGTACAATCTTCGGAGGCGGACTCCCCCCTTCCTTCCCAATGATTTGGTGTGGAGGAGGAATTTTGGTTTGTCGGATGCGGCCCAGTACTACTCGGCTAAACTGGCACCGGAGTACCTTGGCCCTTTCAGAATTGAGAAACGCGAGTCCCCAGCCCTGTTCAGACTAGTGGATATGAATGGCAAGAGTGCAGGGACCTGGCACGCAAAGGACATCAAGCCATACCTATCCTGAGACAGCGAGCAATGTCGAGAGTGCGATGTAAGCCGGCGACCGAATTAGCAAATAAGTTAGTTAATAAGTTCAATTAGTAAGATGGTGGAAGGTACTAGCGCTTAGTTCTTAAGTTGGTGGTGGGTTAATTTAATATTAATAACTTAAATGGTAAACGGATTATGCGTGACCTGTGCAATCGAGCGGCTAATAAGTCATGTCCCTGACAACGCGGGTCGGTACGCGCGCGGTGCGGTTATAGGACTCCGTAGTCCTCGTGGTACTTCCTATCGGGATTTTTCCATTGGGCTATTTACGCCAAACCACGTTTTTCTCTCCGGGAGACGCGAAGCTTTCGGTTAAAGAGGCCGTCGGATGAAAATCGTACTGGTGGTCGCACATTTTTGCCAGGCAAAGGTGTTACGAGCCTGAGACCGGTTACTGTGTACATGAAAGTACACAAGACTTAAGAAACTTCTCAATTTGGCCTGTGTTAGAGGTGGACTATATTAGGGTTTAGATTATATATAAAGTGTGTCAGACTCGTAGATTAGACAATAGGGCGAATGAATTAGGCAGTACCTAGATTATAATTTAGAATCTAGGGAATTGAGCTGAGAGTAATTAGAATTTAGGAAATATATATATGTATGCATAGAATTTAGATAATATTAAAATTTGGGATATAGGAGAATTTAAAATATTCTAGACGGCACAATATGAAGAATCTAGTTGTTAAGGAATTGAAATTTATCGTCTCCGTTTAGTCATCACTACGGTGTCAGCTGGAGTGACCTAAAAAAAAAACAAAAAAAAAATCAGCTTGAAGTTAGAGCAGCTAGGCAATATTACGAAGTTAGTGGGAAAAGGGGCAAGAAATCCTGGATGGATGTCCCCAAAGGCTAAGATGGGCGTAGGTTTATTCTATCTAATTGGTGATGGGTTCGTTAATCGCTAGATGTATGGAAATGGGATATGGTTAGAGTGTAATATAGAAGCGTCAGGAGTATGAACATATGGACTGGTAGCTATCGTTAGTTCAGGTATGGTGTTGGAGTGTAGTGGTAGATGGGCAGGAGCTAAGCCTCGGTGAAAGAATTCAACCAGGAGAGGGATATAGGGTAGTTAAAATATAAAATATATAGGGTAGCGTCGTTCAAGCAGATAGCATCCTAAACCTAGATTAGTTATAAGCAGATGGAGTAGAAGGCCGTAGTTGAATAATGAGGATATTAGAGCCATCAACTAATCTGGGAGACAGGCAGAATAGCATCATAAGCATTAGAATAGTTCATAGAGATTCGACTTCAACACTTTAATAAGCAAAATTAGTGAATTTCGGAGAAATTCCCTTGAAGTTAGGGGGGGGGGATGTCACGGGAGCCTTCCACACACACAAGAAAACAAACAAACGAAAAAAAAGAAACAAAAAAAAAAAATATAATAAGTTCTCCGCGAGTATAACTTCCCGAGCCAACTGAAGTCGAGGTTTAACGATGTATGTAACGCTTTATATTTTGTATCACACTTAGAAATTAGAATTAAGTAGGTTCTAAGCAGATCAACGAGCACTTCGCTGACAATGCATTCAATCATTGTGCTGAAATGTCGAAAGCGTGCGATTAATTTCACCGAATCGGACCGGCAAATACTGATGGAAGTGTACCGGTTACAACTTTAGCCGGGCTGACGAGTTTATCGGATTTACTAAGCGAGCTTCCTGTATACAGATTCCATTTCGAGTGTAACGTCCCTAAATAAGTCGTTACTGTTCCATACATTGGTAGCTGATGAATCCAAAAACCTTTTATCGGTTCGTGATGATAATCTAGTAAGGCAACTTGTTAATGCGATATAACAAACAAGCTCAGATCATATAGAATTAAAGCCACAATACGCTTATAATCAACTTGGCACAAATATAAATGAGACGCCGGAATTATTGCAAGGCATTTATACGTTTGGGCCTACCGTATTTCATACTCCTCCTAGCCAACGGATACAAATTAACAATTCAGTAAATACAAATTCTCCTGTATCAACTCAACAACAGCAACCGAGAAGCTGTACGACACATCCACAGCAAATTCAAAATGAATTTCAACCTCCTTCCGGCCAGAAGAGTATGGTTACCACAAGACACAAAGCGCAATTGAGCGCTCAACATCCAGTTATCACCGCGACACCAAACAGTAGCAATATGCAGTTTGCTGCAAGTATGGACATTTAAGCGGAACCCGATATGAGACATGGATCAACAGGTGCAGGACATGTTTCGAATGCGATATCCCATAGAAATGTTGTAAACATAAATAATTATCAGCCTGTGGATGCGTCTACTCAACAAAATGCACTACGCGCCAGCAACAAGCTGCAATGCAACGGCAGCAACATTACAATCAATCGCATATTCAAGTGCAGAAGCAAGCCCAAGGTAACCAGCCACACATTCAGCAGCATCCGCCAACACATAGCACATTTGGATACGATCGCGAACACAATATAGGACGGAAAAAAGTGTCCAGCAGATATCAGGACGGCAGTAGAAATGTAGGCGGAAGTGGGGGAGCAGGTATACCATATGTTGAGCAACATGAATCGAATCTGTCATCTGCATCGAAGCAACAGCAGCAACAACAACAACATCAACCATCATCGCGTCATAGCTCATCAAATGTTTCATCGTTCCATCACCATATTATGGCATTTAAAGCTCGCAAGATGCCAGCTGACACGACACGCGGGTAATGCAGTGAATGCGATGAACTAGTGGAACATCGAAAAGCTCCCTGATATGAAAGCGTGGCCACCAGAGGGAATATAAGACCCCGGACGGAGCTTGGAAACTCTTTTTTTGACTTTGCATTTTACCAAGAGGGTGCTCGAATTTTTTTTGTCGGAATTTTTGGAGGATTGATCGGAGGATTCAAGGAGGTCTTCGGATGAACGAGAGGAGCGTCTCTAGGACCGAGGTGGATCGAGCAGAAGTTGACGGCAGCAAGATTGGGGGCCCCCCGTGTCGAACAAGCCGGTTGAATGGTGCAAGTTGGGTATAACTTTACATATATATTTCTTGTTTAAATATCCTGTATATATTATTAATCCGTGGAATTAAATTGTTTTTGGTGATTTAGAAAAAAGTGAATTAGAAATTGTGAAGTTGGTTCGGAAAGCGAGGTGGCATTCCCGTACGAGCGACGCCCCGTGTGTGGAAGGCTCGAGGGTGCTTCGCCGCCACGTGGTGTGACTCCGAAATTGTTCAGGGCTCATCCCTTGTTTTAGGTTCCCCCGCCCTAGTTGTGGTCGCGGTTAGGGAGGATAGGCGATGCATGATCGCATTGCGCGTCGTGTCGCGGACAGTGTCGGTGCGAGCCTTTTGGCGAGTCGCGATTCTCGCTTGGCGACTCCTGTGGGGCCCATTGGCAAAGCGAGTGGCGCACGGCCCCTCTCCATTGGGGTAACCGGGTCCGAGGGCCCCAGTAAGGAGCTCCACCAGAGGGCACGGAAGCGATATTCAGTCGCGGAATTGTTACATTCAGTCGCGAAATTGTTACACCTCTCATTATCATGTCGCCACTCCACAAGGTGATATAGTCAGTATCACCATTGGCTGTGTGTTCATCCGCTCAGCTGTAATACGCTCTGATTTTAAACCAGCATGTATGATAACTGACGGGCTTATATGCCGTCCGAAGAATCACTCGAACAAAATCTCGTTGCCACCAACGAGAATCAAACCAGGAACCTTTGGCTTACGAGATGAGTGCTCTAACCACTACGCCACGTGGATGCTACGACATTAGTTGCCGCTTACACTTCCACCGATCGATTATTACTTATTTTCAGCAATGTATCTGATGAGCTAGTTCCGGTTAATGAGGGTTTCCGTTTAAGTTTTGGCCTCAGATGCCATTTGAAGACCTTTGATGTCGAATCATTGTAGAAGGCAGTAAGAAAAGGAAAGGCCCAAGGATTTACCCTTGAAGTACACCCAAAGATGGATGAAAAGAAGAAGGGCAACCTGGTAAGAATAGTGGGAGAGATAGTTAAAATTCAGAAAAGTAGGGAGCCGGAGATGCCAAGCATGGCTAGTTTTTGGTGATGAATATAATGGTTCACAGAATCAAAAGCTTTTGAGAAATCAGTGAAGATGGTACCCAATTGAAGCTGGTTATCAAAAGCTCTTGCGATATAATTTGTGAACTCAGCTAAGTTTGATGATGTGGAACGGTCCTTCAAGGAGCCGTGTTGCTGCGGTTTGAGCCCGAGCTCAACGAGTCTGAAAGTCTATTGTGAACAAGGCCTTCAAGTAGGCTAGGGAAATAGAAGCACAGGGATATGAGGCGATAGTTTGAAACGATTGATGGATCATTGTTCTTAAAGATAGAAACCAAATTTGCATCTTTCCACTAAGTGGGAAAGATACTAGTATTAAGACTGAGGTTGAATATAAGGGATTATGGAAAGCATAGAGTGGAATTATGTGACTTCACAAATATATTTGGTAATCTATCAGGACCGGGACTAATATGAAAATCAATTGAATTAATTAGTGATTCAACTTCAAAGGGATTAGTAGAGTAGGATTCAATGAAAACTGGACTGGCATGAACTGAGTTAGTGGAAGGATAAGTTGTGTCTTGAGGTGAAAATAGAGAAAAAGAATTGCGCAAATACGTTTAAAATACCCTATAGGGAAGAGGCTTCATTGTTGCTCCACTTGATATAACAGGGAATAGTAGAAGAAGATTTAAAGGATCGGACATGGGACCAAAAGGCTTTGACATTGTTTTTCATCAAGGAACTCTCTAAACTACAGAAGTAATTCTTCATGGCTATCCTTATTTTACTTTTAACGATGAAATGCACTTTGTAAAGGCCAAATCGAACTTCTTCAGATCCAGTCAGTTTGAAACGCCGATGCCCCTTGTCTTTGGCTTTTAAGGCACAGAATAATCTGAGAGTAAGCCCAGGCTTACTCACAGATTATATCTGGCAATTGAGTTACTGAGATAGCCGTAGAATTTGCATATGACACTATCTCTATCAAGGCCAGAAAAAAAAGGCACACCAGTCATCAGAGTCTATATTAGATTTAACTGCCTCATAGTTAGCTCTTAAAAATTGACCTGAATTTAGCGCTGTATCTTGGAGGTTGAATGGTATCAACAGCTAGATCTAGGGACAGAGGTGGATGACAATCTGGTTCAATATAAGATTGCAAAACATGAGAAAAAGATACACAATACGGTTGGACATTTGAAGCGACAAGGTCAAGTAGATGACCAAGTTAGGAACTAGAACAGAGGAAAAGAAAATAAAAAAGCAACAAAGAAAGTTTATTTGTAGAGTAAATAGAAGGAGTTTTGTGGGTGTCTCGTTCTACAGGTGGTAGATTCAAATCAACACACGCTAAAATTTTGAAATGAGAATTACAAGCAACAAGATAGGAGGAAAATTCATCGAAGAGGGATTCATATACAGCTAAGGGAGAAAAGCACTGTTTAAATTAATAAGGAGGTATTATGTGGAAGAGAATTCATTACGATTATGCATTCAACAGCATGAGCAAAACAGAAGTCAGTACATTATGAACTTATAAGAGATTTACTAACGACAACTGAAACTCCACCACTATTAAATTTATTACTTATAATAGGCTTACAATCACACTGGTAGATTATATGGTCAGGCAGAAACTCAGCGTTTGAGATGTTTCCATTTAATCAAGTTTAGTTTAGCAAATGACGGAATCATTTGCTAATTGACAGGAGAGAGATAAGTCCTCGAGCTTGGTTCTTAAGCACCTGACATTTTGATAATGAATGGAAATATGTTGACATGAAGAGTTTGTCACAGATTTAGTTTTCAGTGAGCCGTTGCTCAGTGGTTCGAAACTTTTTTCTAAGTAGAGGTGTGTAATTTTTCACCAATGTCCTACATGGCTAAAAGTCTCTTTTGGTAACTAACATACAGTCTTCGGACACAATTATTTTGAAAGAAGCAACAAACCCGATTTTGTTGAGTATCTTTCATCAGCTTGACAAAATTCATAACACCTGGCTTATTAAGTTTATAATCGATAAAAATTTTAAGTTCCTCTACTCAGGTATCATAGGCTATGCGAGAAACAAAAATCTGGAGTGGTGGCTTCACAATACGTATATTGAAGACTTGCAGATCATGAGGCCTTTGATCATGCAATCATGTTTCAGCGACAATATTATCTCGCGAGGAGTTTTAAATTTGATCATTAGTTTGTGAGAGACAAGGGAAATCCACATCACCAGAACTGGTCAAACGCAGTAGAACATAAGGCGTAAAACAGTTCTGAGGATCATGCTACTCCATCTATCAGAGGGTCCTGCTGCTCCAATGCTTCGCGTATTTATCTTCGGCGAAGTCATATTAGAATCCATTTTTTTGGCTTAATTTTTTGATAACGTTGACGGCTGAATTGTGGCCGCTACAAGTAGAAAATTGAAGCTTTATTGTGAAAAATTGCTTTTGGACGATCGGAAATGGTTTGTTGAGCAACACCAAGTGATTTTGCAAGTTTGGGATGGATCTTGGTCGAGCAATGTCTCCAATTCGTGATCTTCAAACTTTTTTGGCTGTCCGGGCCGTTCATCGTCCTACAAGTCAAAATTGCCACTTTTAAACCGTGCAAACCCCTTCTCGCACGTACGCTCAGCTAGAGCATGCACACCATACACTTCCACCAACATACGATGACTTTCGGCTGTCTTTTTCTTTAGTGAAGAAGCACTCCCCGCAAAAACACTTTATTCGGCACAAAATTCGTCATTTTCAGAGTAACAAAAGTATTGTAGTTTACGCTTCAGCTAAATGGCACATACTGATTCTGAAACTATATGACAGTAGCTTTCCAACACATATGTGGAAAGGTGAATCACTAGAATAAAAACCAAGTTACGCCATCTGTTAGAAAACCGCATGAATTAGCTGGTACCCCTATTAGCATTGTTGAGGTTCTGCAACAGCTTCATGAATTAATTTGCTAAAGCATCGAGAGTAAACTTTGCGTTGTGTAGGTGAGATGAATAAGCAGAGAGCGTACATCTTCACCAAGCCTTACAGTACCAGTGTACTCCTGACTTCCGCTTCCAAGTGAAATCCAAGACAGGCCTTGTTAGATTTGCATACTTTGCGTGGAAAATTAAGCCACAGGAACCAGAATAAGTCACTGGAGACGTTTTTTCGACCTATATACGAATCAAAGGGCAGCACAGTTTGTCATTATAAGAATAATTCAAACTTACGTTTGATAATTGATGAAATTTAAAATTATTTAAGTCTACCACTTAATCACGTATTCGATTTAAGTTTTTGCCAACCTAGCTCAGGTATCAGAGATCACGGATTGATAGCAAAATCAAGCGAATGATCGAGTGATGGCACTGCAAATATCTGGAAAAATGATTAAAAGTTTACCCTAATTTAGTTTTTGTAATCAGCATGGTTTGGGTCACAAATGGCTTAGCAAAATCAGGTCATTCTCATCAATAGGTGAAAGGGATCGTGTCACTAAACTCTACGAAGTAACAATATTTTCACCAACTGAAGTTAAGTAAATTCAACAAAAAGCAGTTTCTAGGAAAATTTATGATGCTAAAAAAGAAGCTAAACAGACGAACACAGTTCAACCACTTGGTAGAGTGTCAATGCTCGGTTACAGGATAAATAATGTACACAGCTTTTTTGAAGGAAGGTCGAAATTTATACAGAAAACTTCTAAGAAAAACAGCAGCCGAAGTATACACGTCTATACAGTAGGAAGTTGAATTAACAACAAACCAATATTTAATTTGATCAGTTAATGATCAGAGTTTCAATTGGGTACTCAGTATGTACGGACGTCAAGTATGCTTGAGGCCCAACGGATATTATGTGTTGCAATCTGGTGATATAGTCATTATTTTGTGTATGCGTCGATGTGGTAAGAAAGTCGAAGCCTCAACTAGATTTCTGTTATTGGCATTTTTTTCATCATCCAGTCGTTCCCCAATGATATAACTCATTGCCAACCTTAGCGCTGAAATCACCTAGAATTTTTTTTATCTCGTTTATAGGCAATGAGTCGACTCGTCTTTCCAGGTGATTGTAAAACATTTCCTTCGTTTCTTGGTCCTTTTTTTTCGATCGGAGTGGATGCATATCTTCAGTTGGGGGTGTACAAGTAGGATTTAGTAACGAAGCGTTAGGTGTATTTGTAGTTATTGGCATTTCTCGGCATTTGATTTCCCATAATTGGGGAAGCTATAAACCCAATATGTGACCCTGCGACTATTTGCTACTATTTAGTCGTGGAATTTAACATGAGGAAGCATGGAAGCTGTAGGTTGAAGATACAAGGGGATTCCTGCTCCTTTCTCAAACGGGCTTGGGACCGTCTACGATAGAGCTGTACAGAATCCCAAGTCATGGTAAACGGTCAAATTCAAAATAGAATCAGACATCAAATTATGGGTAGGATGCACATCAATAATCATTTATATTGCACTGAAATACGTCATTGGGAAGATAATAGCTGAAATCTTTGGAATGCTGAGGTTTGAGCCCACATAACGTTATTTAATTTGATTGTAGACACTAAAGGAGCCTAAATTTCAAAATAAACTGAATGAGTTTACGAATAAATGAAATGAAAACTCATTTGATGACTCAAATGAAAATAAAAATTCCAGCCCGACAAAACTGGACTACTGGATGCTATTACCTTAAGAGTGTGGATATTTTTTTTTAATATTGGAACCACCTGAGTAGAGGAGGTGCCAAAAATGATGAGATTGGGTGCTAATTAATGACATGCAACACTGAAAAGGCGGAGTACATATTTGAATGCAAGGTACTCAAAAAATGTGTGGACCTATGAAACAAAAAACAAAGGGAAGACTCCGTCACAGCGTAACAATGATGCGTTGAATGATTTGTTTGCTGACGGACGTGTATTCACATGTGTAAAGCTAGGCGAATTGTTAAGAGGGCGACGTAGAAAAAATCAAAGAAAGCCAGCTGGACAGGAGAATATTGCAGAGTAGAGCACTAGTTAGACATCCAGATGGAGAGGCACGATAGAAACTGACAGCAAATTTTTGCTGAGAGCGATCGACTGGTGAACGAGATTACAGAACCATAATGATTGGAGCAGATTATGCCTAGAGGCCAAGGTGGGGCTTGGACTGTTATCGTCTTGAATTCCCACATTACTTGCAGTGATTGTGATTTGCTCTTGGTCATCCTTAACACTCCTTCGTTAGAAAAGCGTTGCATCTATCTAGATTAATGCTTCCTTTACAGACTTAGCCAAGGTTTGCTGAGTTATCGTTTGATTAATCAGGTTTCTATGTAGAACGTTGCATAGACTCCTAGATCATTGGATTTCTTTGATGTTCTATTTGCACTCAGCTTAGTACATTTTTAGTGCTTCATGTTTAGGGTTCCGCGTAAAAATGATGACTTTCAGCTTGGGGCTTTCCCTATTTCGTATTTTCCTATCAAAGACAAAGTAAAGCTGTTCATTTTCTTGATTCTGAGTAATATTACTCTCTTTTCTCATATTTCTTGTTTTTTTCTGTAGTTCCTATAGTCTACTCTATCACTATTGGATGTAATCAGTAAAATAGAGAAAATAAATAAACAAATCTTTGGCAGTTTGACAATAAAATTATAATCTTTTGGTTTATAAAATACCTCGTGATTATTCAACGATAACTAATTAGTAGCAAAGGTAAATACCTACCTACATAGCATATTTTGTTCTCCACCTGAAGGATTCCCTATTTTAAACAATATATTTTAAAGATTCAACTTTACAAAGGAGATTTTACCATTAAGAAGTTTATAGAACTTTGTCAAGCTTAAATTTTTGATGAACGCAGAAAACTTTTTGAATCAAATTCAAAGGTAAATAAAACTTTATTATGGAATTGCAGCTAATCCAATGACCTCATTGAATACCGCCAAATAAAAAGCACCAAAAGTCAAAGAAATAGAAAAGAATGAAGAAGAGTGGAAAAACCAAAATCTGCAAACAACAAAAGAATTAAAAAGTTTTCAATTCAAGTGCCTGCTATTCTCACATTCAAACGCAAACTTCTCGTACGTTTCAAGCTATCGTCGCTGTTATTGTTGCTACTTTTCATTGCAGCTTCCCTTAGAAACGCTTTTCTTTTGCCATACAATTTGTATACCGCCGCCATCTTATACTTTTGTTAAATCCATTTTCGTTCATTCTTCCGCTTTTTGCCTGCATGTCTTCTCTACCCATTTATACAATTCAAAAAGTTAAAGAATTTCACATGGCCAATCATCCACGACAGCATCATATATGAACTCGCAACTTTTTGCTTTGTATCATGGCGTGGATTGTCCTCATTCCCAGCACTGGAAGCGTGAAGCAAACGAAGTCTGTGCATATTAAATCGAGGACTGAGCTTTGCCGAACTGGATTCTCCTGCTTTAATGCATACTCTGGTATTTCTGTAACGGCGAAATTGAACGATGCTTCCTTACAACGCCCACCGCTTCATCTAAAATGTAGATATATGCTAAAAGATTATGATAACGAAGGAAATGAAGGAATAAAAACAAAGAATAAAATGTGGAAAATCTTGCAACAACTTTCGAGGATTTCTTACCGAACATATAAGGCAAAGTGATATGAGAAATAGAACAGCAAGTGTACAACGGAACGTGCAGGATTGGATTCAGCCAAAAAGCAGCATGTATGAATGTTTTCAGAATTTCAGCACCACATCCATCTGTATCTTTTTCATCTTCGTCAGGCTGCGTCTTCTTGAAAATGAAATAACAACAACAGCAACAACAACGTTCGATGCCAGAAGGAAATTTCTCTGAATCAGAAGGATCTCCAAGAGACTCGCGGTGAAAATGTTTCCGTTCCGAAGAAGCGCACTCTTCCGCTTTACAAGTATTAGCTTGGGTATTCGCGAAATAACATCGGGTTAATAGCAGTTATTGCTCAAAAGGATTTTGTTTGTTTTTTAGTTGCACGAAAGATTATAAAGCATTTCAATTAAAGATGCTCTTCATACAGAATGACGAGAATTGAACCAAGGATACGTTCGTTCTTGCTTTATTAAAAAATGGTAGAAGCTTTGATGCCGCTTAGATAAATTGGCACAAATGGTTACTGTGTTGCTATGAGACTTGCAAAATAACACATTTCTGAGTAAATTATTCTTGAATCTATAAAAAGATATGTACATTGACTTCTTCAAGGTTATCCTCAAAACGTGCCATTTTTAATAATGTGTTATTACAATATTTCCGTTAGAATATTCAGTAGATTCATCCTTACTTGTAGATTAGACTTTAAATCACTTATAACTCTTAAAGCGCTGAACTTAAGAAGACAGTTGCTAGTTCCTAATTTCCCTTCATTTAATTTTGATGTTCTGCTACGTATCCCCGTATGTTGGTTAGGTAGCGTCAAGTAATTTAGGAATCTAAAGCCTACAGTAAGTATGTCAAGCTATAGTTTAGTTTAAATAAACCGATGGCCACAGAGGACTCCATTATATTGCATTTCAAATCATCATTCAGATTACTGAAGAGTATTTTCCATCTCAATTTGTGGAAAGCTTGGTAGATGCGTCAGCGGTTCTGTTATGGGTCTCTTTGCTTACTTAATTAGCTGGTATAAAATCTAACAACAAACGCACATTGCGTTCTCGGAAGCATAGTATACTCATATAGTAGCCACACCTTTCATTTACCCTGTGTTGCACACTTTTTGAATTTTCCCAGGGGCACGTCAGCTGATCCGGGGCATGACAGCTGATCCCATGTTTCGCGCGCTCAAGAAACAAAGCAAAATGCAAATAAATTTTCCGACGCACGTGTTCTTTTACGCATTTCAGAACATAAGAGTGCTGCCAAATCCTAACAAAAAACTAAAAGATTGCATGGAACGAATTTATTTTTCTGCAATGTTATTGATTTTTTAGCTCTGGTAGCCCTGAAATCTCTCATCGAAGCATATGTTTATATTCGCGCCATTCCTCGCATCAGCGTTTACCATCTACCTGCTACCGAAGATTTATGGCTCGCTGTTCGGCTTGTGTTCGAATTTTTCCGGAGGGTTGATGGAGTGTGGTTACTAGTTGAGTATACTATGCTCGGAAGCGTCAACAGGAATCTTTTCTTAGCCATCTCATACTCGTACGTTTTCAAGATTTTTAAAATGTTTAAGCCACAACCACTATTTTTAGGGTTTTGTACTAAAAATACAAAACACTATTGCAATCACGACCTGTGTCCGTCTGTCCGTCCGTCCGTCTGTACTCGTATGTCACAGCACTTTTTCTCCGAGACTATAAAGGCTACAGCCATGAAACTTTGTGGGAAGGTCAGAAGTGGTGACTTCTTGAAAGTTCAAGGGTGGGAAATTTTTCAAAGGGGTTTAAGGGGGTCTCTTCATATAGGAAGGTGACCCTTTAAACATTTTTTTTCACCATTGGTAGTCGAATAGTGTGTCATTGGAAAGGTCTTAATGAGACCTTTTCAAAACAAATTTTTAAATTGCCTTATCGGTACCGAGGGGGGCAGGGGAAGGGGAAATGTACGAACTTTTCGCGTACACCCTCCCCCCCCGCGATTGGACACCTTTCATCCGAAAAATCTGAAAAAATTCATAAATGTAGGCCTTTGCGAGTACAACAACAACAAACACATGAGAAGTCGAAATTCACTCAACTTTGTTAGTAATAGTATGATTGATCGATTTTATGTTTTCTTCAATAAAATCTTATTGGTACCCTCAAATTCAATGTAACTCAAGACGCAGATGACTATTTATAAGATCGATATGCTCTGGAAGTTTCACAAAGATCGAATGGTATTTAAAGAAGTTAAAGCGATTTGAATTTCCTTGTATTACTATGGAACAATATGCGCTGTATTACTATGGAAACATATGGCTATGGAACCATATGCGCTTTTTATCGACTTAGACACTACAGCTCTGCTACGATTTTGTCATGAAAATTTCAGGAATGAAACAAGTCGAGGAGGTTGGAGAGAGCTCCTAGCAAAGGAGCCTTAGAACCATTCTATAATTCAAAAAATTGGCCATGAATCGATGATTACAGTGCAGAGGAGTGGTCCCTGAAAAAAAATTTCATAAAACGTAGCCGATATGAGTATCAAATGAAAGTTCTTTATGGGAGCTTTTCAAAACAGTTCTCAAACTGACAGTTTTTGCTCCAGTGGGGGCAACGGGGGGAAATACATGAACAAGTTGGGTAGACAGATCTACGCTCATGTCAGAAGGGTACTGTACTCAACTTATAAAATGCAGCCACCAGCAAGGAATAAAATCAAGAAACATGTTAAAGACGATTTTACTGGAGAAAATATGAAATTCAAAGATCATACTATTTTTAACAAAGTTTAACGAATTTTGACTTCTGAGGTATTTGTCATTGTTATACTCATAAATATTTCCCTTGATAATGTTTTCAGATTTTTTAGATCACATGTGTCCGTTTGCGAGGGAGGAAAAAAATTTTTCATGTATTTTCCCCTCCTGTGCCCCCACTGAAGCAAAAATTTAAGAACTGTTTTGAAAAGCGCCTAAAGAGAACTTTCATTTGATACTTATATCGGCTACCTTAAATGAAATTTTTTTTCAGGGGCCACTCCCCTGTACTGAAATCATTGATTCATGGCCTATTTTTTCGAATCCTGGAATGATTACAAAGCCCTTTTGCTAGGAGCTCTCTCCTGCCTCCTCAACTTGTTTCACAAATGAGTATTAATTGCAGGTACTCATCTACATTCATTCATTAAATTGGACCAAGTGTTAAAAGCATGCACCTTAAATGTTAAAGTTGGGGAAAAATAACTCAAAATTATTCAATCTTCGCATTCAAAACAGCCACCATTTTGTTTTATTATTACTGATACCAATAGCTGCACTAATTCTCAAAGATATTCATTAAACCTATCGCTCCTGAAATTTTCATGCAAATCCTAGAAAAGCTGTAGTGTCTGAGTCGGTTAAAAGCGCATATTGTTCCATAGTCATAAGCTTTCATAGTAATACGGCGCATATTGTTCCATAGTAATACAGGAAAATTCAAATCGCTATAACTTCGTTAAATATGATTCAATCTTCATGAAACTTTTAGGACAGATCAATCTTATAAGTAGTCATCAGTGTACTGAATTTTATTGAATTCAAGGTTACTGTAAAGATTTTATTCAAGAAAACGTAAAATCGATAAACCATACTATCACTAACAAAGTTCAGTGAATTTTGACTTCTCACGTATTTGTTGTTGTTGTACTCATAAAGGCCTACTTTCATGATTTTTTTCAGGTTTTTCGGATGAAAGGTGTTCAATCACGAGGGGGGTACGCGAAAAGTTCGTACCTTTCCCCTACCCCTGCCCTCCTCGGTACAGGTATGGCAATTTTAAGGCTTGTTTTGAAAAGATCTCGGGAAGACCTTTTCAATAACAACCTACTCGACTCATGATGAAAAATTTTTTTGAAGGGTCACCTCCCTATATGGGGAGACCCCCCTTAAACCCCTTTGAAAAATTTTTCCAGCCTTGAACTTTCAAGAAGTCACCACTTCTGATCTTCCCACAAAGTTTCATTGGAGTAGCAAAAAAAAAGTGCTGTGACATACAGATGGACGGACGGACGGACAGACGGACACAGGTCGTGATTGCAAGAGGGCTTTGTATTTTTAGTACAAAACCCTAAAAATGTGTTTCCTCCCTCGCAAAGGGACACCTGTGATCTAAAAAGTCTGAAAAATTTATCAAGGGAGATATTCATGAGTATAACAATAGCAAATACCTCAGAAGTCAAAGTTCGTTCAACTTTGTTAATAATAGTATGATCTTCGAATTTCATATTTTCTCTAATAAAATCGTGTTTTTCATGTTTCTTGATTTTATTCGTTGCTGGTGGCTGCATTTTGTAAGTTGAGTACAAAACCCTTCTGACATGAGCGTAGGTCTGTTTACCCAACTTGTTTTTTAGATGCGTAGCAATATGTTTGCAGTTTTGCTTATATTTTGGCTACAGAGGTATTCTACAGGGGACGATATGCCGAGCTAAAAGTCAACCCAAAAAAAGAAAGCCTCATAAATATTAATTATTTCGTTGCATAGATGTGTTCTTGAAAGGGATGTAGCGCCGTGCGAAATTATGGCAGAAAATATGGGTTAATATTTTTAAATACAGTAAGACACAAATTCTTGTTCTTCAAAAGATACTTTAGTCGAAAATATCAAATCTTTTAAACGTCAGTCATACTACTAACTTCCATTAAAATCTTCTCATAATATCCTATCAAGTCATATTGTTGGTACTAAAACTTGCTTTATGAACTTCAAGGGGCTCGCTGGCCACCGCAGCTTGGGTCGAGTGAGAAGTATGTGAATGTAAGCCATTTCAAAAATGTTCATCAAAATATCTTCAACGCTCCAGTTTCCATTAAAAGAATGAACTTCCCGTATTATATAAATTCTAGGGTACCATCATTTTGAACTCAAGCGATTAATTTAGTTTTATTTTCACAGATAGATATTTTAAATTTCATCACGTACTGTACTGAATATCATATACACTATCGCTCAAATGTATTTAGGCACTCTGTTTAGCAGCGAAAATATATGAAAACCCAGCAATCATGTGATAATATTTATTTTTTATGTACATCTACACATACGTTGATGAAAATATACTAAATAATTGCGAAAATTAAAATGTTTCATTTAAATCCTGTCTTCATCTATGTGACCTTCTCTTGACTTAATAATTGCAGCACACAATCGAGTCATTCTCGCAAAAGTTTTGCGAGAGTTTCTTTTGCTATTGAAGTCCAATATGACTGCAATATGTCCCACATGTCAGTAGCTGATGTTGGAGCCGATTTCCGTACTTTCCAATCCAGTTTATCCCATAGTTCCTCGATCGGATTCAAGTCGGGGCTCTTGGGAGGCTATTCCATAATATTGAGAGTTCCTTCCTCTTCTAAATATATAGCGTAAATACCCTTTGCATAATTTGGAAGAACATTTCAGGTCAATATCTTGCTGGAAGATAAAATATTGACCCAAAAGACGAATTCTGGAAGGGATTGCGTGGTTCTCCGAGTTTCACGGTAGCCTTCTTTTTTAATACACCGTCAATTTCCACAATGTTTCTTACACTTCTACCAGCAAAACAGCCCCACACCATCACTTAACCGCTTCCATGCATCAGGGTAGCAGCAATACACGCTTCTCTGGCACGTTCACCAACAGATTTACAAATATTCGCCTTCGGGTTCTGAACAGTTTAATTTGGACTTATCTGTACATAATACGTTGTTCTACTCTTCTATGGTCCAATGTTGGTATCACGAGCTCTTTTAAGTCGCTTTTGCTTATTTTGTTTGGGAAGAAACGGCTTTTACATCGGCATGTGGTTGTTGAGCCCACCTTTCTGTAAACGACGTTTTACTGTTGAAATACTGACTGGCTTTTGATGACCAACATTTAATTCTGCAGTGGTTTCTGGCGCTGTTTTACGCCTATTTAAATTGTTGGTAAGCACTGTTCTGCTCTCATCTGCGGATTTTATTGCTCACGGTCTCCCCTTTCGTTTTTCATTAAGATAACTTCCACTTTTCCGGTACTTTTTAGGGTTTTGTAAAATAATTTTACAAAGCCCTACTAGTTTCGCGACCTGTCCGTCCGTCTGTCCGTCCGTCCGTGTGTCACAGCACTTTTTCTCGCAAACTACTTAAGTTACAAACATCAAATTTTGTATGTAGATGTAAAGTGGTGTTCTCTTCAAAGTTCACCTACAAAAAATTTTATAAGGTCTGTAAGGGGGGTCTCCCCATACAGGAGAATGGCCCCTGAAAAAAAAATTTCATCAAAGGTAGCCGATATGGGTATCAAATGAAAGGTCTTGATAAGAGATTTTCAAAACAAGTCTTAATTTGATACTTTTTGCTTAGAGGGACGCGCATGGGGGGTGGGAAATGCATGAAAAATTTGTGTCCCCCCCCCCCCTCGCGATTGAACACCTATGATCCGAAAAATCTGAAAAAAAATTATGGTGGTAGGTGTTTATGAGTACAACAACAACAAATACCTTAGAAATCGAAATTTGCTTAACTTTGTTAATAATAGTATGATATTCGAATTTCACATTTTTCCCAATAAAATCGCATTGGTACCCTCAAACTGAACAAAATTTGACATTTACGTAGTCCTACTAAGGGTTCCTAAACTTTGTAAGTTTGATGAAAATCGAATGATATACACGAAAGTTATAGCAGTTTGAAATTTCTCCAAATACAACAACAACAACACATGATTTTGGTATTTTATTTACTTCTTCATCACTATTTTACAGAATTAATAATCCCAATTATAAACTAGAACTAATAGATTACGTGTTACGGTTAAAATATAAATATCATGTAAGAATTAATCTAAAGTTAACAATTAAGTAGGGTCTGAAATTAACGACAAAAGAATTTACTGCTCGTAGAGTACTCTCTGCAGCATGTTTTTAAATGATTCAAATGAGCCAGAAGGAGGACCAAGCTGGAGATTAAGATGGTCTCTTACCATACGAACCATCGGTGAGTGACTGTAAGTTACGGTTCTGGCAAACGGTATAGCGTAGTATTGCGACGACCTAGTGCGAGAAGGGGGACGTATGCTAATGGCGTTGTATAATTTCGACGATAACATGCCTCCAGATAATTTAAATAAGAAGCATTGATCCAGGAATTGCCTCCTTACCTGCAGTGAAGGTAGACCAAGGAAATTCAGGCGATCGTCATAAGGGCGATACGGGATGTTGTATTTGTAGAAAAGTGTGCGGGAGAACCTACGCTGCACAGATTCAACCGCCACCATGAGATAATTAAGATGTGGGAACCATATCTGGCATGCATATTCAAGAATTGGGCGAGCCAACATGACGAACAACCGAACACAGGTTTGAAAGCTGAAACATCTATGAGAGCAACGTAGGACAAAGCCCGCGATCCGAGAAGCTTTCTTGGTTTTTTCCAAAACGTGAACATTGAATTTCAACTGAGAATCAAATGTCACACCTAAATCGTTGAAACTCTCAACCGAAACGATAACTGAGCTTTCGATAGAGTATGAAAATTGAATGGGGTAAGTTTTATTGGTAAAGGCCATGGAAAGGCACTTAGATATGTTAAGTTGTAGTCGGTTTCTATTACACCAAGAGGACAAAGGTTTAAGTCATCCTGAAGAGCTTTATGGACTTTCCATCGGATCAGTCACTGCAGTTTTGATTTGATCTTCTTGAAAATTTCCAATAAGGTCAATAACATTAATATTTTTGAGAATTCATGATGTGAGTGATTTTTGTCGGTTTGCAATAAATTGGCGACCATTGAAAATAGAAAAACAATGGATTTTACTTTGAACGTGAAAATCTCTTAGACATATTTCTTGGCGTTATGCATTGCTGGTGACTGCATTTCTGAGAAGTTGGGTACAAAACCCTTCTGACATGAGCGTAGGTCTGTTTACCCAACTTGTTTACGTTATAATCGGCCGTAGCGTGAGGTATTTTATTTTTTATAGTAATTTCTTGGTTACTTATGCCACTTTTATGGTAAGCTATTATAAGCGCACGCGTTTCCGTACTCAATTCTTTTCACGAAAGCATTTTCAAACAAGTTGAAGTGGTAGGAAAGTGCTCCTGCCAGAAGGGTATTGTAAAACAATTAGTAAATCAAACAATATATTCTGCATATCAAAACTTGACATATACAGATTCCATAAATTGAGTGCGAAAATATAATTTTGGTTATTATGATTTTAAACTCGCCACCATTTTGTTTCACGTGTTTTGACCCCGTTGCTTGATTACTTATGATAACACATCAATATTACATAACATTTCTAAAATTTTTACCAAAATTCCTACATATTTGTAGTGTTTAGGACCGTTGCAAACGTGTGTCTCGCTAATATCACGTGTTAATGTTGTTGCAATTGTTAAATATTCAATCGGCTGTAACATAGCTGTTTATTGTTCAATTATTGTGAAAGTTTCGGGACACATACAATGACTTTTCAAAAACTTAAATTTTAGGTTTTAGGAAATTTAAGGGTTCCATTTTGATTTGTAAAATTTCTAAAATGTACTATTATTAACAAAGTTGATCGAATTTCGACTTCTGAGGTATTTGTTGCCCTTGTATTCCTAAAGCCACACCTCTGTGATTTTTTCCAGATTTTTCGGGTCACAGGTGTATATTCGTACATTTCCCCTTCCCCTGCACCCCTCAAAGCAAAATATGTTAGTATAAGGCCTGTTTTGAAAAGTTCTCATCAAGACCTTTCATTTGATACCCATATTGCCTACATGCGATGTAAACTTTTTTTTCGGGTGCAACTCCCCTATATGGGAAGACCCCCCTTAAAGGCCTTATAAATTTCTTTTCGCGAGGAAACTTTGAAGAGAGCGTCACTGCGCACCTAATTACAAAATCTTATGTTTCTAGCTTATGTATTTTGCGAGACGGATGGACGGACAGACAGGAAGTGATTTTAGTAGGGCATTATAAAATGATTTTACAATACGATATTTCGCTCACGACGTTAACAGAGTAAATACCAACTGCAACTGACCATAAGTCACGGATATCACTATAATCTTCTAGGAAGGTCATTTAAACATCATAACCTAAAATTCATCTGATAAATAACTTCCCCAGAAATTTCTACGAATGTTCATTGCAATTACATTGTACTAAACAATTTCCGGGAATTAGGCTAAATGTTGGTAAAGGAGAGTAATCCTTATCTCATATAATGGGTGTTTCTTACCTAATCACATTTTAAATACGTATTTTTTTCCTTGTAAATATAATACTGTATGAATAATCCATGACAAAAAGGGGTACCTAAACACTTTTGAGCTGTAGTGTATAACGGAGCCTTTCCCTGGAAAGAAAAAAATGCTCGATTTCTATTGAAAACTCTTGAAACTAAAATCCAAATGCAAATAATATCAAAGGTTGCCGAACGCAAGTAACTGAATGTTATCAATAAGTTGGAAAAAAAGAAAAACAAGTTGGGTAGCCAGACATACACTCATGTCAAAAGGGTTTTGTACTCAACTTACGAAATGCAATCCCCAGCAACGAATAAAGTTAAGAAACATGCCAAATAGATGTGTACGTTCAAAAGAAAATCTTCAATAAAAAAAAATACCGAAATCGTGTGTTATTGTTGTTTTAATTGGACAAATTTCAAATGGCAATAACTTCCGTGAATATGATTCGATTTTCATCAAACTTACAGAGCATTAAGACTACTTAAATATCAAATTTCGTTCATTTTAAGGGTATCCATATGCTTTTATTGGTGAAAATTTGAAATCATGATGATGAGCGAATTTTAACTTCTGAGGTATTTTTTGTCGTCGTACTCATGAACACCTGCCTTCATAATTTTCTTCCGATTTTATAGATCACAGGCGGCCAATCGCGGGGAGGGGGGGGGGTACTCCCGAATTTATCGGGTATTTCTTCTTCGTTCGCACCTCTTGAAGCAAAAAATGTTAGTTTAAGACTTGTTTTGAAAAGCTCTCATCAAGACCTTTCATTTGATGTCCATATCGCCTACGTGCAATGAAAATTCATTTTCAGGGGTCACTCTCCTGTATGGGGAGCCCCTCCTTACATACTTTATACATTTTTTCGTGGTTGAAATTTCAAGAGGACACCATTTTGTACCTTTATGCAAAATTTGATGTTTCTAGCTTATATCGTTTGCGAGAAAAATTGCTGTGTCCCACAGACAGACCCACGGACGGACAGACAGGACGCAATTTTAGTAGGGTTTTGTAAAATTGTTTTAAAAAACCCTAAAAGCCAGTCAAAACAATTGAAAACTACATATAACTAAAGAACAAAACGATTCTTCTACGTACATAAGTTCAAAGTCTACGGTTCGAATCCCACTGCTCACGATGAGCAAGTGACTCTTCGGAAAGACACGACCGTGCACTAATGATACGAACTGGTTTAAAGAACATAACATATTGTAGCTGCGTAGATGAATCAACGGCCAAAGCGTGATACTAACCAAAGCACCTTTTTGAGTGCCAATACATGCGATCAACATAATGAGATACACTATTTCTAATCGAAGCCTCGAAATGGGCTGTAGTGCTAAAACGAAACATTAGAACTTTACTTTGAGTTTACAACTAATATTTAACAACTTAAATCTAATTAATGTTACGAGGAAGCTGAAGTTGCTGGAGAGTACTCTCACTAGAAGTGTATTGTAAACTAATTAGCAACTCAAACAACATTATCTGAATATCAGAACTAGATTCATTCATAGATTCCATAATTTGAGCTCGGGTAGCTAAATTATGGTTCTTATGAATTTAAATTTGCCACCACTTTCCTGTCAGTAGGTTGCCCTCTTGATTTGAGTATTTATGATAATACAATGATGTTACAAATCATTTCTAAAACGTTCATCAAAATTCTTACATATCTATAGTATATATCAAATTTTACGGAATAGGTCCCCAGTACCTCGTGTTTTCGTGCTGTAATTGTTGAATACTCAGCCGCCTGAAACTTAGTTGTTTACTACCCAATCCCTGGGAAAGTTTCAGAGCACATGCACTCATTACTACGAAACACAAGTACAACAGCAAGTTTAAAGGTCCTTTTTCGATTAAATAGGCAAAAACGTAAAATTCATAAGATTTACTATTATTAACAAAGTTGATCGTATTTTGACAGCTGAGGTATTTGTTGCCTTTGTATCCATAATGACTTACTTCCAAGATTTTTTTCCATTTAGTTGGATTATAGGGGTCCAATCGCTAGGGAGTGGGGACACAAAATTTTCCTACATTTTCGTTCCTTCTGCAACCGTCGGAGCTAAAAATGTTTGTTTAAGATCTGTTTGGAAAATATCCCATCTAGACCTTTCATTGGTACCCATATTACCTACCTTTGATGAATATTTTTTTCAAGGGTCACTCCCCTACGTAGGGAGACCACTTAAAAACTTTATAAAATTTCTTTTATAATAAAAATTTGAAGAGGGCACCATTTGACGCCTATCTGCAAAATTTTATACTTCTAGCTTATATGCGTCGCGAAAAGACTTGCTGTGACACAAGGACAGACGGATGGACGGACAGACAGGTCGCGAATTGAATAGTGTATTGTAAAATTGCCTCACAATACCCTAAAAAACGTTCATTACTGCTAACAGAACAGTCTTACATTAATTCAAGATCAAATTTCTAAATGGCGACGGTTCAAATATGAAATTTTTTCATATTTTCGTGGGCTTCTAGCGGCCAAGCTCCTCAACCAATTTCGATGTACCTTGCAATTAAAGCTTATTAAAGCAAGTTCTTTCATTCTGAAATTATAAAAATCGAATGATAAATAAAAAGTCGGAAATTTTAAACTTAATATTTTTAGCTGTCACTTAAAAAAATTGAATACTATTATTCTGTTCAGAGTTCAACTCCGATTCGAATAACACACTTGGTGGTGAGACGTTAAGACAAATTTCTTTTGAGTAATCCTAGATTGAATGCTTTAATTCAACATGATGGTCAGAAGGTTAGCGAAACTCGTCATTATAGAAACAACTGGCTTTCATTAAAAGTATTTGTACGACATAAAGTTTTTCTAAAAGAGTGTTAAACTTTCCAAAAGGGCGCCATTCAAATTATCGTCTGCTTTTTGGAACAAAGGGTACCTAAGAGAAATGCACCTTTTCATCCAGTGCTACCAATGGGAATTTGTTTTTGTCAAAAGTAGTCGAATGGGGTATCAAATGAAAGGTCTTGATTAGAACATTTAAATTCTGAAACAAAAAGTCGTGTGCATCAGGAGTCCAAGGCTCCCCCTCTTTGCGATTGGACACGCTTAAGCTGAAAAATCTGTTGTAAGTCATAGAGGTACCTCTTCATCAATGAAAGGGCAACAAATATCTCAGAAGTCAAAATTCACTAAACTTTGTTAATAAAAGTTTGATTTGTAAATTTAACACTTTCCACCACAAAATTAATATGCAACCCTTATATTTCTTAAAATTTTAGAAAATCCTTATGTGCATTACATGTAATCATAAAAACAATAAGACGTGTTAATGACTGGTACATATTTCAGATCGACTTAGACATTCTTATTTTCTTCAGATTTTCATGAAAATGTAAGAAAAAGTGTTTAGTTTGAATATATTTAATTGACCAAGCATTCAAAGGGATTATTTAAGCTGAAAATAGGTGGCTATTATATCTTTCGGATGAACTCTCTTCTGCAAGTATAAGAATTCGAGCGATCGATTCATGCTTTCAAAAAATTTGCTTACCACCTTAGGATGTTACATGGTCCTTCTGATAGGAGCACTATCCTGTCTACTTACTTACATTGTATATTTATCATCGCAATTAAATGATTGAAAAATGCTAGGAGTTCAACATAGACGTGCACCAAGTTTTCGTTGACTTTAAGCAAGCATTCGACAGTAATGATCGTAACGTACCATACCAAGTAATGCTTTGCTTTGGCATCCCAGCCAAATTAGTCCGTCTTACCAAAATGACAATGACGTCGACAACCTCCCAAGTCCGCATCAATAACCAACTCAACGATGCTTTTGTCACAAATATCGGACCAAAGCAGGAGGATTAGCTGGCTCCATCGCTACTCAATTTGGCTCTGGAGTACGTCATAAGGAAGCTACCTGTTGATACACAAGGTACATCACTATACAAGTCAAGCCAAGTAGTAGCCTATGCAGATGACCTCAACATTTTGTCGCGGTCATCCCGCTGCTGACGATGAGATTTGTTTCAAGTGACACTTCGGACAGGCTATACGGCCATCCAGTCATGATATGAACTCTGAAGAACAGAACGTATTGCAGCTGAATAGATGAATCAATCAGGGACCTTTCATTTGATACCTATATTGGCTACCTTTGATACAATTTTTCAGGGGCCACTGCCCTGTATGGAGAGACCCCCCCTTATGCAACTTGTAAAACAGACCGACAGACTACCGCAATTTTAGTAAGGGTTTGTTAAATTATTTTAAAAAATCGTAAAAACTGTTCGCACTCCAAAAAACTTCGTCAAAGAAAAGTGTATAATGAACCATACCAAGCTGACATCCCCAAAAATATGACTGAAGTATTGTGTCCAAAAATAGAAACAAGGAGCTTCTCTCCAGAGAGAAGGTCGAAAAATACTGTAACCGCTGAGCGCTATCATAAAAAAAAGGCTAATGCGAAAATTGGAAAATATTCTGAAAAGAATTAAATAAGAGTATCAATTGCAGAAATATTAGCAAAGTGTTAGGAACAGACACCAAGCATTACCGGGTGGAGCTGTTTAACAGGGCAGAAGGCTGAAGAAGGACAGAAGGTTAAAGAAGAGCTAAAGGCTTTGTCTCTGAGGAAGCCCAGATAGCTTCATCTCTTAACACCATCAAAAGAATGGCCTTTTGTTCATTCAAAAGAGGCCTGGGGTAGAGGGGGGAAGAAGAGGCACTTGGTGGAAATGGAACGTTGGACCAGGGATTCTAGGTAGTGCTGACAAACCATTTCAAAAATGTTCCAGAAAATAAAGTTATCATGTGATGCAGATGCAAGCAACGTTCATGAAACCTAAGTATGGCCGATCCTACAAGAATAGGTTACAGGAGATTGTGGGAGGGGTCAAGCCCGAAGGCACCAAAACTACCATTAAAGCAGTGGAAACATCCCGGTCTGACCTCATATGGACCAAATTCGGAGCAGAGGTCAATAATATGGAAAAATTTTGCGACACAGCCTGGAAGGTAATTGGAAGAAGATCAAATAAAGTCTCTTCTGAGCCGATGATGGCGATCGAAATAAGGGACATCAACTGTTTCACAAACGTGACTGAGTTAGAAGATGCCATCAAAAAAGAGTCCCCTGGGGTAGGCAGAGTTAAAGCAAGGTCAACACATAAAAACAATAGAGGAAAACCTATGGCCATCATCAACTTGATCAAGAAGGAAGCTGAACAACTTTTGGGTAGGGGCAAAATAAAAATAGGTAGGGTCATCTTTAAGGAACGGCAGAGAGCAGTAAATCCCGATTTCTTTAGTGCTTTGGTTGTCATACCACAGGGGTGCAAGGGACTCAATAGAAGTTCCCTATGCTACACATGTAGTGACGTAGAATATAAAAGAAAAAAGTGTACGGGGAGGCACATTGTATCCTTTGCAACGATGCTGATACAAGACTGGATTTCAAGCACATTTTAAGATCAGGAAAGTCTCGAGCTCTAGTTAAAGTAAAAGAATGGCCCATTTGCCATAGGTACACCGAAACCACAGTACCACTATCCATAATTTGCTTAAGCAATGCGAGAAGGACATAAAAGTTGACTTTTTAACGATGAGTGAGCAACACCATTTTAAAATTTGGTTATGGTGGTACTCTGACAAAATTAGTACTACTCCCGTCTGGGTGCGGAACAGTGTTGATTTCTTAGCGGAGGTCTTCGGACGGGAAGATAGTTTTGTGTGTAACCTGAGATCTCAGCTTAACCGAATTCACGGTTCGATTGACATCTACTTGATCCAGCTGAAATCATCATTATTATTTTCTTGATAAAATCTTGAATCAACCATCATAAATTTTATTTCGTGATTAATCTACGATATTTGAAAAAATTGAATCAGTAAGGTATTGATTAATTCTTCCTTCATAAAAGAGAAATAGTTCTTAGATAATTATCATTGCAAATAATAATTTTATCACAATTTAATCATACAATTCTTCTATCGTCAATTAATTTTGATGTCTGATTGAATATATTTTATTTTTATATGACATAATGAATTAACTAAAGTGTTAAAAGATGTAATATAGTACAATGTGAATACAAAACGCTACAATATTTCCTCCCTAGCGTTAGCGTTGTAAAAGAAAAGTATTAAAACAAGTTGGGTAAACAGACCTACGCTCATGTCAGAAGGGTTTTGTATTCAATTTACAAAATGCAGTCAACAGATCGAATCAAATCAAGAAACATGTCAAAGACGATTTTATTGGAGAAAATGTGATATTCCAAGATCATGCTTTTATTAACAAAATTGAACGAATCTCGACATCTGATGTTTTTGGTATTGTTATACTCATAAATATCTCCCATGATAATTATTTCAGATGTCCATCCGCTACGGAGGAAACACATTTTTCATGTATTTCCCCCTTGTGCTCCCACTGAAGCAAAAACTGACAGTTTAAGAACTGTTTTGAAAAGCTCCCATGAAAACTTTTATTTCATACTCATATCGGCTACGTTTGATGATTTTTTTTTCAGGGGCCACTCTCCTGTACTGTTATCATCGATTAATGGCCGATTTTTTCGAATCCTAGAATGGTTACAAAACCCTTTTGCTAGGAACTCTCTCCCACCCCCTTGGCTTGTTTCACTTATGAGCATTGATTGTAGGTACTCATTTTCAGTCATTCATTAAATTGAATCAAGTGTTCAAAGCATGCACCTTAAACGTTGAAGTTGGGAAAAAATAACTCAAAATTATTCAATCTTCGCATTTAAAACAGCCACTTTTTTGTTTTACGATTACTGATACTACTACCTGAACCTTTTCCCAAAGATATACATGATACCTACCATTCCTGAAATTTTCATGCAAATCCTAGCAAAACTGTAGTATCGGAGTCGGTAAAAAGCGCATGTTGTTCCATAGCCATATGTTGCCATAGCAATAAATGCAGCGCGTATGCTTCCATAGTAATACAGGAAATTTCAAACCGCTATAACTTCGCTAAATATGATTCAGTCTTTATGATAGATCAATCTTATAAATGAACATCTACTCACTTAATTTCATTGAATTTAAGGGTACCGTTATTCAAGAAAGCATAAAATCGATAAATCATACTATTGCTAACAAAGTTGAGTGAATTGTTACTTCTAACGTATTTGTTGTTTTTGTACTCACCAAGGCCTACATCCCTGATTTTTTTCAGATTTTTCGGATCACAGGTGTCCAATCGCGAGGGGGGGGGAGACACAAATTTTTCGTGCATTTCCCCTCCCTGTGTGCCCCTTAAAGCAAATTTTGCCAAACTAAGACCTGTTTTGAAAAGTTCTCATCAAGACCTTTCATTTGATACCCATATCGGCTACCTTCAATGAAATTTTTTTTTCGAGGGCTCACTCTCCTATATGGGGAGACCCCCCTTAAATACCTTTTAAAATTTTTTTTTTGTAGTTGAACTTTGAAGAGATCACCATTTTACACCTACACACAAAATTTGATGTTTCTAGCTTAAGTAGTTTCCGAGAAAAACGGCTGTGACACGGACGGACGGACGGACGGACAGACGGACAGACTGGTCGCGAAACTAGTAGGGTTTTGTAAAATTATTTTACAAAACCCTAAAAATTAATATATATTTATTCGTTATCATTTATTAAATTGTTATGAACTTTGAGCTCTGGTTTCATTCTATCAATGGGAATGGTTTTTAATTTTCCATTATTTTGAACGAGGAAATTCGTAAGGTTCCTTTTAATAACTTTATAATATCCTTGATAAGGTAAAGACCAAGATAATTTTCTATTAACTGCTTTTATAAAAACCCTTTCGCAATCATCAAAAGATTTAGGCATATTAATTTTAACTTGTTTTGTTTTCGTTTCTTTACTATTTAAGGTTTTAAAATGATTTTGAGGAACTGATAAGAAATTTTCTGAATCCAAATTATTTGATTTTGTATGTTTGTCGAAAAAACTAGCTGGGTTTTTGATATTTTTGCCATATAGCATCTCAACAGGGGTAGCGTTGATTGATTCCCTCCACGAGGATCTATATCCTAAAAGAATGATTATCACGAGTTTGAACTGCGGTTTCTTTATTTACTTGTAGATGATATCCTTTTTGTTGATGTATCTTTAAATGGATAGCATTCTGGCCATCGAGAGAAACGATCAATAACTCTAAGTAGATAGGAATATCCTTGAGAAGGGGGTAATGGTCTTACAATTTTTAAATGAATATGCTGAAATCGTTTTGCAGGTAGTGGTATGTGGCCTATTTTGGTTTTATTGTATTTATTAATTTTGTTCTTTTGACGAGCTTCACACGCTTGTGTCCAATTGTCAATGTCTTTATTCATTTTAGGGTAAAACTAATCTTTTGTGATGGTTTTTCTGGTGGAATTAATACCAGAACGTGAAAGGTTATGATATGAGCTGACTATAGTACGTCATAAATTAGTGGGAACAAAAGGTCTAAAAGTTTCCAAAATTTTATTACACCACAGAGTTGATGTCTTATCAGAAATTTTAGTTTGAACTAATTCAGTTTTAGAGTTAAATTTAGAAAGATCTAGGAACATTTTAAGTTCTGGATCCTTTTGTTGTTCCTTTGCTTAACATTTTAAGTCGATTTCTTTTAAATTAATAACGTGAGATAAAGTATCTGGTACTATATCAATTGATCCTTCGATATATCGAATATCCGTCGTAAATTAAGAAATATAATCAATGTATCTCTCTTGACGAGGATTCTTTAGAGATTTGATGTAAAAATACTAATCAAAGGTTTATGGTCGGTTAAAACTGTAAAATTTCGACAGCACCTAAAATTTTTAGTTGCTCAATATATAGCCAATAATTCACGATCAATGGTAGAGTATTTCTTTTATGCTGGACTACCAGTTCCCATTTAATAACTGTTGTAGAATTGGTCCAACACTACTTTTTGAAGCATCAGTTGCGATCGAAATGGTTGAATTATTATTTGGACAAGTTAATAAGGTGGTATTAGCTAGACAATTTTTTGCTTTATATAGACCAATGGAAATCCTTATTCGATTTACTTTTTTTTTTTAGTAATGTGAAATGATTGCAAATCGGAGTAACATTAGCTAAATTTGGAATGAAACGTTGATAATAATATATCATTCCTAAAAATCTTTGAGTTGATTTAATCGACCATGGTGTTGTTTCTACATTTGTATTTGAGGGTTTGATACCTTTTGTCGAAATATCATGACCCAAAAATGTTAATTTGGGAACACCGAAAATACATTTTGAAAGTTTAATTTTTAAGTCATATCTTGTTAAACGTTCAAATACTTTTCTAATATGGTGTTGATGTTCTTTATTTGATTTACTTAAAAACAATGATGTCATCAGGATGAGCATAGATAAAATCTAGACCATTTAAATCTTCATGCATCATTCGTTGAAAAGTTTGAGCCGCATTTCTCAAGCCGAAAGGTATGCAGGTAAATTTAAATAAGCCAAACGGATTAATAATGGCTGTTTTAAAAATATCCTGAGGAGCGACAGAAATTTGGTGATAAACACGAACTAAATCAATTTTGAAAATATATTACAACCACTCAAATTTATTGAAAAATCCTGGATGTGAAGAATCGGATGTCTATCAGATTCTGTTACAGCATTTAGCCTACGATAATCACGACAAGGGCGCCAATCTGATGAATCTTGTTTTGAATTCATATGTAGAGATGTTGAACATGAAGATGAGGAAGGTCAACATATACCAATTTTCATCATATATTCAAACTCAGTCCGAGCTTTTTTTTAATTTAAAAGCGTTCAGTCATCTTACTTTAGAAATAGGTAAATGCCCTTTGGTTATTATTTTATGTACTATAAAATGTTTAACTGGTTGATTGAAGTCTGGTTCCTTAAGCAATCCTCGGAATTCTTTTATAAAGGCGGATAGGTTTAACTTTTGTTAATCCATTATCTGCCATTTGGATAATGGATGGTTTTAGTTTAGTTTTATATTTACATGGTGATATGCATTTGGTAGCTTTATCATCAAATTTGTTATGGTACCAACAAAATTCATGTTTAATTTTGTCATTCTTATTGTTATTGTAGCTGCAACTCCTACTTCTACTTCTAGAGTCAAAACGATTACTATGGTAATAATTATAAGGTTTCTGTAAATTTAAATTTAGACCTTTGATCATGTTCATTTTTCATTTGTTGATTTTCTGCTATTATTCTAGCCATTGTGTAATCGGTTGAGCTAGATGTGCTAGGAGAGATTGAATTGATTGTAGAATTCTGAAAAGGATGTATTTCTATGATATCATCTGCTAATTTTGTTAAAACTTCTGGGTTTGAATTTGGTTTTGATTTAAGAATTGCCTGAACAAATGTCGTAAATTTTCTCAACCAAAGTTTTAAAATTAATTCATTAGACACCATTGCAAATTCTCTCCAACTGTTTGCATTTTCCAATTCTGATCCCCAATGCCAGTTCCAAAAAGTAGTTCTTCCAGTCGTTCATTTTCTGAAAGTGAATGCCTATCAATCAAAGCTTTTTTGATTATGGTATATGCAGCAGTAGAATAATAATAATAATTATTATTAGTAAACCCATTTTGAATGATATCATATACAGAATCAATCATTTCTGGAGGGAGGGATGACATTAAATACTCAAATTCAGTCAACTCTTGAGTTATGTTTCTAAATGAAAAATGTGGTACAAAGTAGGGTTTCTTTCCCGGGATACCGGGAAATGGCCCAATATTCCACTTTTTCGTAATCCCGGGAAATTTTCTTAGTTCCCGGGATTTCCCGGGAAAAAATTAAATTCAGAATTTTTATGACTTCGATCACATTTCAATCGAAGCAATTCAACTTTCAGACTTTTTTCCGTCACAACACGTAAACAGATTATTTTAAAATGAATTTCAGTCATAATTCCCTAAGAATGCAATGTTGGAAAGGTTTGTATGAATAATATTCAGTATCCCGGTTCAAGCGTCGTGCCATTTTGTCAGGTTCGTAAAAACCGTGCACCTTTTTTATGAATTCAATGGGTGAGTTCAGACGATTCAGCCTGCTGCCGGCCGCAAACAGGTTAATAAAGTTTTCTTGGACAAGAAGGACGCGACGTCGAGATTGCCTTCTCTCGACGTCGCGTCCTTCTTGTCCAATTTATTATTGCTATTAGAAACCATAATAAAAAAAATATTTTTTCACCCTATGGCAAAATTTCTCTTTGCCTTTATGGACCTTCTGTCCAATGTTTAATACGTTGAAAAAGAACTTAGAATGTAAACATTTTAATATATGTAAACACTACCTTCTGTAGAAAAATCAGTCATTTCATTCTTTTTAGTAAAAAGTGTGATATGGTTTGCTTGTTTTGCGTGGAGTCCAAAAGTGTTCTTCAATAAGGATAGTTGTGTGATCTGTGGTCAGTTTGTTCTTGGATCAGATATTTTAAAAAATTATTTTGGTAAGTGAAACTATCGTCAGTTTGTGCATTTTCACCGTCGTGTAATTCAAGCCAATCAGACGAAGAAGACTTACGACTTATTGAGGATGAATTGAGTTAATATTGTTTCAAAGCTCCACCTTTTCAAATTGACATTTTTCAAATAAAATTGTTCTCTATGTTTGTATTTCAATATTATTTCAGGTGTATATTATAAATATAGCCATGTCTGACTCTACTTCGAAGTCCTTTCTTTGGCAGCATTTCATAAAAGAAAACGATGAAACTGCAAGAGCATATTAAAGTGTAGAGGTTGGTCAACAAGTGGCTTGCTTCGACATTTACATGTAAAACATAATGTAACAAAAGGTACTCAATCTGATTTGTCAACATCAGGTTGTAGTGAAACCAACAAAAGAAAGAAAGATAGTGATGATAAAACTAAATGCACATAACAAAAAAAGTCACTCCTTACATATTTCCTTCCCGCTCATAGAGAAACACTGGGGGAAATAGTTAGTAAGCTCGTTTGCCTCGATGGATTCACGGTGAATGCAATTACAAAAAGTAACTTCATAAGGAATTCGTTACGTAACAAAGGATTTGCATTACCTCAAAACCATAGCGACGTAATGAAGCTTATATACAAACAATATGACCTAATGAAAAGTCAAGTAATAATCGAAATTTGTTCAAAATTAAACGTAGGACAACGTTGTAGTTTGACGCTGGACGAATATACATCGCTCAAAAACCGACGATATTTAAATGTAAACGTCCATTATAATGAACTAAAGTTCTTTAATTTGGGAATGATGAGAATAAGTGGATCCTTTTCATCGGAAAATTGTGTTGATATGGTGAGGAATAAGTTGAAGGAATTCAAAATTTCTATTGAAATCCATATAGTTGCATGTGTTATTGATGGTGCAAGCATGATGGTGAAGTTCGGAAAAATTATGGCTGTGTGTGATGTTCTTTATAAAAAAAGAGTAGATTTTGAAGAGACTCCTAATGAAATAAATATATCACAGATAGAAGAAGATGGAGATGAAAGCGATGAGCTAATTGAATATTTAGAAAAGGCCATTAATATAAAATTTGACGCGGGTCTATCAATGGAAGGCATATGTAATATAGCTTATAAAGAAATAACTTCTAAAATTGATATTAATGAAGCTGTAAATAAAGTAAGTGTTATTGTAAAATTCTTTCGAAAATTGCCTCTGAAGAATGATATTTTACAAAATTATGTCAAAGCACAGTTTGGGCATGAAAAGATGGTTTACTTAGATACTAAAACACGTTGGAATGGCTTGTTAGATATGCTTGAACGATTTTTAGATTTAAGATCAGCAATTTCTAAGACGTTAATTGATATCAAAGTGCCCATGACTTTGACTCATGAAGAATTAGAAACGTTGAGTGCCATTGCAGCTTTCTTAAAGCCTATCAAAATTGGAATAGAAAAACTGGGTAATCGAAGTGCAACTTTGTTAACTGCGGAAGGAGTGTTTTCTTTCATTTTTGATGAGTTAAATCAACAAAATACAGAATTTTCCAAGCACATGAAATGCTCTCTGATCCAACGAATAAATGAAAGGCGCCCAAAAAGCTTATTTGGGTTAACGCAGTATCTAAATTGTGGCAAAAAATACAACGCTACTGCAATTTTTGATCTGCCATGTTTACCAACTAAAAGCGCGTTGATTCAACAAGGTAAAAAAATAATAACGAGGCTATTTTGCGTGGAGGGTGAACCATCGTCAAACTCTTCATTCTACGAAGAAGAGAGCTCAGAAAATGAAGTAACACTAACTCTGAGCGAAAGATTTTTTTTTTTTTTTTTTTTTTGTGGTAGGGAGGTGAAGGCATTTATGCCCGCCGAGTCTGGCAGTGTGGGACTCCCATGGAGGATACCTTTGGACTACCCACTAAACACCTCCCCTGTCAATCTGAGAACCTAGCCTGGAACCGTTTGACACATTACTTCGGGCCAGGTCTCGTTTTGTTACGCCGTGGGGCACCTTCAAGCTGGGGAGTCCCTTTCCTAGCGGGAGGGGAGGGGGGAAGAGGAATTGCCAGAAGAGCGATCCCCCAGCCCCAGTGCCTCCGGCTGTTGTGAGTCCCTTTTATATTTTAGGACTGCCCGAGCATAATGTGCCACCTGGTTCCATTTGTCAACCGATTCGAGCATCACCGCAACTATATTATCCGGGGTGAGCTCTCCCGTCTCCCTGTAGAGTTCCCTTCGCAGCCTGGCCCATTTGGTACACGCAAAAAATGTGTGACAGGCATTGTCCTCCTCTCCTGGGCAAAACCGACAATCGGGAGACCGTGACTTGCCGATCTTGTGCAGGTAAGACTGAAAACACCCGTGCCCGCTCAAAAGCTGGGTCAGATAGAAGTCAGTCTCACCATGCTTTCGATTTAGCCACGGTCTCACATCCGGGATGAGGCGCGCAGTCCACCTTCCCTTCGTGCAATTCCTCCAAGACTGCTGCCAATCGTTGAGCGAGCGTTGTCTCTCCTCGCGAACAACGATCTCCCTCGCATCCTCGTTTCGGCGCAGGTAAATAGCACGGCGCTCTCTAGCAAGGAGGGCGACAGGTATCACGCCTGCAATCACTCTCACCGCCGAGTCGGAGACTGTTGGATACGAAGATGCAATTCTCAGTGCTCCTCTTCTCTTTACCTGTGCCAATCGTTTTCGGTATACCTCCTTGCTGAGAGCGTCGCCCCATACCTCTGCTCCGTACAGTAGCACTGACCCTACAGCACTCATCAAGAGGCGTCTTCTTGATGGGCTGGGTCCCCCTACGTTGGCCATAAGTCGACTCAGGGCCGATATTCCCGAAGCAGCCTTCTCAGCCGTTGCCCTGATTTTCTCAGAGAAACTCATCTTCGAGTCGATCAGTAGCCCCAGGTACTTCACCGCTGGCTTCGATTCGATTTGTATATCTCCAATACTGATCATCCTTACTCTAGGGATTCTCTTTTTTGTCAAGATGACCACTTCGGTTTTCTCCAGTGCTAAACTGAGCCCGCGAGCAGTCATCCAGTCCCTCACTCGGCGCATTAGCATACCTAGCCTAAGTTGTGCTTGTTCAACGGTGCGTCCGGCGACCAGAGCCGCAACATCATCCGCATAGCCGACCAAGCGCGACTCATCTGGCATCTCAAGTCTCAGTAGCCCGTCGTAAGACACGTTCCACAGGTCCGGACCAAGGATAGATCCCTGGGCAACACCCGATGTAATTTCCATCCTTCGTTGGCCCTGTGTCGTGTCATAGAGCAGGCTTCGGTCCTTAAGGTAGTTCCTCAAAAGCCGCATTAGATATTCTGGAACTTGAAAAGAGTTTTCCAGCGTATCCAGAATATCCACCCATCTAGCGGAGTTGAAGGCATGAGCGAAAGATTGGAGAAGGCTATTCAGTCAAAAACAAGAATTCAACGTTCTAGCAATATCAAAAGTAGCTCCAGCTTCAGCAAGATTATAAAGCAAGAATTTCTGTTGTTTGATGCTACCGAAAATCAATCCTCTAGCATAATTAAATTGGGTGAAGCTCTGAAAACTATACTGCCAACATCAATAGAAGCTGAAAGAGCCTTTTCTGCGGCAGGATCATTTTATTTGCTTTAACGTCATTAAATATACAAACATATGAAAAACATTACATTTTTTAAATATTTTTATTTAAAATATTATCATTCATAGCACTGTGTATAACTTATTTTAATTTTTCATAATTTTATGCATAAATATACACACATGCATATGGACATAATATAATATTGTAGTTTTATAATCTTCAGAAAATTAAATTTATGAAAAGGAATGACTTAGTTTTTCAATTTCGATATATTTCCGGTTTCCGGGTTACTGGTAGCTATTATTTTCAAATTTTTTACTTTCCCGGGAATCTCTGGAATGACTTTTACTTTCCCGGGAAGAAGAAAAGGCCGGGAATTCAGAAACCCTAGTACAAAGTATGTAAACCATTGGATCGGTAATTGGCTCCAAATTGGTGGTAATTTTAAAGATACCGCATTAATAGTATTTGATATTGGATTTGGTGGAGAAAAATCTCCATTAACAAGTCCAGAGTTCACAGCATTAGTTGATTCATTCGTCAATATTATTATGATAATTGACTGTAATATATTGTATTGTTATTATGTTAATAAAATTATTATTAACATTTCGTTAAAAGGAAAGAAATAATATGTTATAGTTTTAGTTATTATTTTAATTATTATATATACTGTTAGAAACTGGACCAATATATTTGAATCATCTAGCATGGATTCAAATTGTGTTTTGCTGGGAAGATTTTAGTGATTTCACTACAGTGGAGACCTGATTAACCAAACAGTGGTTATACAGATTTGCAAATACTTTTTCTGCTGTTAGCTGCGTTTGCATGGATATGCATGGACATATCGCACTGGAAGTTCCAGTCCACATCTTACTTGATGTGTTCCCCATATGTTCAGATACTGTTTTCGTTAAGCAGTTGCCAATCGTTACGTAGCACTCATGTTACATACATATGTATCAAAAAATGCCGAAGCGCAAAAGAAGGGATAAACCGGTCGTGAGTTGGCTGATAAGTATGGTGTAGGCAAATCCACTATAAGTGATCTCAAGAAGAATACCCAATCGATTTTAAAATACACTTGCAAACTAGACAGCGAAGAAGGGAGCCAACATCGAAAAGCGATGAAAAAACTGAAAAATGAACTTTTGGAGGAAGCATTGTATTGCTGGTTTCTACAAAAATAGTCAATAGGGCAGCCGATATCTGGCCCTTTGCTCTGTGAAAAAGCATTGCAGCTGAATCAAAAAAAATTGTGGCAATGATTTGTTTGCGGCACAGAATACGTGAAATGGAAATTCAAGATGAAAGAAGTTGAAGCAGCAGGAGATTGCTCCTGCCAGAAGGGTTTTGTAAAACACTTAGTAAATCACACAATATATTCTGCATATCAAAACTTAACTAATATACAGATTCCATAAATTGAGTTCGAAAAATTATTATGGTTTTTATATTTTCGAATTCCCCGCCATTTTGTTTCAAGTGTTTTGAACCCATCGCTTAATTGGTCCTGATAACACATCAATGTTACAAACCATTTCTAAAATTGTGTCTAGTTCCGTTGCAAACGTGTATCTCCCTAGTATCACGTGTTAATGTTGGTGCAACTGTTAAATATTCAATCGGCTGTAACTTAGCTGTTTATCGCCCAGTTATTATGAAATTTTTAAAACACATGCAATCACACATACAAACTTAAATTGTAGCTTTTGGCAAATTTAAGTGTCCTATTTCGATTTTTTGGCAAAAATGTAAAATTTATAAAATGTACTATTATTAACAAAGTTGATCGGATTTCAACTTTCAAGGTATTTGTTGCCCTTGTGCTCATTAAGTCTAATACCTGTGGTTTTTTTCAGATTTTTCGGGTCAAAGGTGTCGCGAGGGGGAGACACAAAATGTCCGTGCATTTCTCCTTTCCCTGCACCCCTCAAAGCAAAACATGTCATTTAAAGACCTGTTTTGAAAAGTTTTCATCAGGACCTTTCATTTGATACCCATACTGCTTACATGCGATGCAATTTTTTTTTCAAGGGCTACTCCACTATATGGAGAGACACCCCCCCCCCCCCCCCCAAATCACCTTATAAATTTCTTTTCATGGTGAAATTTTGGAGAAAGCATCACTTTGCACCTACTTACAAAATCTTATGTTTCTAGCTTACGTAGTTTGCCAGAAAAAGTGGAGTGACCCACGACGGACGGACGGACGGACAGACTGACAGACAGGACGCGATTTTAGTAGGGTATTGTACAATGATTTTACAAAACCCTAAAAATGCCTGATGATGAGGATGCAGCAAACGCGTTTAAGGGTATTTTTATAAAACCATTGGATGAAACTAATTAAGACTTTGACTCTGTCTAAAATGCCGATGAAACTGGGTTAAATTGGAAATCATTATTGTCGAAATCTTCAGCTCCTGGAAACAAAACAAGTAAAGAGCGAGTAACAATATTAGTTTGTGCAAATGCTACTAGGACGCGTAAAATGCCTCTGCTTCTCATTGAAAAATCGAAAAACCCGTGATGCTTGTAAAATGTTAGGTTTCCCTTAGTATATAGAAGCCAAAAAAGTGCTTTGATGAGCACCAAAATATTTATTGACTAGTATGACAACATTTTTATACCTAAAATGAAAAAATTTCAGTACGAAATCGGCAAACAAGGAAATATCCTACTTTTATTGGATAACGCGCCAATCCATCCTTTGCCTTAATTAGTAGAGAGAGAGAAACAGAGAGAAAATGGCTTGTTTAAAGAGAAATGTTTGCTCAGCAGTTCGGCCTCCTAGAGCAAGAATTAATGAAGTTGCTCGTTCCTGCTCATTGCAGTGATTTGTCCTAGCGGTGGCTCCAAACTGTTTTGTAGATACTCCAGACCGTTTGCCCGTTGAAGTATTGGTACTTTCACATTTCTGGATGTACTTTGTGCTGCGGTTAAACTCGAATGTATGCATATATATATATATATATATATATATATATATATATATATATATATATATATATATATATATATATATATATATATATATATATACATAGTCCTGCCATAAGTTCTGTCACATAATTTCTCACATTGGCAACACCTTTATTTTATGAGTGACATTTCAATATCGGCCAGTTTTATAAGCGTCAAATGTTGTTGACAGTTGATGGTCATTTAAAGTTTGTTCATTAACGTGTGAAGATGGAATGGGGTGTAAATGAAAACCGAATTGCAGTTATTGCACTACATAAGTGTGGAAAATCCGCGAGTGAAATTTTCAAGTTGTTGTGCCCGTTAAAAATAACGCAAAGATTTGTGTATCGTATTGAAGATCGACCTCGTTCTGGACGTTCGCGTGATGTACGTTCTTCTGCTGCCATCAAAGCGGTCGAGAGTCGAATTCGTCGAAATCCGCTCCGTAAACAACGAATCATGGCTCGAGAGATGAACATCTCCACCCGAAGTATGTCTCGCATCATAAAATCGGACCTCGGGATGAGTGCCTTTCGGCGATCAACGGGACATTTGCTGACTGAGCAGTTGAAGCAAATTAGGAGCACCAGATCAAAAGAGCTCCTTCGGCGGTACGGCAACAACAAACATCGAGAAATTTTATTTACCGATGAAAAAATTTTTACGGTGGAGGAACATTTCAACCGCCAAAATGATAAGGTGTATGCCCACGGCTCCAGAGAAGCCCGAGAAGTTGTCACTAGGGTACAGCGAGGACATCATCCAGCATCAATCATGGTATGGTGGGGTGTTAGCTACGAAGGGGTCACCAAGCTTCATTTTTGCGAAAAAGGCGTAAAAACTGCAGCGAAAAATTATCAAACGGACATCCTGGAGGGATGTGTGAAGCCGCTAAACTCTACGCTATTCAACAACCGACATTGTGTTTTCCAGCAAGATTCTGCGCCAGCCCACAAAGCTCGAACCACACAAGCGTGGTTGGAAACCAATATTCCAGAGTTTATAAGGGCTACGGAATGGCCTTCTGGGAGCCCAGATTTGAATCCCCTGGACTACAAACTGTGGGCGGAGTTAGAGTCCATGGTGTGCACGAGCCTTAAGTGGTCTTTGACAGAAGCAGTAGCTAATTTTCCGCTAGAAACAGTGTGTACTGCTATCGATGACTGGCCCAACAGATTAAAGAGCTGTGTAAAGGCTAAAGGCGGCCACTTTGAATAATTTGTTGCTTATTTTACTTCCATTAGTATGCCAAAATAAAATATATTTTCCTTTGTCAAAAACTCTTTTTCATTTATACAAAAATTGCCCATCTACGTGTGTTAGAACTTATGGCACGACTAAGTTTATATATATATATATATATATATATATATATATATATATATATATATATATATATATATATAAATATATATATATATATATATATATATGAATATATACATATATATATATATATATATATATATATATATATATATATATATATATATATATATATATCTATATATATATATATATATATATATATATATATATATATATATATATATATATATATATATATATATATATATATATATATATATATATATATAAACTTTATTTTCTTAGGCTCTAGAATTTTAACCTCACACTTTTCTTCACGTAAATTGTACATATTACGAATTGTTAGACCAGGAATTAAGTATTTTCTATTAAGGTTACTTATACGTGTGTTATGGCCTTGGTATGCAGGAAAACTTTGAATGTTGGCCGAAATATCAGAGTCATCAAGTTTTTGGTAATTAGTTGTACCAAATGTATTTTTAGATTAAGAAACATCGTTTCTGGAAGGGCATCGAAATAATTTAGAATGTCATAAGAAAATATTTTTTGCATACTGGTCTTGTATCGTTCCTATTCTTTAAACAATACTTAAGTGCCCTGCACGAGAAGTATGTTTTAGGCATTTTCTATTAACTGGTGTTTTTCGGACCAAAACATCCAGATATAAGTTGTACAAATTAAAGTACTTTAAATTCCAGAATTTCCCGTCCTTTATTTTCAAAACAATGCTTTACATATTTTTGGGACAGCAACTATCGACATTTTCTAATCTTTAACATGTATCTTTATCCCCGATTTATTCAAATATTTTTTCCCACGATTACACGATAACTTATTTGGTTGACTATCCAAATTTTCTTTTTTGGATTGATTTTTTCTTGATCTAGATGGTCCAGGTTCACGTGGTAGCTTTAGTTGATTTACATTTTTGTTTACATTTTCATCTTTACCAGTATATGTATGTGGCTAAAACAAATATGAGCACCAAAAGTGTATATCATACGAGTATCATAATGAACATAAAATAACCAAAAATAGACAACAAAAATAGAAATTAAAAATGTCCCTAATGCTTTGAAGTTAAAAAAACTAATCGAACTTAGTTTGACAAAATTAAACATAAAACGAAAGAATTTCCAGAGCAAAATCAATTTTCTGAAAACATAATTCATGTTACACAATACCTTCCTCCACTCGTGTCTTCTTCTTTTATAAATTGTTTCAAAAGTTATAATACAAGGTGGGCCAGAAAGGCGTACGATTTTAAAAACACTCTTGCGTTTGAAGCTTTAGAGAGGGGACTGCGCGGGTGGTGGGGTTAAGTAGCTCGGTTCTCGGAAATTTAGTCGCGATGGATCACTTCACCGGAGCGCAACGTGCATTCTGCGTTAAACATTATTACAAAAATCACAATTCGTGCGCTATTGTTCGGCGTTTATTTCGGCGTGAGTTTGGATTACATGACCTAAATCAGTGTCCGAAAGAAAGTGTGATTCGATCGTGGGTCAGGATGTTTGAAGAGACTGGGTTGACTCTCATACAGAAGCCTGCAGGACGCCCAAGGTCAACAAGAACGGAATTATCGGACCCTACTTCTTCGAAAAAACAAGGCCAATCTGTCACTGTAAATTCTGACCGATACATAGCCATGTTAAGGGATTTTTTCTTTCCACAACTGCAACAATTGGAAGCCTATAATTGTGTGACATGGTTTCAACAAGATGGCGCGACATGCCACACAGCTAATGCCTCTTTGGCGGTCGTAAACGAGATGTTTGCTGGGAAACTGATATCGCGCCGAGGTGACATTGCATGGCCTTATAGAAGTCCGGATCTGACGCCACCGGACTTTTTTTTGTGGGGATACCTAAAAAGTAGAGTCTACACCAATAACCCAGCCACGATTAACCAGTTGAAGACCAATATCCGGGAAGAAATGGCAGCTATTCCCCGTGCAATGTGCCAGCGAGTTTTTACCAATTTGAGGGTCAGATTCGAAGAATGTTTGCAGCGGGATGGTGCACACCTGGATGACGTTATTTTCAAGAAATGAATTTCCCAGATGTCAATTTTTATAGAAATAAAAATTTGTATGTGAATTGTACTCAGTTTTTTTTAATGATTTTTTCAAATTCGCAATTCTTTCTGGCCCACCCTGTACTTAACTCGTAATTAATTGTATTTATTGACGTTCACTGCTTACAAGAACTTGTTTACTTATATAAAAAATCATATGCTCAAATATTTGTTTTTCTTAACAATTAATTAAGCATTGTGATATGCTGAAGTTCCGATTCACTTGTAAGACTGGGTAGTTCTTTGGTTCACAATTTTTCCACAGAGCTTCTACTCAAGAAGCTTCCTTCTTCTATTCACCTGTAATGCAAACGTTTTCTACTTTTTGAGAACTCTCGAATGCGAATTTTTCGTAAAGGATTCTCGATACTCATTTTAAGTAATGATATCACTTGAGGCAAATCAAACCCAATCGCTAAGAATTTGCGATTGCTAAGGCATTCGTATACTAAACGAACATACCTTAACATATTTGGCCACGTGCCTTGCAAGACGTTTACTTGACATAGAAAACATAGGCTATTGATTTTATTCTTTGAACTTGGGTTATTTCATATATTTTATATGTAGTTCGAGTGACTACTCATACAACACGCATACAAACTCCCGAAAAATAAGGACAAATCAACTTTGTTGACAATGGAACTTAGACAATGGACTAAAAATATACAGAATAGGAGGAGAAGGGAGCATAGACTCAGTAAACTAGCAAAAAATTTGCTGTCACGTGTAGTTTTTACCAATAGGATAGTTCCTCAGTTCCTGACGTCAAAGCAAATAAATGCAGTCAAACTTCAAGGAGGCAAGTCGAAATCATTTGCAAATTCACTAATGTGACGATTTTGTTTTCATTCTCGCTAATGGAAGAAAATATTGAACGGTATGAGAGTAATGTTGTTTTCTGTCATATTTATGTTTTATTAACGGGTAGATTTGTTCGCGTTAAAATTAGTAAAACAAAAAACACACGCATATCTTCATATGCAAGTAGACACGTGGCAAAATAAAAATCAAATCAATTTACTAAAGTGAAAGTCAAATGCTCTTTATTTCATCAAGCATTATAAAATGTATTAAAGAATAAAGCAAGTATCAAGCAATAAAATAATCAAAAACTTGATGGTCTCATTAATACCACCATAATTTCAAATAATATGGCATTTAAAAATATAGTCTAAGAAAAACAATAGCCTTTCTTCATCAAATTAGAGCTATAGGATATTATCAATTAATTCGAAATAGGAAAAGCAAGTCGAAGTGTTAGTGCTCCTGCCAGAAGGGCATTGCAATATAATAAAAAGCTCAAGCAACGTCTTATTAATTTATTTATTTAAATGCCATTTAACAGATTAAACATAATCCAATTATAATATGGAACAAAACAAACAGAAAAGAAAATTGATGAAAATTAGCACTAAGCGAAAAAGTTAATATTAAAAGAAATTCAATGATATTATCGACAGTAAGTACTTAGTCAAATATGTATGTAAAATTAAATTAAAGCACAAAAAAGTCTAATATCTAATTCAATTGAGTTTTAAGAATCTCAATTTAAAACAAGTTATGAGTTGGAAAAAGGACCAAGATCAAGCTTATCATAATTTCTTACCATTCGTATAATGGTAGAATGAAAATATAAATTTGTACGGGCATGTACGAGAAGAACGCGATGGTTGGCGAAAACGTAAGTCTGCATACAATGTTGATGAAATTTGATTGTAGCAGAGTTGATATAGAAAACATTGATCTAAATACATGTGACGGGACGACAGAGTAGGCAAACTGAAAAAAGATAAATGACAGTCATATAGTTGATATGGGGCTTTGAATTTGTAAAACAAGACACGAGTAAATTTTGGCTGGACATTCTCTGACGAGTTAATGTGGTAGGAGTGTTGGGAGACCAAACTACAGAGCAATATTCAAGGAAAGGATGGGCAAGGCAGATAAACAAGCGGACGGGGGTGGATATATTGTTAAATTTATCAGCATGCCTGAAAATAAGTCCCAATATTTTCGAGGCCCTCGTAGTCGCGATTAGAATGTGTGCATCAAAATTGACCTTACGATCGAAAGTAACACCAAGATCGTTAGCAGAGCTCACAGTAGCGAGTCGGACATCATTTATAACATAGGTGAAAGTCTGTGGAGGTTGATTTAAATTAAAAGTCATTTTATAGCATTTGGCAACATTAAGACTGAGGTAGCTAGGCGAACACCAGTTACTTAATGCAATCAGGTCCGTCTGGAGATATTTACAATCTTGTACATACCTGATAGCTCGAAATACTTCGAAATCATCGGCATACAGTAGGCAATTGGAGGCAATAACCGAAGGAAGATCATTTATAAACAACAGGGATAGGAGGAGACCTAAAGTGGAACCTTGACGGACACCAAGGGACGGATAAAATGGAATAGAGGTAGTTCCACAGTATCTAACGCAACATATACGAGAAGACAGGTAGGAATCCATCCATGATAAGAAAGGGCCAGCAACCCCAAAAGCTTTCAGTTTGTAACAGAGAAATTGATGATTGACCGTGTCGCACGCCTTTGAGATGACATCAACCTGCAATTGATTGTCTAGAGCCTTTTTTTTTTTGTGGTAGGGAGGTGAAGGCATTTATGCCCGCCGAGTCTGGCAGTGTGGGACTCCCATGGAGGATACCTTTGGACTACCCACTAAACACCTCCCCTGTCAATCTGAGAACCTAGCCTGGAACCGTTTGATACATTACTTCGGGCCAGGTCTCGTTTTGTTACGCCGGGGGGCGCCTTCAAGCTGGGGAGTCCCTTTCCTAGCGGGAGGGGAGGGGGGAAGAGGAATTGCCAGAAGAGCGATCCCCCAGCCCCAGTGCTTACGGCTGCTGTGAGTCCCTTTTATATTTTAGGACTGCCCGAGCATAATGTGCCACCTGGTTCCATTTGTCAACCGATTCGAGCATCACCGCAACTATATTATCCGGGGTGAGCTCTCCCGTCTCCCTGTAGAGTTCCCTTCGCAGCCTGGCCCATTTGGTACACGCAAAAAATGTGTGACAGGCATTGTCCTCCTCTCCTGGGCAAAACCGACAATCGGGAGACCGTGACTTGCCGATCTTGTACAGGTAAGACTGAAAACACCCGTGCCCGCTCAAAAGCTGGGTCAGATAGAAGTCAGTCTCACCATGCCTTCGATTTAGCCACGGTCTCACATCCGGGATGAGGCGCGCAGTCCACCTTCCCTTCGTGCAATTCCTCCAAGACTGCTGCCAATCGTTGAGCGAGCGTTGTCTCTCCTCGCGAACAACGATCTCCCTCGCATCCTCGTTTCGGCGCAGGTAAATAGTGCGGCGCTCTCTAGCAAAGAGGGCGACAGGTATCACGCCTACAATCACTCTCACCGCCGAGTCGGAGACTGTTGGATACGAAGATGCAATTCTCAGTGCTCCTCTTCTCTGTACCTGTGCCAATCGTTTTCGGTATACCTCCTTGCTGAGAGCGTCACCCCATACCTCTGCTCCGTACAGTAGCACTGACCCTACAGCACTCATCAAGAGGCGTCTTCTTGATGGGCTGGGTCCCCCTACGTTGGCCATAAGTCGACTCAGGGCCGATATTCCCGAAGCAGCCTTCTCAGCCATTGCCCTGATTTGCTCAGAGAAACTCATCTTCGAGTCGATCAGTAGCCCCAGGTACTTCACCGCTGGCTTCGACTCGATTTGTATATCTCCAATACTGATCATCCTTACTCTAGGGATTCTCTTTTTTGTCAAGATGACCACTTCGGTTTTCTCCAGTGCTAAACTGAGCCCGCGAGCAGTCATCCAGTCCCTCACTCGGCGCATTAGCATACCTAGCCTTAGTTGCGCTTGTTCAATGGTGCGTCCGGTGACCAGAGCCGCAACATCATCCGCATAGCCGACCAAGCGCGACTCATCTGGCATCTCAAGTCTCAGCAGCCCGTCGTAAGACACGTTCCACAGGTCCGGACCAAGGATAGATCCCTGGGCAACACCCGATGTAATTTCCATCCTTCGTTGGCCCTGTGTCATGTCGTAGAGCAGGCTTCGGTCCTTAAGGTAGTTCCTCAAAAGCCGCATTAGATATTCTGGAACTTGAAAAGAGTTTTCCAGCGTGTCCAGAATATCCACCCATCTAGCGGAGTTGAAGGCATTCCTGACGTCGAGTGTCACCAACAGGACGATCCGTCGCTTGGTGCGACTATATGCCTCTGCCTTTTGGACCGCGTTCACCACCTCTGCAATCGCATCAATGGTAGAACGTCCTGCTCTAAAGCCGTACTGCCGAGGAGATAGGTCCCCAGTAGCACGAATCGCGTCAGTGAGTCTTCCCTTGATGAGTTTCTCTAGCACTTTCCCAGCCGTGTCTAGCATGCATAACGGGCGGTATGCAGACGGCGATTCGGGATTTCCCTTCTCCTTGCTGACCACCACGAGCCTCGCCACCTTCCATCGTACCGTGAAAACCCCGTCCCGTAGGCAAGCGTTGAATGTGCTGAGCAGCAAGTCAGGACAATGGTGATGGACGAGCTGCAAAACCTCAGCTGGAACACCATCTGGACCTGGAGCGTTCCTCGCTTTCAGGGAGAGGACTGCCTCCTCCAGTTTCAGCTGTGTGAAGGGTGGGCACTCGACTGCTGTTTCACCATGGACAGCGTCAACACGGACGGGATGGGCGGGGAAGAGTCCCCGCACTATCGCGTCAATCTTTTCCGCGTCATGTATACAAGGCTTCCGTAGGGCACTAAGTTTCCCCATGACCAACTTGTAGCCAAGGCCCCACGGATCCCTATTTACATCGTCCACGAGGTCTTGCCAGCATCGGGCCTTGCTCTTGTTAATAAGCCTGCGAAGATATTCCCTGCCGGACCTGTATGCTGCTAGCCTAGTGTCTGCCTCCTCCCGTGTACGCGCCCGCTGGGCCTCTCGCCGAAGTTTGTGACACTCGCTTCTTTGTTCGGCGATCTCGTTTGACCACCAGTATACTGGAGGCTTACCATGTCGGGGTCTCCGGCGGGGCATGGAAGACTCGCAAGCAGCTATGATGGTACTCATAGTTGAGTTCACCAAGTCATTGGCTGTAGGCCCTCCACTCCCTGGCGGAGCTCCCAGCAACGGTGCGCCTGCCGTAAGCGCGTCAGTGAACCTCTCGACGTCCATCCTCCCAGTCCTCCATCGGAGGATTGAAGTTTGGGCATATGCACGCAGAGTGGCACCGTCGTGAATCTCAACAGCTATATACTGGTGATCACAAGCCGAGTAGTCCTCTAGTACTCGCCAGTTGTGTACTCTAGGTACCAGGGACTCCGAATCGAGTGTCACATCGGGTATGGCTCCTATGCAACCCCAGCGGCGGAAAGTAGGGGTGTTACCAGTATTTAGGACAAAAAGCGCTGTTCTGGCCGCCATGTCCAAGATTTGCTTTCCCCTTGGGTCGGATTGTGGCATACTCCATTCGATGGCTCTAGCGTTGAAGTTTCCCCCGACCAGCATGTGGCCCTCTGTGTTCGAGACAGCGTCCTCCAGGGCATCGAGTTTGGTTCGAAAAGATCGCATTGCCTCGTTAGGCGTCAGATAAACACTGAAATATGTTATCCCTGAACACCGCACCCACACAAAACCATCCCCGCGTCCATGGCCCTGCACCTGAAGGCGGGCGCTGTCTCGAACCCAGATGGCCGAGGTACCAGATTTTCAGGGTACCACGCTTGCGAGTCCTTGTTATGATGTTGCTCGCTCAGCAACAGGAGGTCAGCTTTCTTATCCCTCGCAAACTGCTCAAGTAGGTCCTGGGCGTTTGTGCTTCGGTGCAAATTGACCTGCAGGATACGGATCATTTGAGTATCAATTTGGCTTTAGTTAGGGCCTCCTTGAAAACCCAGCATCTCCCTGTCCCCGGCTCATGTTTGAGGTCGCCGGGTGCTAGCTTAGCATCCTTGCAAAGAATGCATTTTGCCTCGTTCGTGCACTCCTTCCTTTTGTGCCCCGTTTCACCACATTTGTAGCACAGAGATCTCCTGTCGCGTCCCCTACAGCCATACGCGGTGTGTCCGTATTCGAAGCATCTGAAGCAGCGGATAGGGATCGCTCTTCTCCGTATCCTGCAGATCAACCAACCTATCTTAATTTTGCCCTTCGCCAGGATTTGCTGGGCGTCTTTATCAGCTAGTTCGACAATAGCCATGCGTTGCCCCCTTGTGTTTTCACGTGTCAATCTTGCCTTGACTTCACTTAAGCTGGGGAACTCCCTCCTAATGGCATCCTCTACTTCAGCTTTGTCCGTGACGCATTCGAGGTCCCTGATTTCCAGGGTGGCCATTGGTTCAAGCGAGGCAACCGTTGCCGCATCTCCAAGAACCTTTTGAACCGCGTCACGGAATGCATCTTTGTTTGTGGCCTCTGGCCCGAATTTCACCAGCAAGCCACCGGTCCGGGTTGGTCGAACTGCTTTGATGGCAGTTTTGGTGTCGTCTGGCTTGACCGCTCCTTTAATTTCACGGAGGACATCTGCGTAGGTTCGGCCCTTAGTGGGTTTAATAAGCAGTGCCTCTCGCAAGGGTTTGCGCCGCGGCTTGCTTTTTGTTTTCTGCGGTATATCGGGGGGTTCCTTGTTCTTTTCGTGGTTGAGCTCTTTGTCTGTTTTTTCTGGGAGTAGCTTTTTTGCCGCTTTTTTCGCTGCCTTGTTTCGCACCACATGCAACTCCTCGCCTGGAGTGTCAACTTCGTTTATGGTCTCGTCCTTCCTCCTTTTCTCACAGTCGCCTTCAATTGGGCTATCGGCCATTCTTTTGCTGCTGCTAGGACCCACTGATGCCTCGAGGGAGAGCGTGTCTTTTTGGTGCTTTTCGGTTGCAAGCCACCTCCGCCTGTAGTGCGTTATGCAGCCAAAAAGCTCCTCCAGTTCAAGAATGCCATTCTTGACACTCTTGCCTATGTTTTTCTGCACTTCGCAGGCCGCCCTCAGTTGTTTGACGATATTCCCCGCTTTCCGAGTAAGCCGCTCCTCTTCGGCGCGGTCAAGGGCGATTGTGTTATTTGGCGCCACCTCTTGGGAGAGGCCCCCGTTTCCTAGCCCTTTTGCTTCTATCGCTTGGGTCGCGTTTGAAGTGGCGTCGCAGCTTAATCCGGATTGTGTACGTCTTGCACTGGGCGCTCCGGGGTGCGCATAGTCCTTCTACTGCGCCCAAAGGCCGCAATGATGCCAGGTTGCACAACGCACTCTGCCTTCTTTCGTTCGTTAGTCCGTCTGTGGTCTGTCTCCGATGATTTAACCTGTGATGTTGACTTTGACAGTGTTTCTGGGGTTTGCTGCCTCCCCCCGCAATCGGTGACTTGTTTAATCGGTGTTCTTGCCAACAGCGGTTTTTGCCTGAAAGGGTTCTCCGTGCTAGCGTCCTGTTTGCTTGTGGTTTCATTTGTTTGCTCCATTTTATTGGGTCCCCCCTCGGAGCCGCTATCTGCGTTCGTGTGTGTAGTCGCCTTTTTGGTCCCATGGTTATCTTTGCAGAGCAGGGAGGCCATGCGAGAGTTGGCACAAGCCCTTATGGGGACAAGTGCTCAGAGCCAGACCAGCGCTAATCGGGAGTCCGTCTCAACCGAACCTACACCACCAACCCAATGGTGCGAACTTCGAACGTACTCCGAGGCCTGCCAAGGTTTTACCGGGACGGAGACGGTATGATAGTTGAATTGGAGCCGTTCACACACGAGTTTCACCTCGGCGCTACTGTGCAAAGCAACTAGGTCCAAACCATCATATCCGCCAGCCCAAAGCGTCAATTCCAGTTCGTTGTCCAAAGCGTAGTCCAGATACAATAAGGGGGAACCTCACGGCCCCCCCCATATCCTCGGGTCCGTGGGGGCGGCACTCCCCAAAGAATGCTAGCCTCCAAGAATGTTCTTGTCGACCGGCTTTCTCCCTGCGGGAATTTCCTCGGGTACGTGGGGGCGGAACTCCCCAAAGAATGCTAGCCTCCAAGAGTGGTCTTGCGACCGGCATTCCCCCTGCGGAGTTTCCTCGGGTACGTGGGGGCGGAACCCCCCAAAGAATGCTAGCCTCCAAGAGAGCTCTTGTCGACCGGCATTCCCCCTGCGGGAATTGTCTAGAGCCTTAGCAATGTAATCGCTGAATTCAATTAAATTTGAGGTCGTAGAGCGACCTTTGAGAAACTCATGTCGTTTCTTCGACAAGATAGGGGTCAATGAAACTGAAAGTCGGTTATGAACCAGACGCTCGAGTCATTTCGGAAAACAGGAAATTAAGGAAATAGGATATTGGACACAGAAGAAGGATCACCACTTTTAAGAATAGGAACAACGTTTGCTCCATTCCAATAAGTAGGGAAAGTACCAGTCCTTAGACTGAGGTTGAAGAGAAAAGCCAGAGGGATACAAAGTGAAGACGCTAATGACTTGACAAAAATATTCGGAAAGCCATCAGGACCAGGTGATATATTAGGTGAGTGAATTAATGAGAGAATCAACTTCAATATGGTCAGTAAAAAGTGAAGAAATGTCAGTGCGGTGAAGTAAAGGTGCATTAAATGGATCGGAGACAAAAGAAGAAGGAATAAAAGTTGACGAAAAGAACTGAGAGAACAAGTTGAAAATATCCTGTGAAGAAGAGCTAACGATATAATTCCAGTGGACTGAAGGAGGGACAGAAGACGAGGACTTGAAGGATCGAATTTATGATCAGAATGGTTTCGCATTATTCACCAGGAGGGAACTCTTCAAGCTAGTGAAGTAGTTTTTCGTTGCAGTCTTTAGTACTTTTTTTGCTACAACACGTAGATCACAAAAGCGGGCTCTGGATTTTTCAGTACCACAACGCTTGAATGGCAGTGTGCTTTACTTTAAGCATTCAAGGCAAAAAGTATTGTTTGGTTAGCCATGGTTTCTGCTTTACTTTGCGAAGAGCAGATGGTGATGGTGTATGATGGTGTGTTTAATCAACTCATAGAAATAATTATAAAACCTACTCAGAGCTTCCTCACACTCCAAGTTATCAAAAAACTCCAGCCAGTCAACCAAGTTCAGTTCGGAGGCTAGAGCTTCGTAGTTTGCTTTGAAGAAGTTGAATATTATTAAATATATAATTAAATTGCGACAATGAACAGAGTGATAGAGAAGAGGAGAGAAATAAAGAAGGTGCATCAGTTGATGAAACAGAGAAAGCAAGATTCTTCGTCCATTGCATTGTTCCCAAATTAAAATCACCGCATACTAGAATTAAAGATTGCGGATGATGCAATAAGACATAAGAGGAAAACTCGTCAAAGAATGTCTCATACACATACAAAGGAGGGTTACTAGGTATGTAAACAGAGGAAACTAATAACGAAGTATTGTTAGGAAGGAAGATCTTGACAATCACACAATCCACAACACGGGAAAAGCAAAAATCAGCACAAAGAGACCTACGTACTGTATTACTAACAGCTACAAGGACCCCACCTCCATCTTCTTTGGTTGCAGCGGTCAAATCCGGATCACAACGGTAAATATCAAAATCAAGGGAAATTTCCGAGCTTAAGATGTTACTATTTAACCAGGTTTCTGTACCAAATGCATCTTCGCTGAGCTGTAACGATTAAAAGCGCTTATCAAGCTTGGTCCCTAACCTCCTTACATTTTGGTGATATACAGTCATGAAATCTTATACTAGTTCGTAGGTTGCGGTCTTCCCGGTGCATGATAGGACTTCCTTCTTCTTGAGCTGAATGGTTTAATAAGTACTCCAGGTGGCCAAGCTTCAGGATTCAAAATAATACTTAACGCATACACATATTCTATGCGTATAAAAAATGACTCAGAAAACGAATGTACGGTTATTATGTAGTTCAATTCCCCGCTATTTTATTTTCAGTGTGTTGGTGTAATTTTATGAGTAATCATGAGAGCATAACAATGTTATAAAATATTTTTTAAAAGTTTCTCAAAAATTTCTACATATATTATCTGTAGTGTCTGCGCCCTTAAAAACGCATATCTTCACAATATCACGTGTTATTGATGTTGTAGTTTATAAATTTTCAATCTGCTATAACTTGGCTTCTTACTGCTCGATTTTTAATAAAATGTTCAAAAAGCATACGTTTTCTATCAAATAATTCAAATAGTTTGGCAAATTTATGGGTCACCTTTCGATTTTCTAGAAGGAAACGTGAAATTCACATAATGTACTATTATTAACAAAGTTGATCGAATTTTGATTTTTGAGGTATTTGTTGGTCTTGCACTCACAAAGACCTACTTCCTTAATGTTTTTTAGATTTTTTGTATCGAATTTATCCTATTGCCAGGGGAGACACAAATTTTTCGTGTGTTTCCCCTCCACCTCCACCTCTTGAAGCAAAAAGTGTCAGATTAAGACATGTTTTGAAAACCTCTTATCAAGATCTTTCACTTGATTGCCCTATTGAAATTTTTTTCAGGGGCCCTTATATGGGGAGATCCCCTATAAGCAGCTTAATAAAATTATTTCATGCTGATACTTTTAAGAAGTCACCATTTTACACGTACTCATCAAATTTCATGTTTCTAGCTTAAATAGTTTGCGAGAAAACTTCTTGTGACATAATGACGAACGGACGGATGGACGGACGGATGTACGCAAATACAGGATGCGGTTTTTGTACGGTATTGTTAAATTATTTTATGATACCCGAAAAACCAATTGACTCTATTAAAAACTACATAACATAAAAAGAACGCAAAGGACTAGTGGACTCTTAGCTGATCTAATTCTCATAGAAAATGTTATCTTACATAAACCAAATTAATCTTCATTGAAAAAAGCTTATAAAGTCAAAGCAACGGATTCAAGCAATTTATAGCCAATATAAAGAAACTCAAGACAGCTTCGGGACCGTTGTTATAGAGGTCTCCGATGATTTTCCACCGTTAGGAGAACCCAGGGAAATATCAAAAATGAAGCTGGTGACAGTTATCAATAAAAGAAAACATCATCAAGCAAACTCCGCTGATGGCAGATACAAAGTACAAATAATAGCAGAAAATGAAGTAACAATGAAGCTACGTAAATAAAATTACGAACAAAGGCTACAGATACAGTTTCTCGAAGACCTGGTCAAGAAAGGGATGAAGACTCAAAAGCCGCAGCCGCAAAAACAAGTGCACCAGGAAACAAAGCCAACAAAAAGTTTAAAACAAACAATCTCAGAAAAAATTCTAAGTGCTGGTGGCATCAATGATAGTCCAACCTGTCTTGCAGTGCTAAAAGGACTCAGAGAAGAAATGAAAATAACTAATTCCGATAAAGATAATGACAAGAAATAAAAATAAGGAGAAAAAAATAACTTGGAGTTCTGATGGGTCTTATAAAAGGTCAGCAACAAGACAGCAAAACTTTTGCCAATAAACGTTTTTGTACAAAGTGGAAGAGACGTGATTCAGCTATTGGGAGCCGAAATAATTTAAGCGGTTTCAAAATCAATAGAGTAAATCATTGGTTGACTTCAAATCAACCAAAGATGCGTTGAATGCTGCGAAGATTTTACTCTTCACTTACACCCAACAAAGCGAAAAACAGACCTTTCTGTTAGAGCAGGATATGTTCAACTTCCTTCAAGTGCCAAAAAGGACGGGATTGGACACCACATGAACGCCGCGAACAAATCCTATTAATCCGTTCTTCCCATCCTAAGGTCCAGTGTTATGCACAGGAAAAATAAGCTCTGCATGTGTAAAACACTAGTCAACCTTGTACTGTTCTATGGAAGTGAAACATGGATCCTGACTAGTGAATCCAAAAAGACAGTGGACGTATTTGAACGCAAAGTGCTCCGGAGAATCTATGGCCCAGTGAAATAAAAACAGAGTGGAGACTACGTTACAACGATGAGTTGTATGAACTATTTGACGATCCATCTTTTTCTTCTTGTGTAAAATTACGTTAATTGCAATTTGCAGGCCATGTGGAAAGAATGGAAGAGAAGCAGCTACCCAAAAGAAAATTGACAGGTAGAGCACAAGGAAGACGTCCAGTGGGAAGACCAAGAACTTGATGAGAAAACACGATAGAAACTGCCAGCGGATCCTTGTTATTAGTAAACAACTAGTGAACAAAGCCGCAGAACCTCGATGATCAGAGGAGATTAATCCTGGAGACCAAGGCCTGGCTTGGACTGTCACGCCATAAATAATGAAGATTTAAACAATTTAATAATTGGCTTAGTGATATCAGCGATAATGAAACTCCAAATGAATGTTCTTCGCAACCAAAATTAACTTGGAGTTGCTTGGAACCAAATATTTGGATTTTTCTAATGGATACCACTGAAGCTTCAGATCCTGTGTCGATTAAGAAGGTTAATCTTGTCAAAGGACCGAGAACGTGAAGACCGCTATTCAAATTAGGATCATCCATTGCCATCTTCGAGGACAAACTTGTTAGTTTAAAGATGTTTTAATTTTTAAATGTGAGTCAGAAGACTTACAAGGGTCAACACATTTGCATGCGTTAGAACTAAATTGTTTATGATTATAACTAATGGTTAAATTGTTGCCCCTTGATGAACCTCCCTTATGAAAATTTTTATTGCATTTATGATCTCTATTTGAACTTTTAGAGCAATTATTTTCAGCCATTTTCGATTAAAGAAATTAAATTAGTTGCTTAATTAAATTAGTGTAAAATTGGTTAACTGAACAGCAAGCCGCAGAGTTATTATTTAAAACACTCATTGTTAATATTGAATACATCGAGTTTGCATGAGGAATTTCATTGGTTTTATCCACACACAAAACAATCTGGTCAAACGATCCTTTACACCAAGCTAATAAAGCTTGCATATAGTGTAGAAGACGTTGTAGCCAAAGATTTTCAATCGAAGTTTCATTGAATCTACCTTCATTCTTAGTTTGCATATCACGCAAAAGTTAAGAAGTCTTTCTATCACCCATAGATAGTTCTATTAAACCCTGTTTTCTCTTTCAGAAATCGATAATCTGCCGATTAATGCTTTGTTGAAAACACAATATGGATTTGAAGACAGGGAACAAGTTATCAAATTACTAAAAGCAGGGAAAAATCTTGATCCAAAGCTCCCAATAAATACGGGAATTTCGTTGCCTCCTTTGTAGTTCCGGACATGTACTTCAAACTGAAGGAGCCAAGCCTCTGAAAATTGTTTCCTAAAAGGACAAGGCTTAATTGGAACAGCATTTATTGATTGAATACAAAAGTGATAATGATAGTCAAAAGCGCTTTTTTCAATATTGATCGTTATAAATTTTCAAAGAATATAAAGCAGATTCCAAACAGTGAAACGATTTAAATTTAATGACCCAAACGGCTCTTTAAATTTATACGTTATCCATCAAAAACACTTAATCAATTGATAAGATCGAATTCAAAATAACTGAAATTATTACATTTTTTATGATTCAATTTGAATAAGGAGAAAAACCAACGAAAACTATTGCAAAATAATTTACAGCTTTAACACAACAGTGAACTTTTTTTATGATTCAATTTGAATAAGGAGAAAAACCAACGAAAACTATTGCAAAATAATTTACAGCTTTAACACAACAGTGAACTTTTATCATACACTTAATATGTTATAACTTAATTCTAATCAACTTCAATTAAAAACTTTATCTTATACTAATACAATGGTAACACAATATCCCACATCTAAACGTTGAAACTTATCCCAAAACATAATATAGGCTCGTGCTGGTCAGCAAGGGGAAGGGAAATCCCGAATCGCCGTCTGCATACCGCCCGTTATGCATGCTAGACACGGCTGGGAAAGTGCTAGAGAAACTCATCAAGGGAAGACTCACTGACGCGATTCGTGCTGCTGGGGACCTATCTCCTCGGCAGTACGGCTTTAGAGCAGGACGTTCTACCATTGATGCGATTGCAGAGGTGGTGAACGCGGTCCAAAAGGCAGAGGCATATAGTCGCACCAAGCGACGGATCGTCCTGTTGGTGACACTCGACGTCAGGAATGCCTTCAACTCCGCTAGACGGGTGGATATTCTGGATACGCTGGAAAACTCTTTTCAAGTTCCAGAATATCTAATGCGGCTTTTGAGGAACTACCTTAAGGACCAAAGCCTGCTCTACGACACGACACAGGGCCAACGAAGGATGGAAATTACCTCGGGTGTTGCCCAGGGATCTATCCTTGGTCCGGACCTGTGGAACGTGTCTTACGACGGGCTACTGAGACTTGAGATGCCAGATGAGTCGCGCTTGGTCGGCTATGCGGATGATGTTGCGGCTCTGGTCGCCGGACGCACCGTTGAACAAGCGCAACTTAGGCTAGGTATGCTAATGCGCCGAGTGAGGGACTGGATGACTGCTCGCGGGCTCAGTTAAGCACTGGAGAAAACCGAAGTGGTCATCTTGACAAAAAAGAGAATCCCTAGAGTAAGGATGATCAGTATTGGAGATATACAGATCGAATCGAAGCCAGCGGTGAAGTACCTGGGGCTACTGATCGACTCGAAGATGAGTTTCTCTGAGAAAATCAGGGCAACGGCTGAGAAGGCTGCTTCGGGAATATCGGCCCTGAGTCGACTTATGGCCAACGTAGGGGGACCCAGCCCATCAAGAAGACGCCTCTTGATGAGTGCTGTAGGGTCAGTGCTACTGTACGGAGCAGAGGTATGGGGCGACGCTCTCAGCAAGGAGGTATACCGAAAACGATTGGCACAGGTACAGAGAAGAGGAGCACTGAGAATTGCATCTTCGTATCCAACAGTCTCCGACTCGGCGGTGAGAGTGATTGCAGGCGTGATACCTGTCGCCCTCCTTGCTAGAGAGCGCCGCGCTATTTACCTGCTCCAAAACGAGGATGCGAGGGAGATCGTTGTCTGCGAGGAGAGACAACGCTCGCTCAACGATTGGCAGCAGTCTTGGAGGAATTGCACGAAGGGAAGGTGGACTGCGCGCCTCATCCCGGATGTGAGACCGTGGCTAAATCGAAGGCATGGTGAGACTGACTTCTATCTGACCCAGCTTTTGAGCGGGCACGGGTGTTTTCAGTCTTACCTGTACAAGATCGGCAAGTCACGGTCTCCCGATTGTCGGTTTTGCCCAGGAGAGGAGGACAATGTCTGTCACACATTTTTTGCGTGTACCAAATGGGCCAGGCTGTGAAGGGAACTCTACAGGGAGATGGGAGAGCTCACCCCGGATAATATAGTTGCGGTGATGCTCGAATCGGTTGACAAATGGAACCAGGTGGCACGTTATGCTCGGCCAGTCCTAAAATATAAAAGGGACTCACAGCAGCCGGAGGCACTGGGGCTGGGGGATCGCTCTTCTGGCAATTCCTCTTCCCCCCTCCCCTCCCGCTAGGAAAGGGACTCCCCAGCTTGAAGGCGCCCCACGGCGTAACAAAACGAGACCTGGCCCGAAGTAATGTGTCAAACGGTTCCAGGCTAGGTTCTAAGATTGACAGGGGAGGTGTTTAGTGGGTAGTCCAAAGGTATCCTCCATGGGAGTCCCACACTGCCAGACTCGGCGGGCATAAATGCCTTCACCTCCCTACCACAAAAAAAATATATATATATATAATGAACGTAACATGTACTTATCTTAAATGTTGTAACCTATCCCTAAGTTTTAACACAAATAAACAAAAGTAAATTTAGCAATAATCAGCTGAAACTCAAAACGGAATAAAGAAAAACACAAAATCAGAAAATAAACACGTTTAACTTGTGCATTGTCATTCAGCCACCAATACCTACGTCCCAGCTTGACCAGCCTGAACGAATTCAGCAAATGAGTATCTCCATTAGAATTATTGGTCTCGTGAACTAAAATTCTGAAGATATTTTATCTTCTTATCGATGGCTTGTCTATATGTGATATATAATTGGGACACCATTAGAATCAAAAACATATCGATATCTGTCGAAATACATGAATGCTTCTCGAGCAACGATGCCAGTAGCGAGTAAGTCACAATATACCCATCACTAGGGCAGAATGGCTGTAAAATCTAGGGATTTTTACTCGCACTTACAGATCTCGCGATATGACTCCAAAATAGTCTCAATATGAAGATATCGACTCTTGTCACTTTAGCAGTTTGACAAATTTTTCAATTCGATAGAAAGTCTTTTCAATCCATCTCAGGCTGTTTTTACAAACCAGAACATGCACGAAGAAATTTCCTTTCGAAAACTCTTAATCTTTCCATAGTACTAGCTCTTTGGTTGTATCTGACATTCATATGTCAAAGCTGGTCTAACTAGTGTCTTGTAACAGATAACCTTGACATTTTTATCAATGTAGCTGGAATGAGAGGGTCGTCGTCGAAGGGCTATGACGACTTTTTGTGTTTTACTGAGCATTATTTTGGCATGTTCAGTATAGTACAGATACTGATTGAGATGAACACTGAGGTATCGAACACAGGTTCATTTGCCAATTGTCGGTATAGCACTGCACATTATTAAACATTTTTTGATGATTACTCTGAACTATTGTAGCTTTTCGATCTGCCGTATAGATGATCAGATCATCAGCAAACGCTAACAATGATCTGATTGGCACGACGTTAAAATCAAACCGTTCAAAAGCTTGCGAATGAATATTGAGAACAGCAGAGGCGCAATAACTGTTCCCTGTTGTAGACAATTCCAGATCTTGAATTCGCGCATTGTCTCCAGATCAGTTACAACAAACGATTTCCCATATATTGTATTGCGCATCATGGCGGCAAGGGGCCTTGGGAACCTGCCCTAGAGGATTAACAAATTAGTCCATCCAACCACACTATACCGAATGCTTTCTCCGTATCAATGAGACATGCTCCAACACATTCTCTGTTGTTTAGTTTCCAAAAGATATCTGGGGTTACTTTCGTTATCGTATGTATAGTTAAATGGCTGGCACGAAATCAGCAAGTTGGCATCAACTCATATTTCTCAATGTGGGCGTTTAATGCTTAGTACCACTTCAAATACCTCGCTGATGTTAGACAGCCAGCTGATTGGGTGATAGCTTTTAGGGCACGGATTCTTTTCCTCTCTTCAAGATCGGAAGTTCTTTGGCCTTTTTCCATTCATTTGAGAAATATGAGTTACTCAACATATTGTTGACCAATACACAATAATTCCTAATAGCAACTTCAGGCCAATTTCAGAGAACTATATTTGAAATATCGTCAATTTTACTGATTTTTTATTGTTTATTCTATCACATATGAAACACAACTCTTCATAGCTGACAAAATAAACAATAATGTTGAAGCTCGGTATGAGGTCAGATGTCAAAGTTTCATTAAAATAAAGAATTGATTTGCCATTCAGGCTTGATTTGAAGTCAGAAACTTTTGCTTCAACGACTTCTGAAAATATCTGATTCCCTCTCGTAGGGTTTGATAGATGAACCAGTTCAAAATGAGGTAAAGTTTCTGGAATCCATCACATATAATCCTGTTTCCATTTCCATCCGGAGTTGTACTATAAATTTCGTTACCAGCCCTATCCAGAAGATTTATCTCATCGCTAGCGAATCCAAGATTTGGACATTCATTACGTGTAATTTCAACAAAGCCAGCAAGGGACGGTTTTCGTGAAAAAATTACCAATAAATGCTATTGACGCGTGTGGGACGAAGGCTTTTCAATCTTTTTAGCCTTCTATTGGTTGGTGTTGTGATGTTTAATCTTGGGAACTACTTTCTCAATCATTTTCAACGTTAGCTTCTCTAACTTTAACAAATAATGATCAATTTCATCGTTAGATAGATTTCTGTCATTTGAAATATTTGAGCAAGCGTTACTGGTAATCCCAATTAAACTTCTTTTGAAACTTTTCCCTTTCTGAAATTCAACCGATGATTTTCATGTTGAACTGGAATGAGGAAGAGATCATCCCTTTGATGATTGATTTCCATTACGATTGCGTTATAGTCACTATCGTAAGGAAGTACCTACAGTTTCCATTGAGGACTATTAAGGCTGAAATCAAGTCTGCAAGGCAGAAGTTCAAATATTTATAAATTTGTCCTAGAGTTTGATAGCATTCAGGTCACTGGCAAGGGTATAATTGAGCTCTTCCTTGAACTTGAGAACGTTTCAACCAGTTGCATAGGTGGAGATAACGAAAAGGCTAGCCCCACCTGGCAGTGAAATTTTCATAACGGGCACTTCAAGAGATTCAAAGTTTTTGAATTCGACATTTTCAATATTTTGGAAACAATATGTTCTTCTGACCAATATCCCGATGCCACCTCCCCCATCACCGTTTACCCTATCGTTGCTTACGAATTCAAAATTCTTGAATGTCATGGGGTGTCATGAATTGAAGTGGCTTCCAGTGAGAAGGATGATGTCAGACTTTTGTTTGACAAGTATTTCCAAGAGACAGTCACGTCAATGTAGGCTCACAATGGAGTTAACATTGATCGAGATGGGATGAAGCCTCTTCATGAGAATGTGACTGAATTACAAGCTATTTAGAGGCATTTGAAAGCCACAAAGCCAGAAAAAAAGTTAATTTTTGAATTTTGTTTATCGATTCTCTCCAATAAAGAATTTATTTGCTGATAAATTTTGAGAAGCAGCTCATTATTACCGCTTACATTATTCATATTATTTACATTACTGTCTGCTGGTGTTCTAGCAGCAAGTGCAAATGACAACCCGGGCTTGACAAAATTGGAAGGTATCACACTGCGATGTACTTGTGTTTGTTTTGGAGTAAATTTTACTCTTGTATCTTGCTACCGATAGCATCCTCGATAAGATGCTGGGTGACTTTAGACACCATAGTTAACACAATATAATTTTTCTTTTGGCTCCACCTGAGCCAACTTGTCCTCTGCTGGGGGCATGAACATCTTTTCACTCTGCGTATCTGTATTTTATGGCACAATTGGCAGCCCAATGATCAGATCTGGGGCATCTATAGCACTGGTTGACCTCACCCTTCTAAAGGTATTCCCAGCTCACCACTCAGAAGTTCAAGCAACTTACTTGTTGAAGACCACTTGGACTGCTTTTCCTAGAAATTTGGACCAAGTAAGAAGGCAAATTTTTACGTTCGGTAATCGATCTCCTTATCTTTAACTTCAATCTGAGGCTGTGTTCTCTCCGCATTCTAGACCCTTCAACAAAAAGGTTAAGTTATTTTGTTCTTGGGGGTGTACGTAAAGTGTGAAAACTCTCCAAAATTCAAAGCAGTTTTTGCTGTCTCAAAGTCAACCAGTGACTTAGTTTTAATAGTCAGTTCAGGCATTCACTCTTTTGATTTCAAAATCATTTAATTTATTTTCAGGTGCCAAAAGCCGAACCGTATCTTTACCAGTTTGCCCAAATACATAAATTGGTGAGACTTTTTCTTTCTTTGAATTAATATTGACAGGTGGATCAGCAGACAAAGCTTTTGATTTTTTCTCCTTATTTTTAATTTTTGAATATTCGATCAATGTATTATCATGTATAGTGAAATGATTTTCAGAATTTTTTTTATCTATGCCTTTTCAATATTCGTTGAATAGTCTAGCCCAGCTAGTGCTACATAATAGTTTGTACTGACGTTTGCTCTGCCTGCACTAAGGACATCTTCTTGATTAGATTCCTGTTGTGGTTTCTTTGGTATTTTGCCTTCGGTTGCTTTTGACTTTACTCCTTTTTCTTTCTTGGTGGTTTTGTTTTTCTTTGTTGAAAGTTAATTTGCCTACTGGTTCCTATAGCGACTGGATCCTAAGTATGAGCTCCTCATTTTCTCTCTCATATTTCTCCACTTTGTTATGAGCTTTGACTAGTTGTTCAGTTTCGATGACTGGTACGATTTTCAGTTTGTCTTTTTCGTCATTATTCTCGCATGTACGCTTCAAGATGATTTTCATAAACTTGGACTGCCCTTGAATATCTTTCCGCTTTTTCAGAGTTCTTCAGAAGCGAAACTTTAGATATTCGATAATTGTTCGAATAAATTCAACGGTGATGATTTTCAATCCAAAAAGTTAATTTCTAACAGACTTCTGCAAAAAAATATTCAATTTGTCAAAATTATTGACAGGAGCGATTAAAAACACGTTTCTTTGCAATGACTGCTAGACGTAAAATGATTGAATAAATTTGCCGATTGCAACCCGTCAACTAAAAAATTTAATGGTAGAGAATCGGTGCTATCTTCCACTCTTTCGTTAAGAGGATTTAAATATTTTTCGTGGTTTGAAGTTATATTCAAGTCCTCCTCTCTATCCACAGAAAATATTAATAACTATGAATTGAGGTATTAAACTAAGGGTATTGAGGGGCACTATGCAGAGTATATACTTCCTCTTAATTACGAGCTACAACTGAGGAAATACGTGGGCACAAAAGGATTTATATATTGTGAATACATGGAAACAAATATATAAATGGTTTATATTAAATGAATATATCGAAACATTAACTGAAAATAAAATTGTTGATTAAAGATTAATGATATTGAGCGGCTTCACTTTTCTCATGTTTGAAAACTCCGAAAAATCACAGATTGAGACCACTAGTAAATGGGTGGAGTTTTGCCCCATTTAGTAGTAGTCTTTTAAAGTAAGCATACGATTATCGCTACCAATTAATTACGTAGTTGCTTTGAAATATACTTAAAAAAAATGATAATTGAAAAAAAATTAAGGTTTTATTGTCAGTAGTTTATTATGTTTAAGCAAATTTTAATACAGGGTGGGCCATAAGGGTGTTGGCGGTTTAAATATTCGATTTAAAAAAAACTACGAAACATAACACAAATATATTTGTATTGTTCAAAAGTAGAAGCATAGGAATTTTTAAGACTTAAAAATAATGTTGTCCAAATGGCTTCCCTCGGCTGCTTGGCACTCTTGGAACCGAAGTCGCAAATTTTGGAAAACTCGTTGAAAAGTTGTTCTCGGTATTTTGTTACTTTCCTGAATAATATTCCTCTTCAGCTGCTCTAAATTGGTCGGATTATTCTCGTAAACTACCGATTTGAGGTAGCCCCATAGAAAATAATCGCATGGAGAGAGATCGGGGCTACGTGGGGGCCATTCAATATCCCCCCTTTTCGAGATGAGTTTTCCGGGAAAAGCATTTTTCAGCAGCTCTATGGATACCCTAGCCGTATGACATGTGGCCTCATCCTGTTGAACGCCTTGAAGTTCTTGCAAAGCTGGCACCAAAAAGTCTGTTATCATGTTGCAATAATTGTTAGCTCTAACCGTCATCGCTTGCCCTCTTTCGTCCTCAAAAAAGTATGGCCCAATAATACCGGTTGATGTTATGCCAGCCCACACGACAAGCTAAGGGCTGTGAAGTGGACGTTCATGCAAGCGTCGGGGACTAGTCTTGGACCAGAACCGAGAATTTTGCTTGTTCACATGGCCATTAAGGTGAAAATCAGCCTCATCACTAAAAATCATGTTGTTGAAATTGTTGAACTGCTCGAGCATCAAATTGACAAAGTTAAGTCGGTTATTGGCATCATTGGGTTTTAATTCTGGGACTATCTGAATCTTATAAGCCTTCATATGCAGATCACGTTTCAAAATTCGTCACAAAGTTGTTCTTTTGACGTCCAAAGGCTGACTTCTCTTACGTGTTGACTGTTGCGGATTTCGCTGAACTGAAACACGAACACGCTCCACAATGTCGGCTGATCTTACAGAAACTGGGCGACCACGAGCCGTAATTGGTACTGTTGAGCCGGTTGTTTCAAACATTCTGATCCATTTTCGTAACACATTGGCGCTTGGAACTTCACTTAAATCGCGTAAACCGTGTTCATGCCGATACAAACGTCGTGCAGTAATCACTGATTTATTGTTTTCGTAATACGCTCGGACACAAAATGCACGCTGCACTCCCGTGTACGGCTCCATGGCGACTAAATTTCCAGGAAAAGCGGCGCAGCGAACAACATATCCCCCCACCACCCCGCGCCGCACGTTACCGAGAAATTGAAGAATTAAATCGCCAACACTGATATGGCCCACCCTGTATAAAGCAAACACATTTCTAGAAAATTAAAACATAATACGATTGATTAAACATTTTCCTAAGCTAGAATTTCGTTGTAGTCGGTTACTTTTATAGTGCTCGACAACTACCTGCAAGACAAATTATTTCCCAGCTTTGTATTTCGGGAGAATGTCACTGTATTCCAGATAAAGTATGACGTATCTTTCTGCAGCACCATCCCCAACAATTATCTTACCAAGATTTTCAATTCTTCCTTGTAGAAGAGCCTTTGTTGAGGAAAGCGGTGCTGATAGAAAATCTGGTAAAAAGCTTTTTAAAACAGGAGTTACAAAAGACAAAAAGTCGTTCGAAAAAGACGAAACGTCATTTTGGTGCAAAATTACAATACCCTACTAAAATCGCTGCCTGTATGTCCGTTCGTCCGACAGTCACAGGCAGTTTCCTCGCAAACTAAATCAGCAAGAGTAATGGAATTTTACACGTAGGGCGAAAGTGGTATCCCCTAAAAAGTTGAGGCACCAAAAAAAATTTCAAGGTGTTTAAGGGATGTCACCCCATACAGGTTTAAAACAAAAGGCCTTGATGAGAGCTTTTCGAGGCAGGTCTTAAACCGGAAGTATTTGCATGGAGGGGCGTAGGGTGAGGGAAAATGAACGATTGGACATCTTTGGACTGAAAAATCTGAAAAACCAGGAAAATAGGCTGTTATGAGTACAAGCGCAACAAATTCCTCAGAAATCAAAACTCCATCAACTTTGTTAATAAAAGTACTTTTGACGAATTTTTCGTTTACATCTATAAAGTCGAAACGTGACCATTAAATTCGCCAAGAATTTATATCTGTTTTTTGACAAAAAAAATGTTTTTTGAAATTTTCATAAAAATCTAGTCGACAACAATTAAGTTATAGGTGATAGAATATTTATCAATTACACCAATAATTACACGTGATACCGTGTAATTATATGTTCGCAAAGGACCCAAAGCCTACAGATGCATATGGATTTTGATGAAAATTTTAGAAATATTTTTAATATTGATATGTTATCGTGCCTACTTAAACAGTAAGATCAGCACACTGAAAATAAAATGGTGCACGTTGTCCCATTCTGGAGGTTCTCGAAGAAATCAACGAATCGAGAAGGGTAGATGCAGCGGATTTTTTTTTATTCCAAGGATACCCGAAAATTTAAAGGTAAATATGAGCCTGGGGAACACGTAAGGTAGTTTGATCCGATCAATATGTTGAAGGAATGAATGATTCATTTAGTTTATGACACATGTGAAGGACAATTGAGTGGTTTTAATGACCTTGCCAGATAGTATTTTACTGATTTGTTAGTTGGTGTTTTAAAATACCCTACGTAAATTAGTTCCTAATTAGGTAAATTTATATAAATGTAAGAGTTTCTGAAAATATGATTAAGTAAGACGGCACTGAAGAAGAAAATACATTGTTTCCGAACCATGTGTCTACACAGTTTTTAAAATGAATATTGGTAATTGAAAGGAATATCTATGGTTTCTTATTCATTTATTTATTTAGACGTAACGTCAAGAAAGAAGTCACGGAAAATTTCAATCAAAGAAAATAAAATACAGCTCGCTAATGTGTGGTTTTAGGAATTTGCGCTTACTGTTGATGTGTCCAAAACATCGGATTATTCTATCTTCAATCGGTTTCCACAGGGGAAATGACAGCCGTACAATAAGTGAGTATATTTGTTGACTTGTAATTACAACCATTGCTTGTCTATCCGCCCGTTGTTCAATCGTGTATTGTTGCCAATATAGTTTTTCTCAGTTTTATACCCTTAACCCTTTAATTCTGTATTTATCTGAACATATGGTTCGTAACTTATAGTCAATCTTTTCTTATAACACGCAATACTTTGCCTGCCTTAAATAGTCCTAGATTTATTTTTGATAGCTAGCAAAGACATCCCTTATCAGCTGTCAGAGTGCTTTTTAGGTCTTTGTAAAAATTGTTTTTACAAAGACCTACTAGTTTCGCGACCTGTCTGTCCGTCCGTCCGTCCGTTTGTCCGTGCGTCACAGCTGATTTCCTCAGAAACTATAGTAGCTAGAATGCTCAAACTTTGTGAAAAGGTCAAAAGTGATGGTCTCTCAAAAGTTAAGGCATTAACAAAAATTTAAAAAATTTTTAAGGGGGGTCCCCCTAATAACGGATTGGCCCTTAAAATTTTTTTTTAATCAAAGGTAGTCGAGTGGGGTATCAAATGAAAGGTCTTGATTAGAGCTTTTAGAATCTGAAATAAAAAAATCATTTAATGAAATAGGGGGTCCAGGGGAAGGCAAAATGTACCCAAAATTTGTGTCCCCCCTCCTCGCGATTGGACACCCTTGAGCCGAAAAATCTAAAAATTATCACGAACGTGGGCCTTTATGAGTACAAGGGCAACAAATACCTAAGAAATCGAAATTCGCTCAACTTTGTTAATAATAGTATGATATGTAGATTTTACATTTTTGCCCATAAAATCAAAACGGTACCTTTGAATTTCGCAAATATATAGGCTAACATAAGATATATATGTTCACAAAATTTAATAGAGATCGAATCATAATCAAGTGAGTTATAGCCATTTCAATTATATGGAATTACAGCAACAATAACACGTGTTTATGATTGATATAGGGTTTTCCAATAAGAGGTGTTATTTTGATATTAAAAGAAAAATGCCATTTTTTAATATAAATGATCGGATGTTTATTTCATTATAAAGAAGAAGATATGCCGTTAATAGCAACAGATCAGGCAAATAACCACTGCAACACGCTTACAGGACCATATCCTCTTCATGAAATTTTCCATAACCAAATCGCAAAGGGGCTGCCGTATGTGCTCAATCTTTGATATCTTGAATCGAGGCTGGGCTATTGGCGTGGGCCTTTTCTATCACATAGCTCCAAAGGAAGAAGTCGCAAGATGTTAAATCACAAGATCTATTCAAAATAGCACCTCTTATTGGAAAACCATATAAATACAGGTATTTAAAATTGACTTAGGCACTTTTATTTTCTTTCAATTTTCATGAAAATTTAAGGAATAGTGTTTAACTTGAACATGTTCAATCGGCCGAGCATTCAGAAAAATCATTTAAGCTAGATCAAAATGGCGGCTGCACTGTGATTAAGAAAGAAATTGTACATCTTTTGTATAAATTTGAACGACTTCATATCAAAGTATTGGATGAATAATTCAAGTTATCGATTCACGCTATTAGAAAACTTGTTTCTAACCCTAGGATGCTTACAAAGACCTCCTGGTAGGAGTACTCTCCTGCTTACTCAACTTGTTTTAATATTGCCTAAGCTGTAGGACAATATTTATGTCCATATGTAGTAATCGAGCAGTCCGCATATGCAAAAGGACAGCAGGAGTTAGAGGATACCGTGGAAAAAATTTAAAAAGAAATTAAACCTGAAAATGCTGAACCAAAAGTAGAAATTATTTCTTCACCGATGCAGTCTAGGGCAACGTCTACAAACCATCAGAACATCTCTAAAGGGAACAATTATCATACCTTCCAATAGGAAGCAAGACTCTAATTTATGACAAAAGCAACTCAAATAGTAGTCTTCGGATTGTTTTATATTTTTCTTCTTACCATGAATTCTCGGGGAGTTTGTTGGAAGCAATGGCGAGACGTAGTTGTCCAAGATTATGGAAGTGCATATGGAGGACTTTACTTAAGCCACAAGCATAGTGGTAGTGACATAAATCAATACTTGAAGAAAAAGTAAAATGTGTATCGAAAAATGAAAAGAAGAGAATAAACAAAATATACGTGCTCAGTGAAGTGAAAAGTGCTACGAGATTATATGGTAGAAAATCAAGTGATATGTGCCAGTTTTTCTGTTTCACATTACGTGCATTTGGTGAAGCCAGAAGAGGAATGTAATGTTGAGCCTCCGTTATATGAGACGTTTTTGTACTCCAGTGTTCTTTTGTCAATGGCAGTGCTCACGCGTTTGAATACAATAATCATTGTGTTGGATATTCGATTTGTAATTTATGCTGTTGAACTCTTGCTACGGATGGAACTGCCCAAGTTGACTGTCGATCAATTTCCGCTGGTTTAATGATGTCGTTAAGTTCTCACGTTGCCACCGCCCCGTGATTATCGGACTTTTCTCGGCTACAAACGTTTCATCAAAAAAGTGATTTTTGAGAGATTTTCATCACAACGAATGATGCAATCGTTCAGATGGCACTAATACAGGGTTATCCATTTCGTGGTTGGGAAAGCATAAACCTGCCATTTGACATTTGTCATAATTAAATGTCATTCAAAGTATATTTTTTTTTAGTTGAAGGTTTGCCAGTTAGATATATGGATCGTTTGACAGTTGAAGAATGCGTTAAAATAATTAAATTTTATTATAACAAGTTGAAGTAGCAGGAGGATTCTCCTACCAGAAGGGTATTGTAAAACAATTAGTAAATCAAACAATATGTCCTGCATATCTGAACTTGACTAATATACAGATTCCATAAATTGAGTTCGAAAAATTATTATGGTTATTATGATTTTAAACTCGCCACTATTATGTTTCAAGTGTTTTGACCCCGTCGCTTGATTAGTCATGATAACACATGAACATTACAAACCATTTCTAAAATTTTTATCAAAATTCCTACATATTTGCAGTGTCTAGGTCCGTTGCAAGCGTGTATCTCCCTAGTATCACGTGTTAATGTTGTTGTAATTGTTAGATATTCAATCGGCTGTAACTTAGCTGTTCATTGTTCAGAAAACTTAGATTTTAGATTTTGGGAAATTTAAGGGTCCCATCTTGATTCTATAGACAAAAAAGCAAAATTTATGAAATGTACTATCATTAACAAAGTTGATCGAATTTCGCCTTCTAAGGTATTTGTTGCCCTTGTGAAGGAAAAATTGTCAGTTTAAGTACTGTTTCGAGAAGCTCTTATAAAGAAATTTCATTTCATATTCATATTGGCTACCTTTGATGAAATTTTTTCTTCAGCGGTCACTCCCCCGTACTGTAATCATCGATTCATGGTAAATTTGTTCGAATCCTAGAATGGTTACAATACCCATTTGCTAAGAGCTCTCTCCTGCCTCCTCGACTTGTTTCACCTATGAGTATTAATTGTTGGTACTCATCTTCAGGCATTCATTAAATTGAATCAAGTGTTAAAATCATGCGCCTTAAACGTTGAAGTTGGGGCAAAATACATCAAAATTATTCAATCTTCGCATTTAAAACACCCACTATTTTGCTTTACCATTACTAATACCGCTAGCTGAGCCAATTCTCAAAGAAATTAATGATACCTATCATTCCTGAAATTTTCATGCAAATCCTAGCAAAGCTGTAGTATCTGAGTCGGTGAAAAGCGCATATTGTTCCATAGCCATATGTTTCCATAGTAATACAGCGCATAATGTTCCATAGTAATACGGGAAAATTCAAATCGCTATAACTTCATTAAATACCATTCGATCTTTATGAAACTTTCAGGACGGATTCATCTTATGAATAGTCATCTGAGTGTTAAGTTTCATCAAATTTAAGGGCACCGTTAAGATTTTATTGAAGAAAACATAAAATCGATAAATCATACTATTACTAACAAAGTTGAGTGAATTTCTATTTCTCATGTATTTGTTGTTGTTGTACTCATAAAGGCCTACATTCGTGGTTTTTTTCAGATTTTTCGGGTCAAAAGTGTCCAATCGCGAGGGGGGGACACAAAATTTTCGTACATTTCCCCTTCCCCTGCACCATTCGAAGCAAAATTTTTCATTTTAAGACCTGTTTTGAAAAGTTCTCATTAAGGCCTTTCATTTGATACCCATATTGCCTACATGCAATGAAAACTTTTTTTTTCAGGGGCAACTCCCCTATATGGGGAGACCCCCCTTAAGGACCTTATCAATTTTTTTTCGTGTTGAAATTTTGAAGAGGGCGTCACTTCGCACCTACTCACAAAATCTTATGTTTCTAGCTTATGTAGTTTGTGAGAAAAAGTGGTGTGACTTACGGACGGACGGACAGACGGACAGACAGGACACGATTTTAGAAGGGTGTTGTAAAATGATTTTACAATACCCTAAAAATGGTGATTCTGCTGTATCAAGATTTTGGGCCTTACGAGCCGATTACAGTCGACATAATCGACCTACACAGCAAACCATTTCGAACACAGTGAGAAAATTTGTAGAGACTGGATTGGTAATTGATATTGCAAGCCCTGTGCATCATCGCAACATTCGTTCTGCTGAAAATATCGCTGTCATTGCTCAAAGTCTGGAGGAAGACCCGAATTCGTCGATTCCTTGACATGCTCAACATTTGAGCTTGTCTTACGGCTCATTGTGGCGGATTTTGCATTTGGATTTGCATCTCTATCCGTACAAAATCCAACTCACTCAAGAACTTAAGCCTCAAGACCATACACAAATCAGAATACATGCGAATCGGGTTATTGAACAACAAGCCATTGATAACGATTTTTCGAACAAAATTTTCTTCAGTGATGAGGCTCATTTTTCGCTCAGTGGTTACGTAAATAAATAGAATTGCCGCATATGGGTCTCTCAAAATCCTCAGGTGATCGCAAAAAGGCCTTTGCATCCTTAAAAAGTGACCGTTAGGTGTGCATTATGGTCTGGTGGTGTTATTGGCCGGTACTTTTTGAAAACGATCAAGGAAGAGCCATTACAGTCAATTCTGACTGCTATGAACGGATGTGAACCGATTATTTTTGGAGAGAAATTGAAGATTGTGATCTGGAAAACATGTGGTTCCAACAGGACGGAGCCCCAAGCCACACATCACAGGCTAATTGAGCACTTTTGCAAGAGAAATTTCCAGGGTGCGTAATTTCAAGATTGAGTGATGTCAATTGGCCCGCAAGATCCTGCGATCTAACACCTTTGGATTTCTTTTTATGGGGCTATGCAAAAGATCGTGTTTTCGCAAACAATCTTCAAAATCTTGAGCAACCGAAAACCAATATTCGTGAAGTTATGGCCGAAATATTGCTGGAAATGTGCCGAATAGTCATTGAAAATTACCTCAATAGAATTAAGGCCTGAAAGAGGTCCCGTAAAGAATGGCAAGATTCAATCTTTATATTGAATGAAAAATTTTGTTTCCATCTGAATATTTTATGTGTTTTCTTTAGCTTTACTATTCCAAGCGTAAAATGGATAACTCTATACAACCACATCACAAAAAGCATTGACATAGTGTTCGATGGCTCAAGTTTGAATTCCTGCATAAGGCGCATGCGTTGAGAACTGACTCCCCGAAAATTGAGCTAATGAAATACCGGATATTTTGGGCGCAGAATTTTTCCACTTGTGTGTAAAAATACGAAAGGGGGAGAAAATGCATATAGTATGCGTGAAAATGCAGCACGATCAAAGTATCTTTACTAATACCCATGAACTGGCGCCGACTGATAATCACTTTAATTAAATTGCCAAAGGAAAAGCGAAGAAAAAAATAAATCACTACTTGCTTGAGTGTGGTTAGGTGAACCTGGTGCTTATGTTCTTTTGGATATCTATTTACATAAATGTACTGTGAAAATTTAGAATTATATGCTAAACCACAGCGCAGCGTAGCAAGAAAACCTCGGGAAAATCATGATATCTATTGGATAGGCTAAAAAGTATTGAGCATTTATTATCACTAGATGGTGTTCGTTGTCATATATCGGGCAATACTAATATATTGAGTCAAACTGACATGCATTTGAAAGGTGATATTCCAGTCTATAAATTTCATATGGACAGTTTTGTTTTTCGTCATTCATGTCAAAAGTTGTATTCATTTAAAACTGAGTGAAATTTCTGAAAAAATAAGTTATATTCTATTTTACAATATCACTACGATCAAGGCGAGAATGCATCGCAGGCTCGTGAAAAAATTTGTGATGTCTACGGTCAAGATACTTCATTAAAAGCCACAGCCATGAGATGGTTCGCTCGCTTTCGTTCTGGAAATTTTGATGTCAAAGATGCACCTCGTTCAGGCCGACCAATCACTGAAAAAATCGATGAAATCTTACAAAAAATTGAAGAAGACTAACATATAAGCAGCCATGACGTTGCTAAGGAACTGGATATCCATCATCAAATACTTTTCAATAATTTGCGTAAGGCTGGATACACAAAGAAGCTCGACGTTTGGATGCCGCATGAATGAACATAAAAAAATTTGATCGACCGAACTTCCATTTGCAGAATGCTTATGAAACCCAAATAAATTGAGCTTTTTTTGAAGCAAATCATTACGGGCGATGAAAAATATCATGGTCAAAAAAAGGAGAATCATCACAAACGACTTCAAAGTCAAGATCGACACCAAAAAAGGTTATGCTGTGTGTATGTTGGGATTGGAAGGGAATTGTTTATCATGAGGTGCTGGAACTTAGCCAAACACTTAATTGGGCTCCTTACTGTCACCAATTAAACATATTGCAACAAGCAATTCAAAAAAAAAAAAAAAACAGGCCAGAATTGATCAATAGAAAGGGCGTTCTCTTCCATCATGACAATGCCAGACCACATACATCTTTGATGAACCGGCAAAAATTGGCAGAACTTGGCTGGGAAGTTTTGATACATCCACCGTCTATTCCAGAACTTGCACCATTAGGCTACTATTTGTTCCAGTATCTGCAAGGCTTCCTTACTGAAAAGCAATTCACTTAAAAAAGGGACTGTGAACATCACTTGGCCAAGTTTTTCGCCGATCGACCACGGAAGTTCTACACAGATGTAATAATGGCTCTACCTAAAAAATGGCAGAAGGTTATAGATTATAATGGGCAATATTTACTTTAATAAAAGCCATTTTAAATAAAAGAAATATTCAATCAGAAAATGACAAAAAAAGGCTCAATACTAGACTTACCAATATTTCAATTTTCAAACTACTGTGTACTTTCGACTTAGGAATATTTTGCGCGAGTTATTTTTTTGTGGGCAATATTGTAGTGATTTTTTCTCATATTTTTTGCCATCCTTTGTTTGAAATGGAAAAAAAAGAATGAAACACACATGGAGTATGTTTAACTGACACTGATATGCATTAACACCGATGATAATATTGGTAACTTTTCGCTAAACTATATGCAGTGTGGTGCTAATTTTTGCGTTAAATTAACAACAAAAAGTCGATAAAATTGAATTTAATAAATCCGCCCGTCATCCTGAAGATTACAGCAAATTTGTAAAGCATGTTTCGTGAATTATTGGAAGATCAAAAGTTAGTGATTATGCAGCGTGTGAAAAGGAAATAAAAAAAAACTTCATTCTAATCAAGATAGTTGAGCAGCTATTTTAAATTAAATAAGCTGGGTTTTCTAGTTAAGTGCAAAAATTGTTATCGTTTTGTGTATTTTGTCTGGTTTCAAATAAAATTTTGATTTTTCTTAAGAAAGTTCAAAAAACGAATGCAGAAGCCGCTAGGGATGATTGGCCTTCCTCTTTCTCAAAATGGCCAAATCATCATATGGATATGGATCTTTTGATCTGGTTGGGAAGGTTGTGAGGGGCACCACTACTACCCGGGTGCCCCACTCTTTTTGTGGGCAATGAATATTATTAGCATCCGTGACGGGTTTATGTCCAACCTCATGCGCGATGAAATCGAAAGTAGTAGTGGGTCTTTGCGCTGCCGGAAAAAATCCGATACAAAGACACTGCAACGCTAGGTGCCAGCACGCTTATGCATCGCCAAGCAAGGCCATTTACAACTGCGCACCAATTATTTTGCTGGCTGAAGCAGCAGTCCATCACTGCAGTCCCAAACGGACCTTTAACATCCCTTGAAACACTACACATACCGTTCTTTAGAGCCCATCGATGCACGATTGCCTCATCTGATACATGAGGCTTCAAACTGTGCAATCTGTTATCAATCCATAGAGATGTAGATAATATTTACTGTATTTTTATCGTTTTGTACTAAAATATAAAACCCTATTGCAATCAAGACCTGTGTCCGTCCGTCCATCTGTACGTCACAGCACCTTTTCTCCGAAACTATAGAAGCTACAGCCATGAAATTTTGCGGAAAGGTCAGAAGTGGTGACTTCTTGAAAGTTATGGGGTGGGAAAATTTTTCAAAGGGGCTTAAGGGCGGACTCTCCATATAGGGAAGTGGCCCTTAAACATTTTTCCCATTGGTAGTCGAATAGGGTGTCGTTGGAAAGGTCTTAGTGAGATCTTTTCAAAACAAATTTTAAAATTGGCTTATCAGTACCGTGGGAGGTAGGGGAAGGGGAAATGCACGAACTTTTCGCGTACCCCAGCGATTGGACACCTTTCATCCGAAAAATCTGAACAAAATCATGAATGTAGGCTTTTATGAGTAAAACAACAAAAAATACCTGAGAAGTCAAAATTCACTCAACTTTGTTAGTAATAGTACGATTTATCGATTTTACATATTCCTGAATAAAATCTTAGCGCTACCCTTAAATTCAATCAAATTCGGTATGCGAATGACTATTTATAAAGTTGACCTGTCCTGAAGGTTTCTTAAAGATCTAATATTATTTGACAAAGTTATAGCGGTTTGAATTTTCCTGTATTACTATGGAACAATATGCGCTATATTACTATGGAACCATATGGCTATGGAACAATATGCGTTTTTTACCGACTCAGACACTATACTCGTATGTTTGCTACGATTTGCATGAAAATTTCAGGAATGATAGGTATCATGAATCTCTTTGAGAGTTGGCTCAGCTAGTGATATCAGTGATCGTAAAACAAAATAGTGGCTATTTTAAATGCGAAGATTTTGAGTTATTTTTCCCAAACTTCAACGTTTAAGGTTCATGCTTTTAACACTTGATTCAATTTAATGAATGACGGAAGATGAGCACCTACAATTAATAATCATAGGCAAAACAAGCGGGGGTGGCAGGAGGAAGCTCCAAACAGAAGGGCTTTGTAACCGCTCTAGGACTCGAAAATAAAACTCTGATGCCATGAATCGATGATTACAGTACAGGGGAGTTGCCCCTGAAAGAAAATGTCATCAAAGGTAGCCGATATGAGTATCAAATGAAAGGTCTTTATGAGAGCTTTTCAAAACAGTTCTTAAACTGACAGCTTTTTCTTCATTGGGAGCACGAAAAATTAGTTTCCCCCTCGCGATTGGACACCTATGATCTTAAAAAATCTGAAAAAAATTATCAAGTGAAATATTTACGAGTACAACAATAGCAAATACCTCAGAAGTCAAAATTCGTTCAACTTTGTTGATAATAGTATGATCTTCGATTTTCACATTTTCTCCAATAAAATCGTACAGATGCCTTGAAACCCAACAAAATTCGATATTTAAGTAGCCTTACATATGCTCCTAATACTCTGTAAGTTTGATGAAATTCGTATCACATTCACGGAAGTTATATTCATTTAAAATTCCTCCAATTACGACAACACACTATTTTGGTATTTTATGGACTTTCCATAATCAGACACTGCAGTTTTGATTTGATTTTCTTAAAATTTTCAGATAAGATCGATGACATAAATGCTTTAGGGATTTCATGATTTGAGAGATTTATGGTACTTGAAAATGGAGAAACAATGGATTTCCTTTCAAACGAGCAAATCTCCTTGACATGTTTCTTGATTTTATTCGTTGCTGGTGACTGCGTCTTGTAAGTTGAGTACAAAACCATTCTGTTATGAGCGTAGGTCTGTCTACCCAACTTGTTTAGGATATTATAAAATAATTTTGCAAGAACCTACTAAAATTACAACCTATCTGTGCGTCTGTGTATCACAGCAATGTACTCGCAAACCCACATAATCTAGAAATATGAAATTTTGTAGGTAGGTGTAAACTGGCGCCTCTTCAAACTTTTATTACCAAAACACTTTATAAGATTCTTAAGGGGGTCCATACAGACGGGCCACCTCTGAAAAAAAAAATTTCCCCACAGGTAGTCAATGTGGGCATCAAATGAGGAGTCTTGATAAGAACTCTTTATATCAGATCGTAAGCTAACACTTTTTGCTCCATGTGATGAAGAGAAGGGTAAGTGCACGAAAATTGTGTCCTTCCCTCCCCTCCTCGCGATTGGACACCTTTGATCTAAAAAAAACCGAAATAAATCATGGAAATAGGCCTTTATGAGTACAAAGCGAACAACTACCTCGGAAGTTAAAATTCCATCAACTTTGCTAACAATAGCACATTTTATGAATTTTACGTTTTAGGGTATAAAATTAAGAGGAGGCCCTTAAACTTGTTCCTTCATTTCCTAGTACTGATTGTACATGTTCTGAGAATTTATCAAAAATCGAGCTATAAATAGCTTAGTTTAACCCTGTTGAACATTCAACAGTTACAACAACAACAAAAAAAGCACGTAATACTGGCGATCTATACCCCACAAATGATCTAGACACTACAAATATATGGGAATTTGGATGAACATTTTAAGTTTAAAGTCTTGATATGTTATCCTGACTACTCAAGAAAAGAGGTCGACATACTGACAACAAAACAGCAGGGAATCTGAAAACATAATAAAAATGGAATTTATGGAAGCTGTGTATGAATCAAGTTTTGATGTTTAGATGATATTTTTTGAGTTTATCATTAGTTCATAAGACCTTCCTGGCAAAAATACTCTTCCACTATTTCAACTTGCTATTCATATTGTCAGATGATGTGTCCATGAGACCCAGAAACTGAAGATAATTTAGACCAACTTTCGTAGTCTTGTGCCGAGTTTTTTCAATGGTTTAAGACATTTGGATGTTATTGAATATTTTCATTCATTCTTCAGGATTTCTTGCGACGGAGCTTTCCTTATTCGGCGTTTTTCTGTATGATTCTAATCAAGTGAAACCTGCAAGCTTCCAAATTAAAAAAAAAAACAAGTAGGGTAAACAGACCTACGCTCATGTCAGAAGGGTTTTGTATGCAATTTACAAAATGCAGTCACCAGATCGAATCAAATCAAGAAACACGTCAAAGACGATTTTATTGGAGAAAATATGAAATACGAAGGTCATACTATTATTAACAAAGTTGAACGAATTTCGACTTCTGAGGTTTTTGGTATTGTTATACTCATAAATGTCTCCCTTGATAATTATTTCAGATGTCCATCCGCGACGGAGGAAACACATTTTTCATGTATTTCCCCCCTGTGCCCCCACTGAAGCAAAAACTGACAGTTTAACAACTGTTTTGAAAAGCTCCCATGAAAAAATTTATTTCATACTCATATCGGCTACGTTTGATGATTTTTTTTTCAGGGGCCACTCTCCTGTACTGTTATGATCGATTAATGGCCAATTTTTTCGAATCCTAGAATGGTTACAAAACCCTTCTGCCAGGAGCTCTCTCCCTCCTCCTTGACTTGTTTCACTTATGAGCATTGATTGTAGGTACTCATTTTCAGTCATTCATTAAATTGAATCAAGTGTTCAAAGCATGCACCTTAAACGTTGAAGTTGGGAAAAATAACTCAAAATTATTCAATCTTCGCATTTAAAACAGCCACTATTTTGTTTTACGATTACTGATACCACTGGCTGAACCGATTCTCAAAGATATTCATGACACCTATCATTCCTGAAATTTTCATGCAAATCCTAGCAAAACTGTAGTGTCTGAGTCGGTAAAAAGCGCATGTTGTTCCATAGCCATATGTTGCCATAGTAATAAATGCAGCGGATATTGTTCCATAGTAATACAGGAAAATTCAAACCGCTATAACTTCGGTAAGTATCATTCAATCTTTATGAAACTCTCAGGACAGATCAATCTTTTCAATAGACATCTACATACTGAATTCCATTGAATTTAAGGGTACCGTTAAGATTTTATTCAAGAAAACATAAAATCGATAAAACATACTATTACTAACAAAATTGAGTGAATTGCAACTTCTAACGTATTTGTTGTTGTTGTACTCACCAAGGCCTACATTCTTGATTTTTTTCAGATTTATCGGATCACAGGTGTCCAATCGCGAGGGGGGGGGGGGGGGGGTACACAAATTTTTCGTATATTTCCCCTCCCTGTGCGCCCCTCGAAGCAAATTTTGCCAAACTAAGATCTGTTTTGAAAAGTTCTCATCAAGACCTTTCATTTAATACCCATATCGACTACCTTCAATGACATTTTTTTTTTCGGGGGGTCACTCTCCTATATGGGGAGACCCCCTTTAAATACCTTACAAAAGTTTTTTGTAGTTGAACTTTGAAGAGATCAGCACTTGACACCTACACACAAAATTTGATGTTTCTAGCTTAAGTAGTTTCCGAGAAAAACAGCTGTGACACACGGACGGACGGACGGACAGACTGGTCTCGAAACTAGTAGGGTTTTGTAAACTTATTTCACAAAACCCTAACTAGATGTCAGGATCATTTACCAGGTTTTATGCTTGATATTTTGTGGACGGTATACAGGATATGTGCCTTAAACTTTCAAGTTAAAAGGTAAATCTAAACAATTTTTCTAGCCTAGCTTTTCTCCGATTATTTGCCTCAGGAGCCGTCGCTCAAAGGTATTCAATATATTTGTGGATGCTTGGGCTAGGGTCCATGTTTCACATCCATAGCATAACAAAGGTCTTATTACAGATTTGTATACATGGAGCTTTGTTTTCCTGAGTATGGATCTGGTCTTCAAGATCGTCAGAACTGAAAAAAAATGTTTTATTTGCGATTTGTATTCTTCCGCGTATTTCGTCTCTTTCATTACCCGTTTTCGTAATTTGCCGCCTAAATACACATTCTCGATACTGTATTCGCCAAGTGTGATATTTTGTGAATTTGAGATATTTTTCCTCGACTGCGTCATGAGCTTTGTTTTATTTTCATTGATTTGTAGCGCTACTAGTTTTGCTTCGCTGTCGAGTTTCAGAGAGAGTTCTTTGGCAGTTGTTAATGACCGTGACAAAATATTGATGTCGTCCACATGGGCTACTACTTAGCTCGACTTATGTATATAGTAATGTACCTAGTGTATCGACAGGTAGCTTTCTTATCGCGTACACCAGAGCCAAACTGATTGGCAATGGAGTCAGTCAATCTCCCTGATTTAGTCCGGTATTTGCGACAAAGACATCGGTGAGTTGTTTATTGATGCGGACTTGGGAGGTCTTTAGCTTCTATTTTCATTAAGTATGTAAGTGGATTAATATTGATGAAATGCGTACTTGGAAATCGTTCATATGTATCCTAGTATGTGTAAACCATAAATATCAAAATCTTACTTGATATGAAATCTTTCTGAACTAGTGAAAATATTTCAAATACCTACATAACAATTGTAAATACCAGGAATAAGACATTTGAATGTTGGAAACCACAAATCAAACAACAATCGTTTGTTTCCCATTAATAGGTATGTACATGAAATATCAATATTTATAAAATTATTCTGTGCTAAAGAGAGGACATGCTCTCATTTACAAATCAGCTTATTTTCCACAAATCAATAACATCGTAAACTATTATGACGTAAAACAACGAACCAAAAGCGACTTAACATGAAAATGGAATCATTCCGAATGCAATTTACTTGAGATTCCTTTTAAAAGTCTTTCTTGAATGATGCTTTGCAATGTCCTTTCATACTTGAAGAGTTCTTCTATTACTTGTCAATTGCAACATCATTTGTACAAGTATAAGAAAGTTGAAGAAATGTCATGGAACAAAAGCTTATCCTTGGCATGGATTTATCCATTCTCTTTCTTCTTTACCTTTACTCACCATGAGAATAGTATTGTTCCGATTTGTTTTGAATCAGCATAAATTGGTTAATGGTTATTTTGATTTTTGTATTGATTCTACCTACGAAGGTTTTACTACATAGAAAACTTAACTTGCAATGAGACATGAATTGATTTCAAATTATCCACTTTATTTCTATAAAGTTAAAATTCAGGAGGAAAAAATCTCAACATTTTATTGTTACTGCTTTCTTTGCAGGATTGGATCCTAAAATGTCATGAATACGACTCCGATAAAATATAATTTATGCTTGTTAAAGTATTATTTTAGAAATTGAATTTCGTCTTTAAACCTGGAACAGATAGTCTTAACGTTCGATCGTAATGTATCTACCTCGTTTCCTGTAAAATGCAGGTTGAGTTCCAACCAATGATTCATGGATGAGAGTTTTTCTCCAATGTTAATTAAAATGTTACGTTATTATAAATGTCGAGCCAAATGGAAGCCTATGCAAATGACATCAACATTTTATCACGGTTGTTACCATGCGCCAAAGAACTTTTCTTAAAACTTGAGAGCGAAGCAAAACTAGTAGGGCTGCAAATCTATGAGAACTACAACAAACTCATGACAGTCAAATATCCAAAATATCACACTTGGCGAATGCATACAAAAAATGTGGACAGATTTGTGTACAAACATAGAAGCTATAATGGGCTGGCCACGTGAATCACATGAGTGAGCAACGAATACCCGAAAGGGTACTCGTTGGGAGAACTGAAGGATGGAGACATGTAGGGAGGCTCAAGAAACACTAGTCAATAGAGGCAGTTCATTGCTGCTTGAGTTTTGAAATGAGAGGGTGCAGTCAATAGACAGAGTTAGTTAGAGGCACTTTTTGCAGGAAGAAAAGGCTCAAGAGAGGCTGTAGATCCATGAAGAAGAAGAAACATGTTGAATCGTAGTTTCACAATGTTCACTCACTGAGTGCTCAAAAGTGATCATTAGCTCAATTTCTAGAAAGGTGTCCATTCCTAGAAATTGAGGTAATGTCTATTAGACGGAGAGAGTCTATTAATCAGAAAAGAACTCTGAAAACAAACCAAGGTAAGGAGTCAGGAGTTTGCTCTCAGGATAATTTTGAACTGAGGCGTTTTTATGAAAATGCTATTTGTTTGTTCGATAGTTAATGTAATTTTTGTTCATGTTTTTCAAAGTAAATTTATTTACGTGAACAAGAATCGTATTTCTACCATTCCTAGCTTCCATGAATTCCCATCCTTAATCCCACGAGCAAATGTTAAAGACCATTTACAACAGGCCATTCAATATAAGTTGAATATACTGGTAATCCAGGAAACGAATGAGACTGTAGATGATATTCAAGATACGAGATCGCACCCAATATTCAAAAGAGGGAAGCCTACTAAAAAGCGAGAGCCCCGTGATGCCATCATTATTGATGGGGAGTTTTGATCGCATGTTATTGGTTTTAAGGCAATAGATGAACGGTTGTGTGCGATCCATAGAAAATCAAAATTCTTCAGAATTTGGCTGATTCACGTAGTTACCCCTACCGAAGAAAAGGACTAAGAAATGATAGAAACATTCTACAACCATCTGGAAAGACTAGTCAACTTATTGCCTACAAATGACGCAAAAATTGTTCTGAGTAATTTGAGCGCTCAGGCTGGCAATCAAATATCTCATCAGGGAACAACTGGAATATAAAGCCTCCACGCTCAGACGAATAAAAACAGCCAGTGCATGATTGAATTTGTATGTAGCAGAAATTTAGTCATACGTTCGACTTGTTTCCCACATCAACGCATTCGTATAATGACCTGGGTATCATTGGATGGCAACACCCAAAACTAGATCGACCGTGTTCTGATCCCACAGCGTTGGGTCTCGAGCACACTTGACGTCCGTCTATACAGAGGAAGCAATTGTAACTCAGGTCAGTAATTGATCAAATTAAGCTATCGATGCCGCATGTCAAAGGCATATTCGGCAAAGACCAGCCCGCTACAAAAATTCGACATCGACTGGCTTCAAACGGCGTTTGTAGCAACGAATTTCATGGTAACTCTTGACAACCAGCTACCTCCCATTTTATCAGATACATCGCTAAAACAAGAAACGAGCTATGGGTGGAAGTGAAAGCAGTGATCGAGAAAGTGGCAAAACAGATGATCAGACATCAAGCCCGGCGTAAAAGAAATGATTGGTTCGATGATGAGTGCCAAAATGCGTTAGATGAAAAGAATCAAGCGTACAAAGAAAATTTAGGTGGAAACCAGGACGAGGAGAGAACATTATAAAAAGTAAGTAAAATAAAGAGTAGTCATTAGAATTAAAGAAAATACTATGACGACCAATCGAGAAGTATTGATGTAAGTTTTGCAAGCAACAATACAAGACATGAATATAAAGTAATGAATAACTAGAAACGTATCATCAGCCCAAGACCACGCTCTGTCGTGAGGACATCAGCAAGATCATCAATGATTAAAACAGGTTTAAAGAAAGAAGGGCATTATATTTCAGGAACCTCCTTAACCCTCCACACAGCTCCAGAGCATCGAAGTTTATACCTTTTCTGGATGAAATTTCTTCCACCATCAACGCCAGAAGTATAATAAAGCGCCAGGCATCGATGAATGTGCAGTAGAGCTTATCAAATATTGGAGCAGCGGTGCTCAAAAAGCCATCCATTATCTAACACGTTTGGCAACAAGAACATCTGCCCAATGAATGGAGCCAATCAATTATATATCCTATTCACAAAAATGTGATAAGCTACAGTACGGAAACTGTCGAGTCATATCACTATTTTGAATGGCGTACATAATATTTTCAAGAAAATTACACGCCAACAGTATTATAGGGGATTGTCAAGGTGGTTTTAGAGCAAGTAGATCGACGAAAGGCCAATTGTTTGCTATCAAGTAGGTACCTGAAAAATGCTGGGAGTTTAACATAGATGTATAACAAATTGTCGTTGACATTAAGCAAGCATACGACAGTATTGATCGTAACGTACTGTATCAAATAATGCTTAGCTTTGGCTTCACAGCCAAATTAGTCTGTTTTACCAAAATGACAATGACGTTGATGAACTCCCAAATCCGCATCAAAAACCAACTCACCAATGCCTTTAACAGAAATATCGGACTGAAGCAGGGAAATGGACTGGCCCCTTGATATTCAATTTGGCTCTGTAATATGTCATCGGAAAGGTACCCGTTGATATAAGAGTTACGTTACTATACAAGTCAGGCCAAGTGATGGGCTTTGCAGACGACATCAATATTTTGTCACAGTCGTTGAAAATTGCCAAAGAATTTTCCTGAAATTGGACAGTAATTTAAAACTAGTAGAGCTACAAATAATTGAGAATAAAACAAAGCTCATGAAGTAGTTGAGGAAAAATACCTCAAGGACACAAAATATCACACTTGGCAAATACAGTATCGAAAATGTGGGCAAATTTATATATTTAGGCGCCAAAATAACGAAAACTTGTAATGAAAGAGATGAAACACACCGAAGAATATAGCTTGCAAATAAAATATTTTATTCAGTTTTGACGATCTTGAAGACCAGCTGGATAAACAGGAAAACAAAGCTCAAAATAAACAAATCAGTGATAAGACCTGTGCTATGTTACGGGTGTGAAACATGGACCCTAACCCAAGCATCCATGAATATATTGAACGCCTTCGAAAGACGGGCCCTGAGGCAAATAATTGGAGCGAGGCTGGAGGGGGAACGATTGTGAATTCGACAAAACCACGACCTGTATGAAATGTTTGACGGGCCGGGGGTCTCAACGATTGTAAGACTGTGAAAATTGCAAAAGAATGGCTAGATGAACCTTATGAAAGACAACGGATACCCAAAAAGTTAGTCGTTGGGAGTACTGAAGGCCAGAGACAACTGGCGAAACCGAGAAAACGCTGATCTGACTCGGCCGACGAAGACATCACTGCTCGGATTTCGAAATTGGAGGACCCGGTTAATGAACCAAGACAGTTGGATGCACTTGTGGCAGGAAACAAAACCCCAAGAGGGCCGGCAGCACTACGAAAAAGAAGAACAATACCACACATTATTCAATGACATGTTGACAATGATGTTGGATGACCTTTTGCCACCTTTCGGTCAGTTGAAAAATTCCACCTTTGACGAAGCCTTGCTTTTTAGAAGCGAAGAACTGGTCCAACTCATTTTTCATAGCCTGATCAGTAAAAAAGTTGTAATAGGATAAAAGATTAAAATCTTTGTTTTGCCATCGGTAAGGTAAAATGTGAATTAATACCTTATTTTCGAAAGAAAAAGATTCGGCTTAGTAGTCATGACTTTTGCATGTTACGATACTAAATTCTTTCTTACATATGATCCCTTTCTCTATCTTGCGTTTATATTGGTTTTATAAAAATAATTATAGTTTAAAAAGTCTTTTTAGTTTTTTTCCTCTTTTCTTATACTAAACTTACATGCATACATCTAAAATAACGTTGTCATTTAGCAACAGATTAAACACTGGCAAATTTTTTCGATATTAAACTCAGACTTATAGTCTAACGTTACATTTTCCTTTTCGTTTTGGGTAATTCGAGTAAATGTTACGACAATAATCGAAGAGATTATTCTGCAGTTTTCCACTATGATGCTAAACGGTTAACTTATATAAGGAAAAAGTCCGTAGTTTGAGTAAAATTCTGAATGCTTCGCATAAAATCAGGTCTTCTTCTCCTTCTTGTTAGCGCTACTGCACCTCTTGGACCTGCGCTTCCTTCAGGTCTTATCACAAACATAATACTCGCATATGTATGTTATGAACGCTATGTGGTTTTTTAAAAGCACGCAAAATTAACCGACAGGGAAATCGTAAATTCCATCGAATGTGTTTTTTGTTTTTTTAATAATCAGTTAAGATATCGCGGAATCTTGTCAAGCACTTGCTTTTCACTTCAATTATATGCATATTAATGCCTCTATTATTTGGTGCAACCATCAAATCCACCACCACTTGCTCCGAGTTCTTCTAGAAGATCAGTTAGAGAATTCTGGAATTCGGTCATGCTCTGAGCTGAAATGGCAATTTATTTGTCTTGGGGCAGGTAAACTGAAGCAGTGGCCTTAGTTGCTTTTTCCGTTTTTATTTCTTTCTGTTTAGGGTTATTCATTATAAGATTTGGTTTTTAATCTCAAATAAAAGGCATAAAATTTAATTTTATAGCAAACATTTTTTTGTGAGTAGTAAGAAATCTATGACATTTATTTTGCGAAGATTATCTTGTTGAAATGTTGATTGCGACTACGCCATAAATGGTCCATCCTGAGAGTCCAATATCGGATGACACGGTCGAGCATAGTGACCGGTATCTCGGGAATGACATGAGTAATGTTGGCTTCCAAAGCGTCAATAGGAACTGACTTATCCGGGAAGAACAGAGACTTCATGCAACTACAAAGAAAATAATCTGAAGGTGTGATGTCACACGATCTAGGTAGACAATTTTCTGGTCCAAAGCGTGAAACCAGGATCTCACCAAAATCATTTCTAAATAAGTACGTTGTTTATTTCGCTGTATGTGAAGTAACGCCATCTCACATACGCTTATTTTCATAATACAGCTGAACTATTTGGTTAAACAATACGGAATAAAAATTAAATTACAGTTTAGCAGAAGTCACGTATGTTCTGTCAAAAACACCTATTTTAAATCAAACCTCATAATTAATCACCCTTTGCTTCCTCCGTAGTAGTTTTGCATTCTTCCTGATCCTGATTAAAATATTAAACTTTATATGGCTACTATATTATCATCAAACTATGAATAACCCATTTTGGGGTAAGGATGTGTATTTGGAAGCCAAGCGTGATTTACAGACAATCCACCAAATTCGGCAAAGGTAGCCCTTTTTCTATGGGAATTCGTGGCCTGTGGAACTTGTTTTAAACCAACCCAAGGGAAGAGCATGTAGGCCAAATAAGTAGAAATTTTTACAGCAAGGGAAAAGGCAAGCAATATCTGACAACACCTAGCGAGATGGTGAATTTACAATTTGTCAGTTATTAACATCACAAGAATCTTGAGCGGAAAACAGCTGCCAGTGACAGAATAACATGTGATTTAAAAAGAAACTACTTAATGGCCCACCTTGTATATTAAATGCAAGCAAAACATCTTCAAAAGGCGGCATATTATAATCACCATAATGGCTTTCATTCTACCTACCTGAAGAACTCAACATAAGTTTTACCTTTGCTTGTCCAGTAAAATATATGTCTGAATACCAAATTGAAAGTCGACTGCATGAATCTATACGGGAAGATACCGCACGTCAATGCAACATCGATATCGTAATGAGCCAGCATAAGGAGCTTCTCTAGGCATTAAGCGAAACAGCATATCATTGTGGTGAACACCTAGAACACGTTCACGTACAAGCAGGCTTTATATTCTCATTGTATCAACATCCGCGGCGATATCATCTGATTCCTCCATTGCTCTGAGCTTTACAACACTCGCATAAGCAGGTCAAGGTGATACTTGCAGTTGTTTTTCTATAAAACTATTTTCCCTTAGCCTAATGTGATGAGCCAAACGCCAGTGAAGTATTACAATTTTTATTTCGTTACATTTACAGAAAAATATGGGACCTATTAGCCCATCAGCATCAGCCAAACTATATCCTGAATAGTTCATCTAAGTATTTAAGTAATCAAAAATCATATGCGAGCCATCGTCCCCAAATCTGCCTTTTGCAAATGGGTCGGTCGCATCTTCTCAGCGCAATTTGGTTGTCTCGATTCTATGCTCCCGTATTACATAATGAAGCACAGTTTTATCTTGAATATCCCCTGCATTCAGATCAGCAACTTTACTTATCAAATACATAAAAGGCTGAACAGATTATACAGACTTGATAAGCCAAGCGCCACCATTAACATTCGATTTGCTTGTGTCACTCCATTCTCAACTGAGAATTGCACAATATCCATATGCGTCATGCTACATGCACTTCTAACAGGAGTCAAACTTGAGTCCAAAGGAGCATTTAAACCACATCCTATGCGAATTCAGTATTTGACTACAGAAAGCTCTCTTGAAATAGCTGTGCACCATAGCGGTGCAACAAAATTAAATTATCGATCTTCCAGCACTACATACAGTCCTCAATATTTTCTATCAGTCTCATAAACCAAAACGAGTAATTAAGCAATTTCCGTACGTTCACGTTACATGACCTTAAATCAAAAACGCTTACATATTCTTATTCTTCTTCTTAGCACTACAGCCCCTCTCGGGCCTTCGGTTCCTGTTCCTGCAAATACCGCCTCCAACTGTCTCGGTCCATTGACCGCGTCCTCCAATTTCGAAATCCGAGCAGCGATGAACTGTCTTCGTCGACCGAGTCAGACTAGCGTTTCCTCGGTTTCTCCACTGGTCTCTGGCCTTCAGTTCTCCCAACGAATACCTTTTCGGGTATCCGTTGTTCGTCCATACGATTCATGTGTCCAGCCCATTGCAGCTTCTGCAGTTTTATAATTGTTGAGACCTCCGGTTCGTCAAAAATTTCATACAGCTCACGGTTTCATCGAATTCACCGTTGGTCCCCTTCTAGCTTCGCTCCGATTATTCGCCTCAGAACCAGTCGCTCAAAGGTGTTCAATATATTTGCGGATGCTTGGGTTAAGGTCCATGTTTCACACCCATAGCATAACACAGGTCTGATCACAGATTTGTATACTTGGAGCTTTGATTTCCTGTGTATGCAGCCAGTCTTCAAGATCGCCAGTATTGAATAAAATATTTTATTTGCGAGCTGTATTCTTCGGCATATTTCGTCTCTTTCATTGCCCGTTTTCGTTATGTTGGCGCCTAAATACACAAATTCGCTAACATTTTCAATACTTTATTCGCCAAGTGTGATAGTTTGTGTGCTTGAGCTATTTTTCCTCGATTGCGTCATGAGCTTTGTTTTATTTTCACTGATTTGTAGCCCTACTAATTTTCTTTCGCTGTCGTGTTTCAGGAAGAGTTCTTTAGCAGTTGTTAATGACCGTGACAAAATGTTTATGTCGTCCGCATAGGCTACTATTTGGCATGACTTGAATAGTAATGTACCTCGCATATCGAAATTGAATGGCAATGGAGCCAGTTGATCTCCCTGCTTAAGTCCGATATTTGTGTCAAAGGCATCGGTTAGTTGGTTTTTGGTGCGGACTTGGGAGGTCGTCAACGTCATTGTTATTTTGGTAAGACGGACTAATTTGGCTGGGATGCCAAAACCAACCATTATTTGGTACAGTATGTTACGATCAATACTGTCATATGCTTGCTTAAGGTCAAAGAAAATTTGGTGAATGTCTATGTTGAACCCCCAGCACTTGTCAAGTACCTGCTTGACTGTAAGCAATTGGTCTATCTTCGATCTACCTGCTCTAAAACCACCTTGTTACTCCCCAATAATACTGTTGGTGTATGCTCCGATTTCATTATCTAAGATCTTTGAAAATATTTTGTACGCCGTACAAAGTAGTGATATGTCCCTTTAATTTTCGCACTGTAGCTTGTCAACTTTTTTTGTGGATAGGGAATATCATTGATTGGCTCCACTCTTTCGGCATATGTTGTTGCCAAATGTGCTGGATGACTTTGTGAATGCCTTGATGAACACTACTGCTACCATATGGATGAGCTCCACTGGAATCTCATCGATGCCCGCCGCTTTATTATTCCTTTGGACTTTGATGATGGAACAAACTTCATCCAGAGTTGGTGGGGCTAATGGAAGCTTTCCGCAGACATCTATAGGCTTCGGTGTTCCGGAGCTGTGCGGAGGATTAAAGAGGTTCTTGAAAAACGATGCCCGTCTTTCCTTAATCTTGGTTTCATCAGTGATGATATTGCCGCTGTCATCACGACAGAGCGTGGTTTTGGGCTGATAACCACGTTTCAGGCTTTTCACTGCTTTGTATAGTTGTCTTGTGTTGCTGCTCGCTAAACTTACATTTCTACTTCTCAATTGGTCATCATAATATTTTCTTTTCTTAATCCTAATTATCTTATTCGGTACTCTTCTGAGATTTTCATAGTGTTCTCTCTTCGTCCTGGTTTTCCTACCTACGTATTCTTTGTACACATGATTATTTTTGTTTAACGCATTCTGGCACTCATCATCGAACAAATCATTCCTCTTGCGCCGAGCTTGACGTCTGATCATCTGTTCTGCCACGGTACTGATAGCCACTTTCACTTCCATCCAGAGCTCGTCGCTCGTCTTGCGAGCCAGCTGGTTGTCGAGGGTCTCCATGAATTTTCGACAACAGACGCCGTTTGGAGTGTTTTGATGCAAATGTTTGCTGTGGGCTGGTCTTTGCCGAATATGCCTTTGACATACGGCACCGATAGGTTAATTTGATCAAGTAATGTTCTGAGTTACAAAGGGCTCCTCGGTATGTACGGACGTCAAGTATGCTCGATGCCCAACGTTGTTGGATCAAAACATGATCGATCTGATTTTGTGTATTGCCATCCGGTGATACCCAGGTCATTTTATGAATGCGTCAATGTGGAAAGCAAGTCGAATTTATGACTAGATTATTGCTACATGCAAAGTCAATCAGGCGCTAGCCGTTGTCGTTTGTTTAGTCGTGGAGGCTATATCTTCCAGTCGTTCCCCGATGAGATAGCTCATTGCCAACCTTAGCGTTGAAATCACCTCCACCTCAGACGGTCCCAAGCCTGTTTGAGAAAGGAGGAGGGAACCCCTTGCTTCCCCAACCCATAGTTTTAATGATTCCTTATCCCAAACCACCCAATTAAATGGTAGTAAATGCTCTCGGGGTCACACATTGGGTTTATTGGTTCTCCAATAATGTGACATTAAATGCCGAGAAACGCTAATAACTGTAAATACATCTACAGCTCTGCTACTAAATCCTAGTTGCACCTCCTTTTTGAGCGTATAAGAGGGTGAAGGCAAATCTTCCGCGCCTGATAACGGAATCGACGTAATAACCATGCCGCCGGAATGGAGGTTGGGCGACGGGCTAACTCCCCATCCCTGGAAAAAGTTTAAATGTTTTCAAAACCTGCAGACGGGCCTCGGAATGGATTGGACGACCTCGCAAACGAAAAAAGGACTGTGGCTTAAGATCCTGGAATTTCAAATCACTCAATTACCCTGGCGCTGCTAAGGACATATTCTTACCTTAATTATTTTCCGCTGAATTTATAAAATTGCCCTTACTGAAAAGTTGTAACCTCTTTCTAGAATATATATTGTAACCTCTTTCTAGAATAGAGTTTTAAATGAACCCGCCTGAATACGAATCAGAGAAGTTTACTTGTAAGGATACCATGAAAAAATGATTGACCATAAAACGATATCGACAAATTTAATTGGTCATTTATATACGATTCATCACATTCGATAGTGATTTCCTTCGAGCGTTTGCGATCATCCACTCTTGAATGAAACTTTAGTGGTAAAATCAGAGTCACGATGGTCTCATAAATTCAGTCGCATACTAAATGTACCATATATATCCCCCTTCACTTCACTGTTGCGTTATCATTGAAATAAAATACCGTCTGCTTCTGGCGATGCTGAACCCTAATTGTTTATGGCAATTTGGTGCATTCTAGATTGAAATACGTTCGTAGTTCTTGAACAAAATCATTAGGTTTCACAATTAATTAAAATGGTGAAGAAAATTCCAAATCGCACTTTTGCACTTCATATAAATCAACTTCCTTATGCTGACGATCCGCTATTGCAAACATCATTCCGTTTCCTTTTAGTCACTTATCTCTTGAGAACAACACTGTATCCAATATTGATTCGTAAACTAAACAGTATCCCATCCATTCAGATATTACAATGCGACTTTCTCAATCCCATCTGGTGTTTTCACGTTCTCTGATTTTCCTTCGATAATAGTTATCACGTCTGTTGATTTATTGTCAACACCAATCTGCCTTGCATAATCTATTATATTCGAGCAATCTTCAGTAATTACCTTTGCCACGCCTGCTTTGGTGGCAAACATTGATACAATTCCTGTTCTGTAGCCCACTCTAATTGCAAACCAAATTTCTCTCACTCTCTATTGGGACAACGAATTTACTATGAAACGTACAAATGTTGAACTTTATTTCCATCATTGCAATTTATGATTTATTCTGTCCAGGCTGCACCTTGCAGTTTGCTGTAACTAGCACAGGGATATCCGGTTGACCTCAGTGCTTTCATTTAGCTTGAATTTCACCAAGGTGAAAAGTTCTTCCAGCAGCTAGATGTACGATAACACAGGCGTGCGACGAATTTCTGAGCTCAATCGCAGACTAAGTTTTGGGCTGAGCTAACATATTAAACTGTATTTTGATAAAAAAATTTAGTCAACTTCCCAGTGTAACCTTTAATTTTCCAGTCACCATTTTGTCTCAGTTGATTTGTTCCATTGAAAAGATATTAACAATTAATACGATCCACTCAATTTTCCGGTGCTACTCAAACTCGTAAAACGTACTTGTCATCACTAACAATTCTTTTCCCCGGTGAGATTTACACAAGAATACAACCTTTAATCGCAATCTGAAATAAAACTGCGGCCCGCTACCAAATGAATTATGCATACATAGAAAAAAAAACAAAGGCATAATGAATCTTTTGATGGAATTGTTTCCCATTTATACACATGTTTGGAGCAGACAGCGCATTTCACACTGAAACCGCTTCACTTTCCTTATCCGTGCTAATAATTCTGTAGGGGGATTTACCCTATTACACCCCAAGTTCTACTCGTGATCTTTTTGTGGAAATGTTGCAAGTGAATAAGTACAACATACTCGTGAATACTTATGCTTCATCTCTGAAGTAGTTGCGAGCGAGCAAATGCTACTCGCACTTCGCCAATGAAATTAGTCAAGTAAGCATATACGCCCATTGCTATCGAAGCATTTCTTCCAATGATCAAGCGTAAAAGTAAATAAGCGAGCAGAAAAGTAAATAAAAAGATTAACCCGCAATGCGCTTCCCACGATTATCACATCGTAAACGACAAGCTTTGGGTGTGCTTCGAAAAGAGTTAAGCTGAAAGGAAAACTGAAAGCTACGGCGTAAACGTTCTCTTGTTCAATGTCCCCAGCTTGGCTAATTCACCTCCAAAGATCGTGGGAAAGCCTAAAGCTTAAGCGGAAAGCACTCTTTCGCTCAATTTCCCCAGTTTCGTATATTCACAATCCGAGCAACTGAGACGGAGCGGGAAGGAAAGGATTTCGTGGAACACAAGTGCACGTGTTCGGCAACTCAGCACCTTTTAAGATGATTCAGGTTGTAAGCCCACGAAAGAACGGTATTTAAAGTTCTTGAGTAAAGCATACTAGGCAGTCTTGTTTGAGTCCAGTAGGGAGCGTGCTGCTGCCCATTCATTTATTTCATCGCTCAAGTAGTGACGTGACATCTGCAAAGTTTGAGTTGAAAGTGCTGTTCGGTAATCAAAAGATGGTAAGGGTGAGGTGTTGGCTTGAGCCGTGGACCTCAATCTGCCTTTTGGCATTTCACGCCATGTGGCCACTCCGACCCATTTACTTATCTTCTCCGATCCCCTCTACGGCCTGACGCTTACATGGGAAGCGTGACAAGTTCCACCGACCTCAATGGACAGCGGGCTTGAATCAAAGTCAAGAGTGATTCACTCAACGTTGATCGAGGAGCATCGAATGACATCATGAAAACCTAAGTAAACGTAGTTAATTGTCAGTAACGGGTAAACGTACAAGAAAAATTAACAATAAAATGAAAACAAAAATTAAAACTTGCCTTTGTTGTGCAAGCTTAGATGGATAGAGTAGCAGGTAAGTGTCTTACAGTGGGATCTCTCCCCGGGAGCCTTGATGGTGTATATAGAATACACATCAAACCAAGCTCCCAGTTCAAACCAGTATACATAGGGTCTACTGATTATGCAACAAAAATGGCGCAGCCGGTAGGATATTGGTTTTGCAGAGACCACAATGTAGCGCATTCTGTAGCAAATTTAAATGGGCTGAAAATCTATCCCCCAGCCAATTCCTGAAACCATTTAACTCCTGTATGACACTATTGCTACTCATACTGTCCATCAATTTAGATCATTTTTCTTAAAAAAATCAAAAAATAATGTTAATTATTTGAATAAAAAAAAATTATAATATCAATACCCGAACATAACACTGATGTTCCTCATACTGTCCATTAAACTCGATATATCTTCTGAAAAAAAATCAAATAATTATTTTAATCATTTAAATAACATAAAGAAAGTATGAATAACAAAGTGTTGAGAATAATGTTGCCAATCTCCTAAGGTAAAGAGCCACTTATTCTTTCACCCGGGCCATCATTGGCTATCAACATGATAGCACATTGCCTTGACCCGATGAAGACAAGCGTTTCCAGCATAGGGCTGGTGCCAGCATACAGCGGTTTCATTGTAGGTGATAGACACTCCTCCGGAGCTGCCACACGCTATCGCCTACAGGGCAGCTCGACCAGGTGGTCCCAAGGTGGGTATTGGACCTTTTGTACATGTGGGAACACACCCAACATGCAAGTTATACCAAGCTTAAAGTTTCCACATCGACGGTGGTTATCAACTAACAAAGTGTTGAGAATAATGTTGCCAGTCCCCTAAGTGAAAGAACCACTCATTCTTTCACCCGGGCCATCATTGGCTATCAACATGATAGCACATTGCCTTGACCCGATGGAGGCCAGCGTTTCCAGCAAAGGGCTGGTGCCAGCATACAGCGGTTTCGTTGTAGGTGATAGACACTCCGTGTGGCAGCTCCTGAGGAGTGTCTATCACCTACAACGAAACCGCTGTATGCTGGCACCAGCCCTATGCTGGAAACGCTGGTCTCCATCGGGTCAAGGCAATGTGCTATCATGTTGATAGCCAATGATGGCCCGGGTGAAAGAATAAGTGGCTCTTTCACTTAGGAGACTGGCAACATTATTCTCAACACTTTGTTAGTTGACAACCACCGTCGATGTGGAAACTTTAAGCTCGGTATAACTTGCATGTTGGGTGTGTTCCCACATGTATAAAAGGTCCAATACCCACCTTGGGACCACGCGGTCGAGCTGCCCTGTAGGTGATAGCGTGTGGCAGCTCCTGAGGAGTGTCTATCACCTACAACGAAACCGAAGTATGAATATACAAATTTAATATTGATCAAATTGAATCAGTCTTTCTTTAAAATAAACTCGAATAATTATATTGATCATTCTAATAACCAAAATATAACAACAATATTCAAATATAATATTAATCCTACGCATACTAACCATCATAGATCAGTCTTCTTTATAGGATAAATAAAATAATATTAATCGTTCAAATAACAAAAATATAGTATCGATATTCAAATATAAAATTGAGGCTACTTGTACAGTCCATCAAATTAAATCAAATTTCTTTTAATAACTAAAATATACAGGGTTCTCCATTTCGCGGTTGGGGAAGTATAACCCTGCCATTCGACATCTGTCAGAATTAAATGTCATCCAGGGAGTATTTTTTTTTAGGTGAAAGTTTGCTATTTAGAAATATGGATTGTGTAACAGTCGAAAAACGGGTTAAAATTGTTAAATTTTATTATAAAAATGGTGATTCTGCTGTATCAACATTTAGGGCTTTACGAACCGATTATGGTCGACAGAATCGACCTACTCAGCAAACAATTTCGAACACAGTGAGAAAATTTGAAGAGACTGGATCGTTCATTGATATTGCAAGGCCTGTACATCATCGCAACATTCGTTCTGCTGAAAATATCGCTGTCGTTGCTCAAAGTGTGGAGGAAGACCCAAATTTGTCGATTTCTCGACGTGCCCAACATTTAGGCTTGTCTTACGGCTCATTGTGGCGGATTTTGCATTTGGATTTGCATCTCTATCCGTACAAAATCCAACTCACTCAAGAACTTAAGCCTCAAGACCATACACAACGCAGAATGTATGCGAATTGGGTGATTGAACAACAAGCCATTGATAACGATTTTTCGAACAAAATGTTCTTTAGTGATGAGGCTCATTTTTCGCTCTGTGGTTACGTAAATAAACAAAATTGCCACACATGGGTGATCGCAGAAAGGCCTTTGCATCCGGAAAAAGTGACCGTTTGGTGTGCATTATGGTCTGGTGGTGTTATTGGCCCATATTTTTTTGAAAACGATCAAGGAAGAGCCATTACAGTCAATTCTGACCGCTATTGACGGATGTTAACCGATTATTTTTGGAGAGAAATTGAAGATTGTGATCTGGAGAGCATGGGGTTCCAACAGGACGGAGCCACAAGCCATACAACACAGGCTAATTGAGCACTATTGCAAGAAAAAATTTCGAGGACGCGTAGTTTCGAGATTGAGTGATGTCAATTGGCCCGCAAGATCCTGCGACCTAACACCTTTGGATTTCTTACGCGAACTATCCTCAAAATCTTGAGCGATTGAAAACCAATATTCGTGAAGTTATGGCCAAGATATTGCCGGAAATGTGCCGAAAAGTCATTGAAAATTACCTCGAAAGGATTGAGGCCTGTAAGAGGTCCCGTGGTAGATATTTGAATGATATTGTATTTTACGTACCTTGGCAAGGTTCAATCTTTATATTGAATAAAAAATTTAGTTTCTATCTGAATATTTTATGTGTTTTTTAAGCTTTACTTTCCCAAGCGTAAAATGGATAATCCTATACTATCAATATTCAAATATAAAATTAAGACTACTCGTACTGTCCATCAAGTCAAATCAGTCTTCTTTTAAAAAATCAAATAATTATATTGATCACTTTAATAACTAAAACATAGTATCAACATTCAAATAAAATATTAATCCTACTCATATCGTCCATCAAATAAGAACAGTTTTAAAATCAAAGAGTCATATTGAACATTTAATTAACCAAAATACACTTCATATTAATATCCTTCAATCCATATTCTTCATTCATTTACTCCTTCATTCATATATCTTAAATCTCATCTTACTTATCTGAAGATCATTAAAACTAACTCCTAACCGGTTTAAACCTAACGTACAGTTTCTAAAGATATAAAGTTTCAGTTGACGAACATGCTAAATACTAAACATTACAAGCAAACATTAAACACAAGTAAGCAAAACGAAAACTTAATAGCGAGCAAGCAAACGCGTCCCCATTGTTTTCGAAATAAGATTTCATTTATCACTCCAACAACTTAAACAATAATAATAGTAATAACGCGTACCCACATGCATAAAAAAATCTTATCTTTCGAAATGAATGAGCATTCGAATTGCCTGAGATGCAATTAAAAGTGCAAACAAAAAATAACATTTAACTACAAATTGAATAGATACTTGTAGACATCTGGGCAATAGTTTTTCAAATGCAATAACATTAAAGAGCAAACGACATAAATAAACTGCGCTAAACGAATGCAAAAAATAAACATGAACGTTAATTTCAAGTTATACTAAAATAATTCAAGCATGTGAACTATGAAACAACAGAATTTTAGTTGTTAGAACAGTACAACAATGCAAACGAATTTACCCCAAAACCAATTATCTCTTTCAAGTTTCACTACAATTCACTCTCAAATCACCAAATTTACTTCCAGCACTAAATGTGCCATTTCATAATGCTAGCAGTAAGGAAACGGAAAAAGTGGCAGTCAAGTCGGTAAGCCCCGGCAAAACTTCAAACCAAAACCATCAGCAGACTCGCTTTTTTTATGTTTAAATTGCACAATAACTGGAATGAAAACCAGTAAATTTAACAACAGCCTCTGAGCCGTTGTAAGCTGTCGGCGGACACTTTTTTTTAGTTATAAGTCCCTAAACAAACAAATAATAGCCTCTGAGCTGCCCGGCTTCAACTTTTGGCAGACACGCTGCATTTAGTATTAAGTCATATGCAAAACTGACATCGATTTACCAGCCAGTCATAGCCTCCGAGGTGTTGATCCAAAATGGTTTGCAGATACGCCATTAACCAAGTATCCTTTAAACAAGCCACTACGTTTCCTTGCACAATAAATACATTATAACTAATAATTACAAAAAGAGTCACCAATAAAACTCCTGTAGAAAACGCAAGACAAGTCAAAACCCATCCATTTCCCACCCTTTCACTTTATATATGGCAACAATATCAAAATGCATTTTAGAATACTATAAAGTATACTTTAAGATTCCTTAAACAATCGTTTTCTCAAAATCGAGATCAAAAATTTTATAAACGGCTAATGAAGTGACCTCGCACGATACTGTACTGTCTTCCAGCAAAGTCTAGGACAGCACTATGCCAAACAAAGTAGACACTTACTAGGGAGAAATTAGATGGAACGCATATAGGGTCTTGGATGATGGTCGAAACTATATGTTCCGAAGCCCAACATCAAGTGACAGTGTTGCTTCGACCATCTTTTACAATAATTTTCCGCGAATGAAATTTTCACCCTAGTCTTTCTTTTTAACAAAAACTCAAGAAAAGTATATACCAGAACTTTTAAGCTTAGAAACGCTCCTTCTAATTTCAATTTCAGAAAAAGATCGACTTAATTTACATTAACTCATTAAACATTTCTATACTTAATAAAAAGCCTTCATAATAATTGTAGATTCCGATTCATAAATAATCCACAACTATTTACACATACTGCTGAATACATTACTAACAACCCTCCCTTTTTACCACCACAAATGGATAAAAAAGTATGTAATAGACAACTTAATCAATTAAGCAACAGTTAAATGCATATACCTTAAGATTCTCCCATCTACACAATCCCACAGCATAAATGGATTAAAAGCCCTGTCCACTACGAAATACATTAAACAGACACAATTAGAAACAAATGCTCTTCAAGGCAACCATGAATTAATACATACATATCATATACTTCATATACTTCCTAGCAATTAGCACATGTGATAGCTACAATATATCGCTTCATTTAATTTTCTCATGCATCATTGCAGAAGCAATGCTGATCATATCTTCAAAGCTTGTTAGCAGCAAGCAAAAACAATCACGTAAACCTTCAATCCATGACTCCCACTCTCATTAACAACATTAACCATACATATTAAGGAGAAAGTTTATTTATCACACTCATTATCTCACACCCTATAAAGCTAAGATAGCTTACACTAAAGTCTTGGGAATACAAAAACGTCGACTCCCAAGCTACATCAAAGGAAAGCTCTCGTCAAAACTTTTTCCGAAGCGAATCAATTCCCGAACAGAACGATCGTGTCAAACATTCATTCCCCATTTACATATTAACTCGTTCCCAATAAGTAACCGCTAAAGCTTTAATAATATTGACTAATGAAACTTCTCTACCAACCTATTATCACAATAATTTAAGAAAATTGTAGCAAAAGCTTACATAAAGAGCTTTTTGTTACAGCGTTAACGAAATTAATTTAATAGAGTATTGATAAACCATGAATGGTCAAACCAAAAGAATTTTATATATTTTTTTCGGAACAAAAACTAGAACATTTAAACTACGTTGAACGACGTCCACGCTAAATCCTCACTTACGCTAGTCTTTTATGATTTACTAGAACCTGTACTGATCAAATAGTAACACCCTAATAATAGCCACTAATCAAAAGAAACATCGAATTAATAGTAATTACAATATTTGAAAAAGAATATACGCAAGAAAACACTCTATAATACTATTAAAAAGAAATGATGAAACGAAAATCCAAAACATATACGAGTAGAATAAGAACCGCAGAATAGAAAATGCAAAATATATAACAATAGATATCGAAAGTAATTTTAAGTTAAATAATGTTCAAATTCCAAGAAATTCAGAATATCCAAAACATAGAATGAAAGTCACAGAACAGAAACTGCAAAATATGTAACAATAGATATCAAAATAAAACCATTAATGTATACCTTTGATTAAAAGGAAAATCGGCATTGAATGTGGATGTTAAAAGAAAGTGTAAAGCCGATTATACACGTATTGCAAAGAAGAAATAAAATTCCGGTATTCTTCAAATGTAAAAATAATAGTTTTATTCTCAAGTGGACCGGAAATTGTATTCAGCCTTTAGTTGAACATCTGTATCAAACAAAGCATTAACTTATGGCACCAAGTGAGGCATTTAAATATGATTATATAAATGAATCATTGAATCAAACAAAACATTAATATATAATTGCAAAAAAAATCAAACCTTAACTTATTAATCTGTAATTGTAGTTATTTATGTGTACATATTAATTAACATTAACTCAAGGTACCAAACAAAATATTAAAATGTGATACATAATTGTATAAAATCAAACCTTAACTTAGTAACTTTTAGTTATAGTAATTTACAAATACAACACTGGCATGTAATACATATTAATTAGTATTAATTTATGGTACTAAACCACATATTATTATGTGTATTAATTTATGATTGAATCAAACATAGCATTGCATAGAATCAAACCAGACATTAACTTATTAAGATAATATCAAGCGAAAAACGTTAATGGATAATTAGACTGATTAACGATTGAGACAAGCAAAATCATGAATCCATGGTTGTATAGAATCAAACCAAACATTAACTTATTAAGTTATAAATGTAGAAATGTAGACATTAACTCTTGCCTTTGTTGTTCTAGCTTAGATGGATAGAGTAGCAGGTATGTGTCTTACAGCGAGATAGAATATACATCAAATTTAGCTCCCAGTTAGGAGTTGGCTATGTAACAAAAATTGTTTTCCTTTCAGCTTAACTCTCTTCGAAGCACACCCAAAGCTTGTCGTTCACGATGTGCCAATCGTGCGAAGCGCATTGCGGGGCAATCCTTTTATTTACTTTTCCGCTCGCTTATTTACATTTACGCTTGATGATGGGACGACGTCTATGCTTGCTTGACTGATTTCATTAGCGAAGCGCGAGTACATAGGTAGTGTTTGCTCGCCCGAAACTACTTCAGTGATGTATACACGAGTATGTTGTATTTGTTCGTTCACAACATGGCCTCTACGCTCGCTGTAGCTTTTTCCACTGTTCGGTCAGCGCAACTTTTCTGCTTCTACATCGCGTGGTGGTTGACAGACAGATCTGTCATTTCGCCCGTACCAACTGCTTAATATGACGTCTCACGCAGGCACACTGTTTAATATGACAACTTCACTGGCCAACTATTTAAAGATATTACGCAAGGGTTACAGATCTCTGTCGGGTATCGCTCCAAAGTATCGAAGAATACTACACGTTAATTTCCAAACCGCACCCAATTACTCGAACACCCTAGTGTTCTTTCCGAAAAAATCATGGTCTTTTTTGGGATAACACAAGGCAGTCGTGTTGGTTCCCTTTTATTCAATACATGTATTGTCGGTTTGACATGCTAGTGAGTGTACCACAATCAATACATCAGGGAATTCCTTACTGACTCAATCGAAACCCAGATCTATTATATTTTTGAGTTGTTGTTTCGCCTTAGATGTGATTCAAAATTGGATTCAGGTGGAGTCACTACCAAATAAATTTCAATTTAATGAAGAAGTAAGACAAAGGAGTTAACGCGTTCGGTGCGAGAATATCATCATAATACCATCTATGCAGTGAGTAAGTCCTTAAATAGGTGCTACAAAATATTCCAGAGTATAAGCTCCTACTACAGATCCAACATTCCTAAGGCATTATTTAGACTTCAGTTGACAAAAGTCCTATCCCCATTCTGTAGCTAGTAGCCCACATCACCTACTAATTTGTGGTATTTGTTTCTTTGAATTAGTTTTATAGTTAATATGTTTGCAAAAATTGGGAAATCGAATCGCAATGATTTTTATTTCAATCTTCGAATATATGAATTAGAATATTTGGTATTAAATATATTCATAAAAGAATTGTCAATATCATATTTGTGAAGAAAACTTGGCCAAATAAATTGAATTAACATACAAGTGCTTCACTTACCCAGTACATAACCACACATGAGTGCATATGATACCACAAAGCGAACAATCCCGTCAACTCAAAGAAGAATACACTGTACAACCCTTAACTCAACAATCTAGAACACCATTAAAAAAATTAAATACACACTCGTCCCACTGAAACCCTGGCGTTAAAGTTTGTCAAACTTGTGTCCATCAATGAACTTTGAACTTGAGAACTGCTGCACCCCAAATACTAGAATAGACACTATTCAGATATAAATTTTTCCCGCTAGGTTTTGTCTCCAAGGTTTTTGCCAACTCTCCATTTCTATCAATTGCAACTTCTTTCAAACCTTATTTTTTACTATTTTCAAAATGTTCCGTGAATATTCATAAAGTTATCTTAAATTTTACCAAACATTAATTTTCGAATTGATTGGGTATATGTAAATGAAAAAATTATGCAAATAACTTGGTCTCATGTAAATGTTAGGTATGGTCCAACATAAATAGTAATCCCTAGAACTCAGAGTTCCAAAATACTTCCGATAGTAAATGGAGTTTTCTATGGGACGGAAAGCGTTATCCCTACCACGAAATTCATTATCAGATAAAGGTAAGTATCGAAAGTCAATCTAGCTGCGAATAATTTTCTCGGAATCTACTTTAGCATCATTAACAACACATGCAAGTAGCGTACGCATAGGTATTTCGGCCTTCATGCCAAAAATAACTCAATTAATTCTGCCAGTAAAGGAAACCAACGGATTTTGGGTGAACACTTCCCATTTTGAAACAAGGGATACCTTTAATACTCCTCAAGTCTAGTCAAAATAATACTTACTTGCCACGATTTGGGTTGTATTCTAATTTCTAGGGGTCATGCTGTTACGTTATCATGACATAACATTACAAGGCGCTACATTCGTAACCCCCTTGGATCCGCAATACTATTTTCAATAGACCCAAATTGGCGTAATAGTGCAGGTTGGCTAAGCAAACAGATTTAATGATTATCGACACGTTACCAAACATTACATACCACAACACATTCTCCATTTTGGTCCTGACGGCGTAACAGTGAAGCCGGAGTGAGACCTGTCGATAACTTTGTAAAGCAAGTCAAATTAATATTGCCATATTGTTACTTTCATTGGCAGGGTTTGGTTAAATTTTAGAAGCAGTTTGGATTGCTTGGATATGTTTAAGTACGAGTATAGTTTGACTACAAAGTGCGTGAGGAACTTTTGCACGAAACTCAAAGCTCTCCCAGAAGGGAAATGTTAGCAAATAATATGGGTATTGATTTAGGTTTAATCATTGAAAAGTCATGGTTGAGCTATTAATGACTCTGGATGAGTAAACTAGTCTTAGTAAGTTCAGAAAGTTGGGATTATGTTAAAAGTATATGCATGGATGCACACGTTGCCCTTGAGAATGCCTTGATTCCAGCTTTTGTTAAATTAAGACATAAATATCAACATTAGTGGTTTGACTTTTATCCATATAAGAATATGTGTAACCTAAACAAAATAAGGACACTGAAGCTGACGCAAAAGAGTCGAAACGCGTCTGTTCACTCAAAAAAACAAGGCCCAACGGCTTTTCGAGGAAAAAGAGAATTGGCCTGCGGATATCAAATAAACAAAATAATTGACTACCAAAAAAAATATTTTACCTTCGCAGCTAGTCACCATTTCACCACAATCCTGCCATCTTTTTCATGGCTGGAAAGTTGCAGGGCAAAATTCAAATGTCGTCACAATTATGAATTAACTAATTGATGATGGCAACCATTGCTATTAAAAATTAACTAATTGTTTTATCACAATTGACAATTAGTTAATTGTACGAGCATTTTGCCATTTAGCATAATCAACAATTGATTAGAGTCTACGTTTGAGTTTAATCGGATAAACTCTACTCTTATTCAACATGGCAGCCACCCGCGGACGAAAAACGTGTAAAAATTTGTTATTGTGGTGTTGACCAAACCCTTCAATAGATGTTCACGAAACTTGATACAGCAATAAAAGCTATAAATATCTAGTGACCCACGGAAATGGCTTACATTGGTTGTAAAGAGGAAAGTCATTTGAATGACTGCAAAGGCATTCTCATTTTATACACAGCATCGATTAGTATCAGTTTCATTTTGCTTCTTCATGAGAAGAGTTATGACACAATTATAGATAGAGTAAGCCTGGTGAAGTGGTTAGAGCACTACGCCCGTAAGTCGAAGGTCTCTGGTTCGAGTTTCGTTGGCGTTGACGAGAATTAGTTCGACTGATTCTTCGGACGGACTATAAGCCTGTTCAGTTATGATACGAGCTGGTTTAAAATCAGAACGTATCGTAGCTTGGTGGACGGACACAGGGGCAAAGCGTGATAATGATCATATCACCTTTGGGAGGGCCGATACATTTGATCGTGATAATGAGATACTTTAACTTTCTCTAAGCGAAGGCCCAAAAGGGGCTGTAGGGCTACGAAACAACAAGCATAGGTAAAGACCATTCCATGGCAATATTTGTAGCTCGGATCATTACTTGATTAAAGCGTATGTCAAAGGCATATTCAGCGAAGAGCAAACCTCTATCAAAATTCTACATCAAAAGGCTCCAAACGCCACCCGTGGCGACCCTTGACACCGAGCTGGCTCCCATTCTATAAGACACAGCGCTGAAAACAAGCAACGAACTGCCAATGGAAGTGAACGTGGCAATTAAAATTGTGGCACAACAGTCAATCAGACATCTGGCCAGCGCGAAAGAAACGATTGGTTCGATGATAATTGGCAGGATGCATTCGGTATGAAGAATCAGTCGAACAAGCAATATTTTGGTAGGCAAACTAGGATAAAGAGAAAACATTATGAAAATCTCAGAAGAGTAGCGAATAACCTAATTAGAATTTAGAAAAAAATACGATGACAGTTGGTTGAGAAGCATCGATGTATTTCTAGCAAGCGACAACACAAGACAAGCATAAACAGTAATGAAAAACCTGAAACGAGGTTACCGGCCCAAGACCATGCTCTGCCGTTATGACATCGGTAACATAATCACTGATAAAAACAGGACTAAAAAAAATGGGCATCATATTTCAAGAACCTCTTTAGCCCTCCACATACCTCTAGAGTAGTGGAGTGGAGTAGCGGAGATGAACTGGCCCCACTGCTATTCAATTTGGCCCGGGAATATGTCATAAGAATGTTACAAGAGGTACGTTACTATAGCCGAAACGGATGACAACAATATTTTTTCTCGGTAACTACCTACCGTCAAAGAATATTTCCTGAAGCAAAGCTCATTCTGCAGTTGATAAAAAATACCTCAAATACACAAAATATGGCACTTGGTGAATTCAATATAAAAAATGTGTGCAAATTTGTGTACCTAGGTACCAAAGCAATGAGAACCGCTAATGAAAAATATGAAATACACCAAAGAATACAGCACGCAAATAAAATCGTTTATTCGGCTTTGACATTCTTGAAGACCAGCTGCGTACACAGGAACGGAAAGCTCCAGGTATAGAAATTTGCGATAAAACCTGTGCTATACTATGGATGTAAAACATAGACCCTAATCCAAACACCCGCAAACAATTTGAGTGTCTTCGAAAGACAGGTCCTAAGGTGTATAATTGGAGCGAAACTGGACGAAAACCAATGGTGAATTTAATACAACCATGAACTATATGAAATTTTCGACAAGCCACAGATCTCAATGAATTTAAGATTCCGAAGCTTCAATAGACTGGCCTTGTGAATTGCGTGGATGAACAACGGATATCGAAAAGGGTAAACATTGAGAGAACTCAAGGACAAATAACAGTGAGGAAGCCGAGGACACGCAGGTCTGGCTCGGTCGACAGTTCATTGCTGCTTGAATTTCGGAATCGGAGGACACGGTCAATAGACTGAGACAGTTGGAGGCACTTTTTGCAGGAAGCGAAGTCCTAATAAGGGCTTTAGTGCTGTGAAGAAGAAGAAGAATTTGAAACTACCACTTAGGGCAATTGGAAGCATTAGGCAAACATCACAAAATCTCTCGATTCTTACAACATTGCGATGAAATCCAGGTTTTCACGCCTCTGAAGTACGTGAAAGCATACTGCCGTAATTGTTAACAAACATTCACCCTCACTCCGTATGGGTTAAGAGAAGCGTAATTTTGAACAAAATCCACAAAATTTTATCCCGAAAGTCAACCAAGGGGTAGGGAATAATATCATTGTATAGCATTAGTATTTTGTTATTCTACGTCTAGCACTCGTTGCGTGTAGACGTGCTTTTAATTCGCTCCTGTCAAGAATGTTTATACATTGAAATGATTTTTAAAAAAAGTCAATTAGAAAGTAATTTTAGAAAAAAACTTATTACATCGTCGAACTATTCGAACAATTTATAGAGTATCCGGATTTTACCTGCGAGAAAGTGCCAAAAAAGAAAAGTTTTTTTCACCGGGGGGAAGGAGCAGCCCGACGGCTTCCCACCACTGGGGGACCCAGCGCCAGGCATTTGTATAATGACGAATGATAAAATCATAAAGCGGAAAAACGATCAAGACAGCTGTGAGCATGGCAAGCGTATTACGCTTTAAAGTGAAGGGTACGAAAGAGTAACCAGAGAAAATGCAAAGATTACTAAACAAAACGATGAGTTGAAACTCTTTACACAAAGTTTGGAGGATATGGTCCGGACATTAACAAATGCGAACAAAACAAAAGTGATGAAGCCACAGAATGCGTCCGGCAAAGAAGAAGGGATAACAACTAAGCAGAATGAGAAAAAGGAAACGACAACAAGCAAGACCAACGAAAAAACAGTACCAACGCAGAAGACTCAAATATATAAAGCAAAATTGCAAGATACGAGCAACACATCAATTCATAATGCTGAAAACATCCTAAGCGCAGGAGGAGCGAACGTCAGCGCCAATTACTATGCGGTGCAGTCTGCAATGAATGACGAAACGGACATCAAGATACAGTGGCACTCTATCTTGAAAGCATAGGTAATATTGATAGTAGTAATAATTGCATTGAATATTTAAAATCAAAAAATAAGGAGATGGAGAAGAAGCCAACCGGTGTGTCTGCTGGTTCTCCTATTAAAAATAATAAGGTAAATGAAAAAGTTCCTCCAATTAACGTTTTTGGGCAGCGTGAAGCAGATATGGTTCGGTTTTTGGCAGCCGAACATAAAATCGATAACTTTGAAGTTGAGAGGGTGACCGCTGATAAACTCACAATCAAGACAAAAACACTGGCTGACTTCAAACTGGCGAAAGATGCACTTAGTAGTGTCAAAGCTCCCCACTTCACATACACGCCAAAGGTGGAAAAAAATCAGACCTTCCTGTTGAAGGGTTTGGACTGTGGGGAAAATACAGTTGATCTCCTTGAAATGTTGCAGGAAGCAGTACCAGCTGTTAGTTTCATCAGTGGAAAAATTTTGCTACAAAGAGATCAACTGTTGAAGGTAAAATTTTACACGTTATTTGGCGAAATTTCTAACGATAGCAGTCCGAGTGCGCTCCAACAGGTAAGGTACTGAAATTTTAGAGTGGCGAAATGGGAACGCCGTCAAGAAACTGAGGTCAACCAGTGTTACAGGTGCCAAAGATTCGGTCATTCGGCTGCCAATTGTGCCATGCATTATCGCTGCGTTAGATGCAAAGATATTCACGCCCCCGGTGAATGCAAATTGGCTCAGATGGAGTCATAAGAAAAATTATACTGTGTTAATTGCGGTATATTTGGTCATATAGCATCATATCGAGGATGCCCTCGGTATCAAGACGCAAGAGTTAAATTTTCCCCAAAACAAACCAAAGTAAATCACAATTTGTTACCTCCCAACTTCGTCAAATCTGGGGTATCATTTGCACTTGTTACTAGAGCAACAGCAAACAACAATGTAGATAAAATAAATAATGTCTTTCAGATAGAATTAATAAACAAGACCAAAAAATCAATTCCATTTTTCAACCTTTAGGCCAACATGCTTCAAAATAATTTGTCATCCAGTCACATTCCCATGGATAGGATTCGTCTCATCTCGATCAACGTCAACTCCATTGTTACTTTACATTGGCGTGATTATCTCCTTGAATTTATTGTTAAGCAAAAGCCTGATATCATGCTTCTCACTGAAACCCACCTCAATTCATGGCACTCCATGACATTCAAGGATTTTGAATTCGTAAGAAACGATAGGGTAATAGGTGATATTGGAGATGGCACCGGGATATTGGTTCGAAGACTCTATTGTTTCCAAAATATTGAAAAAATCGAATTCAAAAGCTTTGAATCTCTTCAAGTGTCCGTCATCAAAATTTCACTGCCAGGTGGTGATAACCTCTTCGTTATTTTTGCCTATGCAACTGGTGGAACTGTTCTCAAGCTCAAGGAGGAACTCAATTTCTTGTTTGAAATACTCGAATTGAACAGGCTGCATGGTTATTATATTGTTGCTGGTGACCTGAATGCCAAGCATAAATCATGGCTTAACGCTACCAATAATCCTTGAGGTGTATTCCTGAAAACGTGGAAAACAGAGAACCAAATTGAATACAGGTGCAATCAAAACGGGTCGGAGTTCCCAACATACTGTAGGGCAAATTCATATTTGGACCTCTGCATTTCTGATGCAAGACTTGATTTCAGCTTTAATAGCCCTCAACGGAAACCGCAGGTGCTTTCTTATGATAGCGACCATAACGCAATCGTAACGGAAATTAATCATCAAAGGGATGATTTCTTCCTCATTCCAGTTCAACACGAAAATCATCGGTTGAATTTCAAAAAAACAGACTTGGAAAAGCTTCAAAAGAAGTTTAATCAGGAGTACCAGAAGCAATGTCCCCCTTCTGATGATGGCAACCCTTGCCCAATGGTTTCTCATGACAGGAATGTAACTTACGATGAAATAGATCTCTATTTGTCGAAGTTAGGATTCCTAAGATTAAACATCGAAACAATATGGTTGGATATGAAACACCAGCCATCGCAAGATTGAAAAGATTGAAACGCCTTCTTCTCATACGCGTCAACAATATTTATCGACGTTTTTTGGACTACAACCATCCATCGTTGGCTTTGTTGAAATTACACCTGAAGAATGTCCGGAACATAATCCGTTCATACTTCAGGAGTGAGGTCAGCAATCAATGGGCGGAGAAGTTGAGGGGTATTAGCTCACAGGACTCAGATGGCGTTTTCGTGAAAGTAAATAGCATATTCCGGAAGAAGTGTCGAGTGAAGGTATAGAATCTTGAAGTCACTAGTGATGAGATAAATCTTCTCGATAGGGCTGGTATCGAAATTTATAGTGCGACTCCGGATAGAAATGGAAACAGCATTATATGTGAGGGATTGCATAACCTCCCCCTGATTGTAACCCATTTTGAATTGGTTCATCTACCAAACCCTGAGAGAGGGAATGAAATATTTTCAAAGGTTGTTGAAGCAAAAGTTTCCGACTTCAAATCAAGCCTGAACGACCAATCAATTCTTCATTTCATTCACATCTGACCTCATACCGAGCTTGAATCTTATTGATTATTTTGTCAACTATGAAGACTTGTGTTTCATATTTAGCAGGATAAACAATAAGAAATCATGTGGTGCTGATGGTATTCCAAATGCAGTTCTCCAAAATTTGCCTGTGGTAGCTATTAGGAATTATTGCATATTGTTCAGCAGCATGTTGAGCAATTCATATTTCCAAAATGAGTGGAAAAAGGCTAAGGCATTTCCAATCTTGAAGAAAGGAAAAGAATCTTCATGCCCCAAAAGCGCTGCGTTAACATCAGCAAGGTGTTTGAAGTGATACTCAAGAGAGCATTAAACGCCCACATTGAGGAATATGAGTTGATGCCGAATTGCAAATTTGGCTTTCGTGCCAGGCATTCGACCACACATGCAATAATGAAAGTAACCCATCTGTTGGAAGCTAAATGAAACTCGTAGGCAATATGTTAGAGCATGCTTCACTGATATGGAGAAAGCCTTCGATACGGTGTGGTTAGATGGACTAGTTTTTAAACTCCTTCAAGACAAGTTCCCCAGATACTTTGTCGCCATTATGTGCAATATATTATACGGGAAACCGTTTGTTGTAACTGATGGAAGTCTGACAACAATGCGCGAATTCAAGGTCTTGAATGGTCTACAGCATGGAACAGCTACTGCGCCTGTGCGGCCTCAATCTTCATTCGCAAGCTATTGAATGGCTTTGATTTTAACGTCTCGCCAACGCAATCATTGGTAGCGTTTGCTGATGATCTGATCATCTATACGGCAGACCGAAAAGCTACAATAATTCAGAGCAATCTCCAAAAAATGTTCAATGATGTACAGTTGTACACTGACAATTGACGAATGAAAATCAATGCGCAGACGTGTGAACCAGTCTTGTTTCTTACAACCCTGTGGGGGGTTAGTCAAGATCTGAAACGTAATTGGAAAGATTTCCACATGATGGCTGGCGAGGGTAGCTTAGAACGAGTTCCACATAAATCTTGTGTTCGATACCTCGATGTTTACCTCGATGAGTATCTGTACTATACTGAACATGTGAAAATCATGCTCATTAAGACACTAAGAGTAGTCATGGCCATACAAAGACTATGTCATTCCAAAAACATTGATCAAAAGGTCAAAATCATCTGTTACAAGACCCTGGTTGGACCAGTTTTGACATATGGATGTCAGATCTGGTACAACCAGAGTGCTAGTATATACTGTGGAAAAATTAAGAGTTTTCGAAAGGAAACATTTATATATATAGAAAGCCTGAGACGGATTGGAAACATTATATATCGAATAGAAGAATTTATCAAACTGCTGAAGTGACAAGAGTCGATATCTTCATATTGAGACTTCTTCGGAATCATTTCGCAAGATCTGTGACTGTGAGTGAAAACCCTTGGATTTCAAAGCCGTTCCCCCCTAGAGACGGGTATATTGCGACTTGCCTCGCTACTGGTTTTGTTCCTCCAGAAGCATTCGTGTATTTGGACATGAATCGATATGGTTTTGATTCTGACGGCGTTCCAGTCATATATCACATATATCGACGGGCCACCGATCAGAAGATAAAATATCCTCCATGTTCATGTTCACGAGACCAACAATTCCAATGGAGATACTCATTTGCTAGATTCGTTGAAGCTGATCGAATTGAGATGGTATTGGTGGCTGAATGACAATGTCTAAATTATTTGTGTTTATTTCCAGTTTTTGAGTTTTTCGTTATTTAGTTTTTGAGTTTCAGCTGATTATTGCTACATTTAGTATTGTTATTTATTTTGTGTTAAAAATTAGGGATAGGTTAGGTATATGTTGTTTATTATATGAGGTCAGAGACAAGGTTAAACGCGTAGGTTAGGAATATTGCGATCGAATTTTTTAGTATAAGATAAAGTTTTTAATTGAATTTTATTAGAATAAAGCTAAAACATATTAGAAGTATGATCAAAGTTCACTGTTGTGTTTAAATTATAAATAATTTTATAATAGTATTGGTTGGTTTTTTCTCCTTTTTCCAATTGATTTATAAAATATTTAATAATCTTAATTAAATGTGTTTAATGATAACGTATAAATTTAGAGAGCCATTTGGGCCATTAAATTTTTCTATTGTTATTGTTTGGAATTTGTTTTATATTCTTTTAAAATTTATAACGATTAGTATTATATAAAGCGCTTTTGACTTTGACTTTGGTATTTTGTTTCCAATTATTCCACCTGACCCTATTCTTAAGCATATAATACATTAAACTAAAACAAAATAATTGACTTTATTTAATATCTTCTTTTATTATGGAGCAAAAGACATTCCAGTTAAGAGCAAAGCAGACACGTGAGTATATTATTGAATGTTTTGGCTATATTAATCGAGCCCGAGAGTAATTATTTCGTGCATTCGAGTCATGTTGTACACTTACTTGGTGAAACGAACCCATATCCATAGTTGGCATTTCTAGTAAACACATTTTTTATGCTGTTCATCGATATTAAATGTCCAGTTATGTGCCACCATATCACAGTTATCGACTTAAGTCGACGCTTGGCCGGATGCATGCATTTTTGGTTATTCACCATAGTCAACACTCGGCTGTGTGGGCTCACCTATGGCTGTCAACAATGATTGATGCTTGTTTCTGACTTTGCGAGAGTATTTGGAAAGCGGTAGTGCAATGGAGTGTTTAATTGATATTTTTCGTCAAACTGGCTAGCTTGCAAGCCATCACCAAAGTAGTAGACAGTCGTATGGTCGAGCTGTTGATGATACTGTCCATTGCCACTACTCAAGATTGCATTTTTTGGATAATTTGCTGCGTTGATTTCACCGGAAAATCCTGACGAAGACAAGCGGAAATATAAGACTTTTAGGTAAATTTCTCGAGAGAAACACGAAACACACTTTTCTATTCGCTTTCCACACACTATCGCAGTTCTTATCACGGTCGAATGAATGATCATCCCCCCATTCATTCAGCTCGCCTTTATATAGGGTCTCTACCTATTCACCCATTTCTCGTACGTTGGCGAATGTTCTACCGAGAGGTACCTGGTAGATTCGAGCAAATTAATGAATGGAGTGACGTCACTTGCAGATGTTGATCATGCTTGTTGGGTTCTCGTGGGTTCGAGTAAATTCATTTGTTGACGTTGATTATGAAAACAGTTGCGACAGCAGCTCGCAGAATTATTTGTACATGTAATTATTTGTACATGTAACACTGCCCCCACCTCAGTTCTTTTCGCCCCGAAAAGATGTGTCGCTATTTGTAGTCAATTCTCCCTGGGTGTAATATGGGGCAAGACGGTCCAGATGCACGATTTTCATTTTAGCTCTCGGCTTACGATGTTCCTGTATTCGTTATACGACGTCGTTGATTCGCTTTGTAACTCGGTATGGTCCCTCCCAATTATGTTGCAACTTTGGAGACCTACCCTTTCGCCGTTGCGGGTTATAAAGCCACACCAAGTCATCTTGCTGGAAGCCAGTAGAATTAGCCTTTAGATCATACCTGGTCTTCATGCGGTCAGTAGCCGATTCGAGGTGTTTTCGCACTGTCCGATGTATCTAGTTCAACCGTTGTCTTAGATCGCTTGCGTACTCCGAGACCGTTTGGGGTTTCTCAGGGGGTGTTCCGAACTTTATATCGGCTGGCAAACGAATAGTCTTTCCAAAAATGACTTTGGCTGGGGCTTGGCCCGTCGATGCATGTTCGGCAGCTCTGTACGCCATCAAAAATAGTGGGATATGTCGGTCCCAGTCCCTTTGGTTCTCGTCAACCATCTTGGCCAGATGTTTATTGAGCGTGCCGTTGAACCGTTCGACCATTCCATCGGATTGGGGATGCAGCGGTGTTGTCCTCGTTTTCCGTATTCCCAGTAGTTCACACATTTCGCCAAAAACTAGTGACTCAAAGTTTCGGCCTTGATCTGAATGTAATTCGCAAGGTACGCCGTACCTACTGACCCAATTTAACACTAGCTGTTCGGCTACAGTAGTTGCTTCCTGGTTGGGAATGGGGTAGACCTCAGGCCACTTGCTGAAGTAATCGGCTACAACGAGCATATATCGATTTCCCCAATCGGATTCAGGAAAGGGTCCTGCGATGTCAACAGCAATCCTTTCGAATGGCACGCCTACGTTATAGGTTTGCATTTGTCCTCTCAGTCGTCGCTTTGGGCCTTTGACGGAAGCGCAAATTGTGCATCTGCGACACCAGTCCTCTACGTCTTCTCGAGCGTGGAGCCAGTAGAACCTTTCCCGCAATTTCGCTAAGGTCTTGTTAACACCAAGGTGGCCTCCCGAGGATCCTTCATGCATTTCCTTAATCACATCGTGGATTCGGCTTTTGGCAAGTATAGTTTGCATCCTATAGGAGCTGCCATCCGCCGTTTCCCATTTCCGCTTGAGTACGCCACCCTCCACCTGAAGGGAGTTCCATTGTGCCCAATAGCTTTTCAGGGTTGCGCCATGCATCGAAACGTCCTTCCACTCCGGTTGCCCAATCGTCTCCTTCCATACGAGCAATGGTCCGATGTCTTCATCGGCTAGCTGGGCATTTCGAATCTCCTCCGATGACCAACCTTCATCGAATTCGGCCGCTATCAATCGCAGATCAACGGGTGGCTCCTTTTCCTCCATCCGCCGGCAATGCTTGCAGTTAGCTGGACATGGATGACGAGATAGGGCGTCAGCATTTTCATGAACTCTGCCCTTGTGAAGTAGTTGGGGTCTCACTAGGTCTGGTCGGATCATCGATCGGGTTGCACTAGTGACGTTTGTTATGGTGCAATGTTCTTCATCAACTTGACCAGGAAGGCATCTGTCAGCTTCTCCACGATGTTGCCTCGGCACGGTGATGGGGGTGCTGGGGATGTCGATCCTCCTAGCCAACGTACGCCCCACGAAGTTGGCCCTTGCGGTTTGATGGGCCTCCATTCTAGGCTCCTGACACGGTCTGGATCTCCCTCACCCTAGACAATAATTCCGTTTTCTTCGCTTCTTGCAGTCTCTTTGCAAGTGCCCTTTTTCTCCGCAATTCCAGCATCTAGGCGCACCATTCACCTGCGGCTCTCGTTCATTTTCCACGCGCTTACACCTGCACTCGTCTGCCACTACTTCACGGACCCGGGCAGTGGTACGAGTCGCATTTTTCGCTGCCTCACAGTTCAGACTATAAACCAATGCGTCCTTAACCGTTTGCTTTTGAGCTAATCGCACGGCTTTTTGCAATTCCGGGTCCTTCAGTGCGCTGATGAATGCTTCTGTTGCTGCGTCAGCTCGATGTTCCGGGTCGTACGCTGGGTAAGCCAAAAGTGCCAGTCGCTCAATATCTTGGGCTAGCTGCTGTAAGGTTTCGCCAGACTTCTGCATCCGATTCCGTAGCTGTGCCCGGTAAATCTGCTTCGGATGATCGTCTCCATAACGCATGTCCAGCGCATTCATTATAGCAGCCGGGTTTGAATGCAGCTCAACGGGGATAGTCTGCAAAAGCTCGGCAGCTGGTCCTCTAAGAGCAAGAATCAGCGCAGTTGCTCGGTCCTGTTCATTCCAGTGATTTGCCCTTGCGGCAGCTTCAAACTGGGTCTTGTAAATACTCCAGACCGTTTGCACATCGAATATTGGTGCTTGCACATTTCTGGATGTGCTTTGCGCTGCGGTTATCAGCGGGGCTGGTGAAGTGGTTGCTACTGCCTTCGCAGCTTCCAATTATTTTTTCACTTTTCCATCTCATGGTTCATTCTTTCTTCGACCTGGCTGACCTTTTCCTCGACCTGGTAAACCTTTTCTTCGACCTGGTCAACCTTTTCCTCGACGCGTTTAATTTGCTTGTTAAGACTACTGAGCTCCGCTTTTATTTCGGTGGACTGTTTTTGAAAATCTGCCTTGATTTCGATCGCTTGTTGACCCAGCTTCACTGATTGTTCATTAAGCTTCGCTGATTGTTCATTAAGCTTCGCTGATTGTTCATTAAGCTTCACAGTTAAACAAGATGACTGTTGTCGCTGCTCTTGCTGCATCAGCATTAACATTTGCAGTATCGCATTTTCTGGCTCCTTTGATTTGGTTGTTTCTTCTTCTCCACCTTCTGTGCCTTGTTCCGCACCTGAGGGCTCACCCGCATCCAGATTCACGCCTTCCGACTCGATCGCATCACGCAAGCGTGCAATCAGTATGGCTTTTGTACCTTGTGTGGCCAGGTTTCGCTGTTCCAACTCCTCCTTGAGCTCCGATATGGTCAATTGATCAATTTTTAGATGTAAGTTTCCTGGCATTTTTATTGTTTCGACTGTTTTTCTACCAGTTTCCACATTAATTTTCACTGTTGTGCACAAAAATGTTCAAAAGTTTTCACTTCCAAAATTTTTCTATCCTACTTCTGACACCACTGTCGCGTGTTATTGGTTCGCGGCCAATAATTTGAACGTTCCGGGAAAGTGAAATCGCAATGTCTTTTAACATAAGTTAAAAGAGTTTATTTAATTAAATAAAATGCACAATAATCAGTTAACACTTTCACTAATTATAATTGTCACTATTAAAAAAATCTAACACTTGTCCATAAATTTACTATCGCAATTGTCTTCTAAATTACTTCACTATTACGAAACACACTTTTCTATTCGCTTTCCACACACTATCGCAGTTCTTATCACGGTCGAATGAATGATCATCCCCCCATTCATTCAGCTCGCCTTTATATAGGGTCTCTACCTATTCACCCATTTCTCGTACGTTGGCGAATGTTCTACCGAGAGGTACCTGGTAGATTCGAGCAAATTAATGAATGGAGTGACGTCACTTGCAGATGTTGATCATGCTTGTTGGGTTCTCGTGGGTTCGAGTAAATTCATTTGTTGACGTTGATTATGAAAACAGTTGCGACAGCAGCTCGCAGAATTATTTGTACATGTAACAATATATATATATATATATATATATATATATATATATATATATATATATATATATATATATATATATATATATATATATATATATATATATGGGATATAGCGAAATTTGTGACCACGCTAGAGGCTGCAATTTTGCTCCGATTTTCACCAAATTTTCAGAAAAAGTGTATTGGGTAAATATCTTAGTTAATTTCGTGAACCAACTATATCGGACGGGCGAAAACAAAATGGCGGCCATTTTAGACAAAAAATCGTGATTTCTGTTCTGACCAAAGTATAGCTCCGATTTGGATGAAATTTTGTACGAAGGTTCACTGATGTATGTGATGAATCTCACAATAAAAAATCCAAAGTCGGTACGGCAGAAACAAAATGGCGGCCGCTCAAAAGTCGAATAACGTGCAAAATTTTGTTGTTGTAATAGTGGTCAAAGCTTTCAACAGATTTTCATGAAAGTCGGCAGTTGAATAGAAATTATAAGTATCTAAAGAATTACGTGAAAAACTGGAGGTCAGGTCACAAACAACAAAATGACGGCCAGTTAAAACTCAAAACTTCAAAGGTTGATCCGACATAAATGAAATTTGATTTCAAGATAGACATTACTTAGATCTACAGATTTTGATATTTTCGTAGCTTTATATGTGCAAATTTTAAAATGGCGGCGGCTTAAATATGCGTTTTTTTCAGGTTTTTGTGGCACTCCAGCGGTCACATTTTCCAGCAGATTTTGATGCAACTTGAGATTATGGATCTCTGTACTTTGTTCTTGTATTATGCACAAAATTATCAAATTTGGTGGAAAAATAAAAAAGTCGAAAATTTAAAACCCAATATTTTTAAGCTGCCATTTTCACTAAAAATTGAATTATTTTTGCCCTGTCTAGATTGAAACTCCGATTTGAACGAGATTTGGCACATTGATTGATGAAGTTCTAGCCCACAAAGATTCAAAATTTTCCAAATCGAATGCATGCATTTAAAACGGCGGCCCCCAAAGGTCAGAAGGCAAGCGCAATTCGTTATTTCAGTAGCAACTGAAATAATGAATTTTTTTCATGGAAACGTTTTAAATGACTGGTCTTGAAAGTATTTGTAAATCAGACTATTTTTTAAATACTGTAAAATATTTTTAACAATACCCTAAAAAATTATCAAATCGCGACTTGTCTGTCTGTCCGTCCGTCCGTTCGTTCGTGCGTCACAAGTTTTCTCGCAAACCACATGAGCTAGAATGAGGAAATTTTCTACGTAGGTCAAAAGTGGTGCCTCTTGAAATTTGTAGCTTCAGAAAATATGTTAAAGTGTTTAAGGGGGTCTCCCCATACAGGGGGGTGACATAAACATTTTTTTAGGGTTTTGTAAAATAATTTTACAAAACCCTTCTAAAATCGCGTCCTGTCTGTCCGTCTGTCTGTCCGTCCGTCCGTGTGTCACAGCAGTTTTTCTCGGAAACTACTTAAGCTAGAAACATCTAATTTTCTATGTAGGTGTAAAGTGGTGTTCTCTTCAAAGTTCAACTACAAAAAAATTTTATAAGGTTTTTAAGGGGGGTCTCCCCATATAGGGGAGTGAACCCCCGAAAAAAAAATTTCATTGAAAGTAGCCGATATGGGTATCAAATGAAAGGTCTTGGTGAGAACTTTTCAAAACAGGTCTTAGTTTGGCAAAGTTTGCTTCGAGAAACACGAAAAATTTGTCCCCCCCCCCCTCGCGATTGGACACCTGTGATCCGAAAAATCTGGAATGTAGGCCTTGGTGAGTACAACAACAACAAATAGATGAGAAGTCGCAATTCACTCAACTTTGTTAGTATATAGTATGATTTATCGATTTTATGTTTTCTTGAATAAAATCTTAACGGTACCCTTAAATTCAATGAAATTCAGTACACAGATGTCTTTTTATAAGATTGATCTATCCTGAAAGCTTCATAAAGATTAAATCATATTTAGCGAAGTTCTAGCGGTTTGAATTTTCCTGTATTACTATGGAACAATATACGCTGCATTTATTACTATGGCAACATATGGCTATGGAACAACATTCGCTTTTTACCGACTCAGACACTACAGTTTTGCTAGGATTTGCATGAAAATTTCAGGAATGATAGGTGTCATGTAGATCTTTGAGAATCAGTTCAGCTAGTGGTATCAGTAATCGTAAAACAAAATAATGGCTGTTTTAAATGCGAGGATTGGATAATTTTGAGTTATTTTTTCCCAACTTCAACGTTTAAGGTGCATGCTTTGAACACTTGATTCAATTTAATGAATGACTGACAATGAGTACCTACAATTAATGCTCATATGTGAAACAAGTCAAGGATGCGGGAGAGAGCTCCTAGCAAAAGGGCTTTGTAACCATTCTAGGATTCGAACAAATTGTGTTTCCTCCCTCGCGGATGAACATCTGAAATAATTATCAAGGGAGATATTTATGAGTATAACAAAAACAAAAACCTCAGAAGTCGAAATTCGTTCAACTTTGTTAAAAATAGTATGATCTTCGCATTTCCTATTTTCTCCAATAAAATCGTCTTTGACATGTTTCTTGATTTGATTCGATATGGTGACTGCATTTTGTAGATTGAATACAAAACCCTTCTGACATGAGCGTAGGTCTGTTTACCCAACTTGTTTATTTCTGTAGCCCTCTAGCAGCCAAGTTTCTCAACAGATTCCCACAAAACTTGAAATTATAAGTTATCAAGGCAAGCTAATTTAATTTAATTATGCAAATCGAATGACAAAAAAAATTCGTAAATTTACAGATTAATATTTTTAAGCAGCCGTTTTCAATAAAAATTCAAAATGACGACCATTGCTGGTTATGAAAAGAATCGAAAATGTATATATTAATGGCAATGCAAGTGCTGATTAAACTTTTATGGAAATCTTTTGAAATTAAATATTCGAGCAATTTAAGTCAAAAAGTTATCACCTTTGTGTGGTAACCACTGTGAAATGTATAAACCGCAAATGTGAGAAGGGCGAACCCATTCTAAATATGTTTATATCAATTTATCACCCGCCGATTTTCAATATGTGATACATACGTGTGCAATTCAATTCAATTAGCGAAATATTTACGCCTCTATGAAGGGTCTGCGAATACAAACGGCGGCAGATTCTTTTCGTTAATTAATACCTATGTAGTGCTACAGAAATTACAGTAAGAAGTCCAGTAGTAGGTAAGCCAAATTCGTTTTTGAAACATTACGCTACATAGGAAAAATTTACCTTTCCGGCTGTTTCATGATTGTACAGAATGCGTCAAAAAAAATACGGAAAGAACTGAATGTAACCCCCGCTTGCTTCAACCACCGCTTCAATTCTCCACCTGAATCGCAAGTACGCCTTCTTTAATTGTTCTTGTTGTAAATTGATGAATACTACTTCAACAGCGGCCTGTAGTAATGCCACATTAGGATGTCTTGACTTTTAGTAACCCGCTCAATAACGCTTCACACGTAAAAGTCTAAGGAGTTTAAATGTGGGCTGCCAGAATTTTTTGGACAAAAACATGTCTAGGTTATCTGAGAATCAACTTCGCACTAGATGGCTCGTATGAGCTGGAGTGCTGTCCTAATGAAAAACGTAATGCTTTCCATCGGTCACTGTTCCAATCCATGGCTTCACAATTGTCATTAGACCCCGCAGGTAGACCTCCTTTGTGATTGTGTCCTTCACTGTAAAGAAATGTGGTGAAAAGACGTCACCCTCACTCGGGACGACATTAAGTGCATGAATTCTGGCGGGAAACTTGGTCCTGGCAACCACTGGGACATATTTAGGGTCACGACAACAACCATTCCTTCGCTTCACTTTGGTATCAAGGGTAAAAATTATCTCGTCGGAGAAAAAACAGATGTGACCCACAGCTTCGTTCTTCATTGAACACAGCAGCAAGTGACTGCGGGCAATTCTTTTTGCTTTAACAGCCTCGGAAAGCATCTGTCGCACCTTTATTACGTAGAAAACTTACCTTAGTTCCTTCTCGGTGATTCGGTGCATGGAAGCTGTAATAATTTTACATGTCTACGTCCGAACGATGAACCGACCTCTCATCGGTTCTAGACGTTAAGTCTGAGTAGTGCCAACGGATGGTACCCACCGGTCAACCAATCCGTGCACCGTAATCCATTCACGCGGTGGCTGCTTGTCAGCCAGCTAGGTCGGAGAGGATTTCGGTCGCGGGTCTCCGAATGGATTACGCTCATCTACAATCTTCAGCCACCAATACATGCCCGTTTTCAAACGCGTCACAAAACAAAACCATACGGAGAGGAAATCTACTTTACGTTACTCCGTATTTCTTCATTTAATCAGTCGAGAACAAGAATCTAATTTTTACTTCTCGTTCCCGAATATCCAACGCGATACCGAAAAATATGCTACGCTAACTCAACCCGACGAAAGCTACGCTAATAAAAAGGCAAAACAACAAAGGTACCGCGTACCGCGCGTGACGCGAAACCGACCACAGCGGATTTTCTCAAACCCTACCCTCGCGACGGCATACCTACCCTGCGCTCTATTTCCCGCTGAAAGAAAGAGCCACTGGAAAGGAAATTCGTGTTTTCAATTAGCAATTTATATTATTCTTTTTATTTCTTGCATCTCAATACTAAATTGGTGACCTATTCAATTTATAGTTAATCGAACAAATTCCTTACTGGTTTCTAACAAAAATTATTTACAACCTTATGTAAAAAATAATAGGGTATAATTATCAATGTTTTAGGGATATAATATAAAACTCTTTGTTAATTCTTAAAAGGATTGTAATATTTAGCAACTACGTTCATTGAACCGCCTCGTTCACTGCAAGAAATGTAGGAATTCATTTCATGTAAGTTCATATACCTCCGATATAAACCTTCAATTCCTCTTTTAAAAATTACTTTAAAGGTAATTTTCGCGTAAGGACATTTTCCTTTTGAAATTTATACAAAGGTGAACGAATTTGGAAATTTTAATGGGCCATTGACTGGCAGTTTTCAATTAGAAAAAGCTGGAAGAATCAAAGTTAACAAGTGTTAACTTTCTTGCACCTAAGTGGCGCCCCAAAAATTATTTTCAATAGTTTTGTTTAATTTCTCAATTTTAAAGGTTACAAATTTTCCTCGGTAGTTTGTTTACACACTATTGTACTTTATTTTGTAGTATGAAGAGAAGAAAAAAGACTCGCAAAAAATACTGAATTTAACTTTCATCAATATCTCAATTATTGTTATTTGTATCACTGGTTGCTATTTATTATTATGATATCTATTATGCCTTATTATTGTATGTTTTATTTGGTCTTCATTAACATGCTTAGTATTAGATCTTATTATTATTGGTTATTCATTATGATTGTTCGTATTATTTCTCAGTATTATTTGTTAGATATTATAGTGTTCAAATTATTTTGTATTATTATTTGTATTATGAGTTATTTATTATTAAGCTTCAACATTACAAATATGACAGTGATAAATTCTTAATTTCATTAAAATTTCTAACAATTTACCAGTTATTAATTCACATATCAATGGATGATTATATATTAATGCCCGTATTTCCATAGTGTAAATCTACTACAGCTTTATATAATTATGTTATTGGTGTGTTATGTCTTTCTCTTCGTTCCTTTTTTTTCTTTGATATATTAATAAAAAAGGTAATATTAATTTATGCGCATCATTTTCAATCTCGAAAAGCTTCCAAAGTGATTCAAATTTAATTGATTTCCCTAGCAATATCTTAGAATTTAATTATATTCAATTTCGCCTCCTAATTGGAAAAATTTACAAATACAAAGATATTTTCTTTCTTTCATCGTAAGTATAAATAATACTGCCTTTTTTTGTGGTAGGGAGGTGAAGGTATTTACGCCCGCCAAGTCTAGCAGTGTGGGACTCCCATGGAGGATACCCTTGGAGTACCCACTAAACACCTCCCCTGTCAATCTGAGAACCTAGCCTGGAACCGTTTGACACATTACTTCGGGCCAGGTCTCATTTTGTTACGCCGTGGGGTGCCTTCAAGCTGGGAAGTCCCTTTCCTAGCGGGAGGGGAGAGGAGAAGAGGAAATGCCAGAAGAGCGATCCCCCAGCCCCAGCACCTCCAGCTGCTGCGAGTCCCTTTTATATTTTAGGACTGCCCGAGCATAATATGCCACCTGGTTCCATTTGTCAACTGATTCGAGCATCATCGCAACTATATTATCCGGGGTGAGCTCTCCCGTCTCCCTGTAGAGTTCCCTTCGCAGCCTGGCCCATTTGGTACACGCAAAAAATGTGTGACAGGCATTGTCCTCCTCTCCTGGGCAAAACCGACAATCGGAGGACCGTGACTTACCGATTTTGTGCAGGTAAGACTGAAAACACCCGTGCCCGCTCAAAAGCTGGGTCAGATAGAAGTCAGTCTCACCATGCCTTCGATTTAGCCACGGTCTCACATCCGGGATGAGGCAATTCGTGCAATTCCTCCAAGACTGCTGCCAATCGTTGAGCGAGCGTTGTCTCTCCTCGCGGACAACCATCTCCCTCGCATTCTCGTTTTGGCGCAGGTAAATAGCGCGGCGCTCTCTAACAAGGAGGGCGACAGGTATCACGCCTCCAATCACTCTAACCGCCGAGTCGGAGACTGTTGGATGCAATTCTCAGTGCTCCTCTTCTCTGTACCCGTTCCAATCGTTTTCGGTATACCTCCTTGCTGAGAGCGTCGCCCCATACCTCTGCTCCGTACAGTAGCACTGACCCTACAGCACTCATCAAGAGGCGTCTTCTTGATGGGCTGGGTCCCCCTACGTTGGCCATAAGTCGACTCAGGGCCGATATTCCCGAAGCAGCCTTCTCAGCCGTTGCCCTGATTTGCTCAGAGAAACTCATCTTCGAGTCGATCAGTAGCCACAGGTACTTCACCGCTGGCTTCGATTCGATTTGTATATCTCCAATACTGATCAATCTTACTCTAGGGATTCTCTTTTTTGTCAAGATGACCACTTCGGTTTTCTCCAGTGCTATACTGAGCCCGCGAGCAGTCATCCAGTCCCTCACTCGGCGCATTAGCATACCTAGCCTAAGTTGCGCTTGTTCAACGGTGCGTCCAGCGACCAGAGCCGCAAAATCATCCACATAGCCGACGAAGCGTGACTCATCTGGCATCTCAAGTCTCGGTAGCCTGTCGTAAGACACGTTCCACAGGTCCGGACCAAGGATAGATCCCTGGGCAACACCCGATGTAATTTCCATCCTTCGTTGATCCTGTGTCATGTCGTAGAGCAGGCTTCGGTCCTTTAGGTAGTTCCTCAAAAGCCACATTAGATATTCTGGAACTTGAAAAGAGTTTTCCAGCGTGTCCAGAATATCCACCCACCTAGCGGAGTTGAAGGCATTCCTGACGTCGAGTGTCACCAACAGGACGATCCGTCGCTTGGTGCGACTATATACCTCTGCCTTTTGGACCGCGTTCACCACCTCTGCAATCGCATCAATGGTAGAACGTCCTGCTCTAAAGCCGTACTGCCGAGGAGATAGGTCTCCAGCAGCACGAATCGCGTCAGTGAGTCTTCCCTTGATGAGTTTCTCTAGCACTTTCCCAGCCGTGTCTAGCATGCATAGCGGCTGTATGCAGACGGCGATTCGGGATTTCCCTTCCCCTTGCTGACCAGCACGAGCCTCGCCTTTGGGTAAAATTATCGTGCTAATTCAGATCTTAAAAGTAAGTAGGCAAGATCATCCAATATTTCATACATATAAAATTAAAAAAAAATGGAATAGTCCTTACTGAATATCGTTGGACCGGGAATTTAAGTAAATCACTACTCCTCAAAATACATCATACCTTGTTTGTTTTTTGGTCATCACTCGCACCACCATTTTTCTCATTATTGTAATTTGCTTATGTTTTATTGAATAGTAATTGCTTGATATTAAATATAATTTGACGATTATAAAAGTTTTATTTAAAAATTGCGGTACTAATAATATAAACCGGATGTCCTTGATTACTAAACTGAAACTGTTCTCATTGTTACTTTACTCCGTTTGTACGTTCCACGGAATAAATCACTTCTACACACACTATGGATATCATCGTAAACATTTTTCTTTCGATCAAGATGTTTCACTTGCACCGTCTATGTTGATCATATTTTCATACATGACATGTATATACCTTGGATTATGGAACCCTCGAATTTCATTGAAAACGCAACAATGAATTCATGTTTTTCCCGATATCAACTAAAGAAACTCTTCCGCGGGACGTCCGACATGTTATCGTTCTTTACATTAGTGGCAAGTTTACTTCATAAGTCCTTCAGATTGGATCGAATTTAACTTATTTGCAACATGCTCACTGTAATATGGCTTTGTAGATACGGGGTTTACAAGCAAGCACACTGTTTCCAGCTTTTTGAGGTACGTGCGTGGTTCCAAATCGCCCAACTCTTGAAAATTGTTACCCGTAAGAACTACTGACTCCAAATTGGGGATAGATTCAGGCAAGTAATCGTCCATTCCTATTATCCGGTTGGTGTTTAATAGCAGGCACTTTAATCTAGGCAAATACGGACATCCATCAGGTTGGCGTAGATCATTATCAGAGAAGTCTATAGTATCGAATTGGTCCAGTGTAGCTCCCAAATTTTCTATTTGCGGTGTTTTGTATCCTCGTAGATCTAGTTCACGTTCTCTGCATGGATTTATATACTGCATAGATTGATTGATGATATCCGCGGTTAGTTTAACTATTACAAAAACGTTATTTTAATTCGAAGCGGAAAAACAAACTTTGCATTCGCCGACTTACCAATTCCAATTTCTGATAAATTTACTACTACTTTTGAATAGTCGATGGATATCTATGATAACCATTTTGTAGGAAAGTTCTTCTTCCTGTTCTTTTTAAACCTTTTGATGCTTGTTGGCACCGTTTTGGCTGCATATACCGTATTAGAAGCGGCGCTGGTGTTCTGTCTGGATTAGCCTACCCACGAATATTCTCACCCATATTCAAGTTGTACACTGGGTTCGGGCAATAAATGGGAAGTGTATTATAATGTATGACGTCGGTATACTCATTCGAATTGCCAATATTCAACATCATTTGGTTGAGTTGAATTTGACCGATTTGACCTTTGTGGAACTGTCGGCACACTCCGGGACTTCTTCATGGGTGGCGGCCACTACGTGCACACTTCACTCCCATGTGGCTGTCAGATCCTCTTGACATCCCACGACAAAATTGACGTGGGATGTGCGCTCGTCGCAACCAACGTGAAATGACAAGCCACCTAGCAGCAAAGTGTGTTAGCAGTGGTCGCCAGCGGCGTCCCATGATTCATTACAAAGCTTCACTTGCACCAGAGATGGCCACCGTTTTTCTGAGCGAGTACCCAGGACCCTCCGAACTAAAGTCCTGGGCCCTTCAAACAACTTTCGGCGTCTTTTCCCGTTCTTCTTTGCATGAGTCTTCCTTGCTGGACTAGGAGAATCTTCCTCACAGTTTTCCGAGGCCGAAAACTTTTGAGCAATATCGTAAACTGTGGATTCCGGATACCCGGAAAACGTTATAATTTCTGTTGGCGACCGTCCAGCGCGAAGACTTTCAATAACCGCCACTCTTCGATCGTATTCCGTACTCAATTGCGCTAACTCCGTCATTTAGAATTCACATTCGAGTGCACACCCTCCTGCTCAATTGAAATGACAACAAATGCCTGCTGTCAGTGAGATCCTCTACAGCGACAAATTAATGTGAAGTTTGTTTCTTCAGATGTTGCTGATGCACCCTGTATTTTCCATAGTTACAGAGAATACTTGCTACATCACAGAAGGAATGGATAGCAATAAAGTCAAATCACGATTTTATTAGGATATCGCAAGTTCATTTTACAAAAATCTTCATTTTAATTCAATTTTCAATATATTTTATATATTATATTTTGAACTATCTTTCAAACGATCTCGGCTCGCATCAAGCTTTAAGTATGCGAAATCTTGTCCTTCAAGATTGCAAGTCACACCGGCTTCTTAGCGTTAACAAGCAACCTAACTTAGTCGCGCTGAAAACAGTCTAGAATTAGCAAGCTGTAGTACACAATTTATGCAACCAAATCACTGAATTTGAATCATTATTAATTGTGAACTGAATTGATCCCTTAATATAGCCCCTAATTTCAAATTCAATTATCAGTAAGCTGTGCTGGGGTATTTTTCCATGATAAAGTAATAATGCGGATTGAACACTTTAGAACGTTTCGCACGGTGTCTATCAAAGTTAAAAAATAGCCAAATAGGAGAACATTTACCCGATACATATTTGATGAATATCAATGCCGTGAATCATGCTTTTGTTCCAAAAATATAAATAGAAAACAATTTTAGGTTAATACACCAGCCTAAAAACAAACGTCTGTCTTAAAAATAGCTTTATGTAACCTTGAGAAAGGTTAATGTCAAAAGTATATTTTCTTACAATCTCTCTCGTCGACAGCTCTAAACATGAAATTCTATCAGGAGGGTTTCTAATATACTGGATATCCTATTGCATATGCGATAGAAATAATTCATCTCACACTGAGAAGGATGTAAAAGTTCATTATCCCTATTGCTTATCCTTTATTCGTGGGATGCATTGTACAATTTGAATGAGAGACAGTACCTACATTCACTGGAAGACAACGTAACACATACATACTCGTAGTCTTCCGAAATAGTTTCAAAACGAAATAAAAATTTTACTTAGAGCAAATAAAAAGCATAAAATTCCAGACATATTTTATGGTAAGTGATGTTTTATAACCGAGGTTGTAAAATGTATCATATTCGTTTCACGGCAGCGTTTAAAAATTTTAGGACTCCGAGGTATAAACAAACAGTGGCAAGGGATAAAAATCATGAATTTTAAAAACTCGCTGAAATGTGCTTACAGTTACATATGAAAAGGCTTTCAAATGGAATACAGGGGAAACCTACAATCAACCGGCCATCTTAGAGTTATTTCAGGAACCACTGGCGTGATTGCCATTAGCAGAGTTGAATCATGGCTAATCGTAAGAAAACATTACCATTCAGCTAAACATTTTTATACTTAGAAGACACGTATTATTCCGTAATCTAGAATTTCAGTTGATGTACTGGTACATATGTACGTAGTTATAGGAGCAAAGTGTCGCAAATATTTGAAAAATTCCTATGGATTACTTGTAAGCCCGCAAACAGCAATAACGTCAGCGATGGAAAGCAGCATAGCATAATTTGCAGTAAAGTGGAAAGTATACATAAGTATCTACTGCGGCCAATAAACTTGAAATCGATTTCAAACCCCCTGCTCGACGCATTGCCACTTGCGACAAAGTTGCTTCGTTTTACAGTACAACCGCTAAAGCTCATCATGTAGCAGGGTTAATTTTGGCTGATTCACGTCAACCTCATCATGTGCCATCAAGTCCTTTTCATGTCCTGAATCGGAGACCGCGTTTCCATGAAATGAGTAGTCTGGACACGTTCTCAAGCCACAGAGCCATTCACTAAAGTTGGCTAAACGCTTTCGGCTTCTACCCGTCCATCCCACGGTCTCATGCCCTATCAATATCATCATCATCCATGTCCGTCGCGTATCATCGCCTGTTGTAGAGTTGCTGGGTCGGTAGGAGTAATATCGCCAAAGTGCTTTAAGGATATTCCCTTCTTTTGTTCGCTGATATGTGGACTATCAAAATCAAAGTTATTATTACATAGTAGGCGAAAATTCAAGGCTTAGAGAAAGTGCAGAGACACGAAGTAATTCGTCTGAAAGCTTAAAAAGATTCACTCATGCGTCTTGAATGTATAAGGAAAAACTGTTAGTTTACTCATAGAGGAGGCCTTGGATGACACGTTCTTCTTGATAAATGGATTCATGTGTGAAAGCTGTGATAAGTCATGACTGTCCTGTTTGTCAGCACTAATGAACGTACTATGCTTAGGGGGCTAGAATGGCAACAAGTACTAATCGCTAAAAGTGTCGATTAAGTAGTATTAAATGTGTGGAAATTCATTGGTGGATCATTCTGCTTGTCTGTAGAGACAATTATGAACTATAGTTATGTTACGAGTATGTTGACTTGAATTGTAAAATTTAATATGGAATAGTTTAACTGGTGTAGCTCTTTTATCACCAAAACTAGTTAAATGTAATAGTGTAATTAATTAATGGTTCCATACCAATCGCCAAGGCTGTTTTATCAAATAGTTCCTTAAAATTTGAATGCAATATGGAAAATTCTGGAATAAAAAAAATGTCATAAGCCAAAAGATCGCGTTTCCAGATACCAACCCGTAAACTGAGAAAATTAAACTGGAGTGTAATTTCCATAGGAAAATAATATTAAGAGTGTAATAATAAGTCGAATTGTAAAAGCATGATTGGCTAAAGCGACAACATATTAACAAGTTGGGTAGACAGACCTATGCTCATGTCAGAAGGGTTTTGTACTCAACTTACAAAATGCAGTAACCAGCAACGAATATCTGTAAAATCAAGAAACACGAAATGTTCGAGGATCATACTATTATTAACAAAGTTGAAAGAATTTTGACTTCTGGGGTATTTGTTAAAGTTATACCCATGAATATCTCGCTTGATAATTTTTTCCGATTTTTTAGATCACGGGTGTCCATTCGCGAGGGAGGAAATACATTTTTCATGTACTTCTCCCCCTGTGCCCCCACTGAAGCAAAAACTGTCAGTTTAAGAACTGTTTTGAAAAGCTCTCATAGAGAACTTTCAGTTGATACTCATATCGGCTACCTTTCATGAAATTTTTTTCAGGGGCCACTCCTCTGTACTGTAATCATCGATTCATGGCCTATTTTTTTCGAATCCTAGAATGGTTACAAAGCCCTTTTGCTAGGAGCTCTCTCCTGCCTCTTCGACTTGTTTCAATTGTATGTACTCATCTTCATGATACCTATCATTCCTGGAATTTTCATGCAAATCCTAGCAAAGCTGTAATGTCTAAGTCGGTAAAAGCGCATTGTTTCCATAGTAATACAGGGCACATTGTTCCATAGTAATACAGGAAAATTCAAATGGCGATAACTTCGTTAAATACTATACGATCTTTGTGAAACTTTCAGAAAAGATCAATCTTATAAATAGTTATCTGTTCGCTGAATTTGAATTTAAGGGTACCGTTTACATTTCATTCAAGAAAACATAAAATCGATAAATCATACTATTACTAACAAAGTTGAGTGAATTTCGACTTCTCATGTATTTGTTGTTGTTGTACTCATAAAGGCCTACATTCGTGATTTTTTTCAGATTTTTCAGATGGAAGGTGTCCAATCGCGAGGGGGGGTACGCAAAAAGTTCGTACATTTCCCCTTCCCCTGCCCCCCTCGGTAATCATAAGGCAATTCTAAGACTTGTTTTGAAAAGATCTCATTGAGACCTTTCCAATGACACCTTACTCGACTTCCGATGGTGAAAAAATTTGTTTGAGGGGTCGCCTACCTATATGGGGAGACCCCCCCTTAAACCCCTTTGAAAAATTTTTCCACCCTTGAACTTTCAAGAAGTCACCACTTCTGACCTTTGCACAAAGTTTCATTGCTGTAGCCTCTATAGTTTCGGAGAAAAAATGCTGTGACATACAGACGGACGGACAGACGGACACAGGTCGTGATTATAATAGGGTTTGTATTTTAGTACAAAACCCTAAAAACTAGATTCATTTCAATTTTGAAGTAAAATCTCAAAAAGAAACATCCAAGTCTTAAAATTTACGCTTCGAAGCTGAACAATTTCTAGAAGGTATTGACTCTGTCAAAATCAATTAATGTCAGTCAAAGTCAAAAGCGCTTTATTCGCGCGTTAAAAATTTTCAAAGAATATAAAGCAAATTCCAAACAATTAAAAACCAAAGCTTAATGGCCCAAATGGCTCTCTAAGTTTAAACTTTATCGATGAAAAATATTTAATAAAAAAAAAACCAAATTCAAATTAACTAAAATTATGACAAATTTTATGATAAAATTGGAAAAAAGAGAAAAAACCAACCACCTTTATTCAAAAATGATTTATACACAACACTGACTTTTATCCTACGCTTGGTATGTTATAACGTGATTCTAATAAATTCAACCAACAACTTGATCTTATACTAATAAATGCTATCAGGTTGTTCCTAACGTAACCGTTAAACCTTATCTCTAAACGTAACACATATATACCTATCCTAAATATTGAAACCTATCCCTAATCTTTATCATAAACAAACAACAACATTAAATTTAGCAATAATGAGCTGAAACTCAAAAACTAGATTACGAAAACAAAAAGTAAAGACGATTAATTTCGACATTGTCATTAGGCCACCAATACCCATATTGCTCCGTCTCTGCTCGACCAGCCTCGAAGAATCTAGCAAATGAATAAATCGACTGGAATTGTTGGTCTTGTGAACTCAAATTCAGAGGACATTTTATCTTCTTATCGGTGGCCCATCTTTGTATGTGATACATAATTGGGATGCTGTCAGAAACGAAAACATATCGATTCATCTCCAAATACACGAATGCTTTTGGAGGAACGATGCCAGTAGCGAGGCAAGCCGCAATATACCCATCTGTAGGGTGGAATGGTTGTCAAATCCTAGGGTTTTCACTCACAGTTGCAGATGTTGCGATATGATTCAGAATAAGGTTCAATATGAAGTTATCGACTCTCGTCACTTGGCACTTTGATCAATTTTTCTATTTGATATGTTGTGTTTTCAATCCATCTCAGGCTTTTTGTACAAGCCAGTACATGCACGAAGACATTTCCTTTCGGAAGCTCTTAATTTTTTCACAGTATAGCACTCTAGTTGCACCAGATCTCACATCCATATTTCAAAACTGATCTAACCAGGGTCATGCAACAGATAATTTTGACCTTTTGATCAATGTATCTGGAATGAAAAAGTCGTCGAAGGACCATGACTACTTTTTAGGGTTTTGTACTAAAATACAAAATCCTATTGCAATCACGACCTGTGTCCGTCTGTCCGTCCGTCCGTCCGTCTGTATGTCACACCATTTTTTCTCCGAAAGTGTAGAGGCTACAGCAATGAAACTTTGTGCCAAGGTCAGAAGTGACGACTTCTTGAAAGTTCAAGAGTGGAAAAATTTTTCAAAGGGGTTTAAGGGGGGGTCTCCCCATAGGTAGGCGACCCCTCAAAAAAAATTTTTCACCATTGGTAGTTGAGTCGGGTGTCATTGGAAAGGTCTCAATGAGATCTTTTCAAAACAAGTCTTAGAATTGCCTTATGATTACCGAGGGGGGCAGGGGAAGGGGAAATGTACGAACTTTTTGCGTACCCCCTCGCGATTGGACACCTTTCATCTGAAAAATCTGAAAAAAATCACGAATGTAGGCCTTTATGAGTACAACAACAACAAATACATGAGAAGTCGAAATTCACTCAACTTTGTTAGTAATAGTATGATTTATCGATTTTATGTTTTCTTGAATGAAATGTAAACGGTACCCTTAAATTCAAATTCAGCAAACAGATAACTATTTATAAGGTTGGTCTTTTCTGAAAGTTTCACAAAGATTGTATAGTATTTAACGAAGTTATAGCCATTTGAATTTTCCTGTATTACTATGGAACAATGTGCCCTGTATTACTATGGAAACAATGCGCTTTTACCGACTTAGACACTACAGCTTTGCTAGGATTTGCATGAAAATTACAGGAATGATAGGTATCATGAAGATGAGTGCATACAATTGAAACAAGGCGAAGAGGCAGGAGAGAGCTCCTAGCAAAAGGGCTTTGTAACCATTCTACGATTCGAAAAAATAGGCCATGAATCGATGATTACAGTACAGAGGAGTGGCCCCTGAAAAAAATTTCATGAAAGGTAGCCGATATGAGTATCAACTGAAAGTTCTCTATGAGAGCTTTTCAAAACAGTTCTTAAACTGACAGTTTTTGCTTCAATGGGGGCACAGGGGGGGAAATACATGAAAAATGTGTTTCCTCCCTCGCGAATGGAGACCCGTGATCTAAAAAATCGGAAAAAATTATCAAGCGAGATATTCATGGGTATAACTTTAACAAATACCTCAGAAGTCAAAATTCTTTCAACTTTGTTAATAGTAGTATGATCCTCGTACATTTCGTGTTTCTTGATTTTACAGATATTCGTTGCTGGTTACTGCATTTTGTAAGTTGAGTACAAAACCCTTCTGACATGAGCAAAGGTCTGTCTACCCAACTTGTTGTGCTTTAGTGAGCATGATTTGGAGATGTTCAGTATATGTTGGTACAGATACTGATCGAGATGAACACCGAGGTACCGAACACAGGATTTATGTGGAACCCGTTCTAAACTACCCTCGCAAATCATAATGTGAAAATTCTCCCAATTACGTTTCGGGCCTTAACTGAACCTCTGCAGCGTTGTTCGAAACACCAGATCAGATCACCAGCAAACGCTACGAATAATCGCTGTGGAGAAACTTTAAGATCAAAGCCGTTCAATAGCTTGCGAATGAATATTGGGAAGACCAGAGGTGTAAGGATTAACATCAAAATAATGCATTTCAAATACTACTAGCGGCATCTATGACGAACTATGTGTACCTACCTGCCTGTATCATATGTCAATAAATTTAGTCTTTGACAAACCATCACGCGAGTTTCATTAAGTTATGGGCCCAGTCCCATTTTAACGAAATAACAAGTATTTTTATTTTGCGGAAGTAATAATGTCGACGTCGGGGTACTTAGTAAATGTGCCAAAACGCAAAGGGCGCAAAAATTATGATGACTGGGCGTTCGCAACATTCAATTTTTTGTTACTTGAGGGTATTGACATTGAAAATTTCCCGGCGACTTTTCAGGGAAACTGAGATTAAGAAAGCCAAAGCTAAACTCGTGATAACTATTGGCTGTTCATTATATGTGCATATCAAGAGTGAGAGTACAGTGGATGATGTGTGGAATAAATTAAAGCAGTTATTTAATGACATGGAATATCAACGAAAAATAAGTTTGCTTCGAAAATTGATTTCAATACGTCTCGATAACTGTGAATCCATGACATTCTTTGTATTTCAAATGTTCGAGACAGTACATAAATTGAAGGGGACAGGTTTAGAAATCACAGACGAGCGGATCGGATCATTACTTTTGCCTGGACTCCAAGATAAGTATTCACCGATGATAATGGCGATAGAACATTCTGGAATCGCCATTGCGCTGACGTCATAAAAACAAAGTTACTAGATATGTGTTCGGAAGTTGGCACTACCGGCACCGACTCTGCATTTTGGACAAAACAATAGTGACAAAAAAGCGGCAACACTAACCGCAAACAAATATCAACATCAAATGATATGTCAGCGAGCAGTAAGCAAATAAAGCGTTATAATTACAGGAAAACCGGCCATTACAAAAATAAGTGTCCTGAATTAAAAGCAAATAAACAATTGAATGTTATAAGTGCGGCATTTTTCAACGGCTATTATAGCACAGAAGACTGGTACGTCAATTCAAGCGCAAAAGCACACATGACATCAAATCAAAATTGTTTATTCCAACTCCGACTAGTGCACGAACATAAAGAAATCGTAGTGGCAAATCAAACGACGGTGCATGTAGTTAGTGTTGGTGAAACGCAAATAACGACATGCGTGAACAGTTTTCAGTATGATGTGATTGTGAAGAATGTATTGTACATACCTAATCTCACGACAAACCTATTGTCCGTAAGCCAACTTATAGTTAATGGCAATAGAGTAGTGCTCAAAAGAAATGTCTGTTTGATATAAAACCAAGTGAATGAGCTCATTGGTACAGTTTTTAACAAGACATGGCCGTTCTATTCACTAAAAGTCAAATTTCTACAACAAAAAAATCTACAAATTACTAATTAAAATAAAAACAAGAAAAAAGGACCCTTTAAAATTTTATGCACAGAAGAAAACAAATCAAATAAAATCTTTTATATAAAGGAAAACCCAAAAAACACTTGATGATGTGAATTTAAAATATCAAATAGGAAAATAAACCAAATAAATACTGACTCTTTCCCTCGTTAATCTCCGAGCGCTCGGCGAAGACAAAAAAAGCGTGGGGCCACTGGAAATTAAATTTTAAATTAATTTGAAAATTCAATCAATAATAAAATCAAGGAACACGCAACGGCCACTTATCGCACTCTCCGATACGTCGTTATGGCTTGCTCGCAGAAAGGAAAACTTAAATTCCGGCACCTGGCCCTCTTCGAAACTCAACAAAACAGTTTTTTTCTTGCTTTTTTAAAGAGAAGAATCACTCTCGGCACTTTTTTTCTCCAATTATTTCGACTTCAAACTCGCATCAACTTTATTCTCAGAGGCCAAAAGCCAACAATTCTTCTCTCTCGCTCGTATTTGCGGATCATACGTTATTCCATAACTACTGTAATGTCTTGTTTCTTATTTCACAACTATTGTAATTTCTTGCTTTTCATAACACAACTAGTGTGGTTTCTGGTTTCTTATTTCACCACTAATGCAATTTCTTTTGCCTTTTCTCACATCAAAACTTTCGCCACTCAATTTCGCAATTCATTCATTCACTTTCTTCTTCCGTCACCAAAAAATTAATCCCGTATACTTCGTCAGATCTCTTAATTTTTCCCCAACTTAAAAATTAACACACTTCAATATTTATCCCCTAATTCCCACATTGAAAAATTAGTTCACTAACTTTCTGCTGAAATTCCCAAATAAAAAAAATTCACTTCACCGAACTTTCACTAAAAGCAATTTCTCTTCTTTCCGTCCAATATTCACTGTCTCCAATTCAAGACCAATTCCTCATTTCACCTCCAGCAAATCTGATCCCCCAATCGTTTCATTTTTCATTACCACTGCCGCATCTGGGTAACGTTATCAAAGTTTATTACGCCTCGATTCCGCTGCCCCTACATCTTTTCGGTACCGACATACGCAACAATTTCCATTTTGAATATATGGCAATTTGCATAATCAAAGAAACGTTTGATTAGATGCAAATTATCATACGAGTATATATATACATATATATATATATATATATATATATATATATATATATATATATATATATATATATATATATATATATATATATATGTATATAATATATATATATATATATATATATATATATATATATATATATATATATATATATATGTAATTTGCATCTAATCGAACGCTTCTTTGATTATGCAAATTGCCATATATTCAAAATGGAAATTGTTGCGTTTGTCGGTACCGAAAAGATGTGTGCGCAGCGGAATCGAGGCGTAATAAACTTTGATTACGTTACCCAGATGCGGCAGCGGTAATGACAAATGAATATATATATATATATATATATATATATATATATATATATATATATATATATGTATATATATATATATATATATATATATGTATATATATATATATATATATATATATATATATATATATATATATATATATATATATATACTCGTATATACGGAAACAATTGTTTTTGCCGATACTCCAAAAAGAGTGCTTCTCTGCGCTCGGGGAACTTGAACCCTGTGGACTCCCGGTCGAGAATCCATGACGCTACCAACGGGGCCACATTCTATTGATTTCCCATCCATCAAATTAGCAATTTTTTGTTAGAATGAAAAATAAAATTTGTTAGTGTGAATATAATCAGTTGGTATGAAGGAAGGAATTCGGTTTTTTTAGGAAAAATGTATAGAATGAAATTTTGTTAATGGGAATTAATGTACGGAGTGCTGTTGGTGGGAAAATTAAATTTATTATTATATTACTAGCTATATTTTTGTAATTAGTAATAAGGAAAAAGAGTAGGATTGTGATGATGCGGAAATTAAAATTATAGGGAAATTGGTAAAATTTTAATAAAATTCAATACATATACAGGGGAAAAGGTATAAACGCCCAAAGGAAGGTGGAGATGTTACGGCGGCAATTTGAAGTTGCGAATGGGAGAATGTCGGTACTCCAGAATTCGCAACAATACAAATATAGAATTGCGAAATGTGCTGTGAGGGAAAATAGACATGTTTCCCTTTCCCATCGGCTAACCATAAAAGTGAGAAACTACTGGATGTAGTATTACACTCAGATTTATGCGGGCCGATGGAGACTTAGTCAATTGGTCAGGCAAAGTTTTTTCTCCTGCTTGTGGATGATGCCAGCAGAATGACTCTTGTCTTCTTCTTAAAAGAAAAGAACCAGGTGTTCCAGCATTTCAAAGAATTTCGAGGCTTAGTGGAGTCTCAAACTGGAAACAAGATAAGAATATAGAGGACCGAGAATGGAGGTGAATTCTGTTCGCGCGAGATGGAGAGTTACTTAAAACAAGTTGGTATTGTCCATCAGAAGGCCAACCCTCACACTCCGGAGCAGAATGAGCTCTCAGAGAGGTTCAACAGAACTGTAGTTGAACGGGCAAGATGCTTGTTGTTTGAAGCGAACCACGACAAAAGTTTTTGGGCTGATGCAGTTTATACTGCTTTATATTTAAAGAATAGAACGCCAGCCACCAGTTTAGGCATGATGACACCTTTAGAGAGGTGGACAGGTGAGAATCCAGACCAAAGCCATTTAAGAATTTTTGGCAGTAAGATAATGGTGCATATTCCCAAAATACAAAGACAAGAATGGGATAAGAAGGCTGGAAAATTGATTTTAGTCGGGTTTCCAGAAAACGTAAAAGAATACAATTTATATAACCAAAAAACTACAAAAATAACTACGAGCAGAGATGTTATTATTATGGAGAAAACGGAATCGAACACAACTCGGATAATAGCAAATAAATGTGAAGAAAATTCAGAGAACGATCAACACTTAGAAGATGATGAAAGTTTATCAGAAAATCCAGTTTCGGATCCAAATGATCCAACATACATTTATGAGTCATCGATTTCCAAAGATGATTCTTATCAATCTATGGCAGAGAAGAGTTTATCATAGAGGATGAAGCTCAGATGGAGCTGGATACTAGACGAAGGAGAAAGCCAGTAGCAAGGTATGGTATAACTAATGTATGTATTCTGGACAACCTGGAATCATGCAATAAAGAAATCAGCTATGAAGCTGCAATGAATGGACCAGATAAGGAACAGCGGAGACAGGCGATGACAGATAAACTGAAGGCTTTCGACGACAATCAAGCATGGACATTTGTAGATAGGAAAGAAGCTGATGGAGTGATGCTGTGTTAGTGGGTATTCAAAAAAAAAAAATATGAAAGCGATAATAGTGTGTGGTATAGGGCAAGACTGGCCGCAAAAGGTTTCTCCCAAATAGAAGGCGTGGACTGCACTAAACTATACTCACCAGTGCTTCGTTACTCTACATTAAGACTTTTATTTGCTTTTAGTGTCAAACTTAACTTTGAAATTACTCACTTGGATGTAAATACAGCGTTCCTAAATGGTTACCTACATGAAAATGTAGTGCCGCCTAGTTTGAATTGTAAAGAAAACTGCGTTCTCAATTTAAATCGTGTAATTTATGGTTTAAAACATTCAACCAGGGTTTGAAATGAAGGAGTAAATGATTGTTTATTAAAATTGAATTTTGTTAAGTCAAAGTTAGAAACTTGTATAAATAAAAAGATGTAAAAAAAGAGCAGATCATAATTGCAATTTTTGTAGATGTTTTTTTTTTTCATTTTTTCAAACAGTAGTAGCATGGTTAAGAAATTAAAAACGAATCTAATGTTTAGCAAAGATAATTCTAAATCGGAAGGTTTTGTTGATGCAGATTGGGCCTCGAACACTCTAGATAGGAAATCTTATACAGTTTTCTGCTTTAAACTCTCAGGAATTGTTATTTCATATGAATGTAAAAACAACGCACTATAACTTTGTCAAGAACTGAGGCTGAATATATGGCGATAGCAGAAGCCTGTAAAGAGGCTATTTATTTAAGAAGCTTGTTTTGTGAAATTGTAGGTAGTTGTGATTATGTAATTATATTGCAGAATGATAATCAAGGTGCTCAAAAGATATCAGAAAACCCATTATTTCATCGAAGAACCAAGCGCATAGATGTGCGCCATCATTTTGTTAGAGAAGCGGTAGCTAACAATCTCATTAAGATAGTTTACCTGCCAGCATCTAAAATGCCGGAAGACTTGCTGACCAAGGGATTAAGTAGCATAAAGCATAACGATTTTGTACAGAGGTTAGGTATTCAAAGCATCGTTTATTATATTACTATATATTTGATGATTTGCATCTATTAGTTCTGATAAGAAACATATGTACCAAAGTTTCGATTATTTTGATAAGTGGAGATGTTAGGACTAGCATAAAAATAATGCATTATAAATACTACTAGTGGCATCTATGACAAACGATCTGTACATACCTGCCTGTATCATATGAAAATAAAGTTATTCTTTGGCAAACCACCACGAGTATCATTAAGAGGCGCAGTAACTGTTCCTTGCTTCAGACCATTCAAAACCTTGAAGTCGCGCATTGTCATCAGATTTCCATCAGTTACAAAAAATTATTTCCCGAATAGCTGATTGGGTCATAGCTTTTAGGATATGAAGATTCTTTTCCTTTCTTTAAGATTGGAAATACCGAAGCTTTTTTGCTCAACATGTTGTGGAAAAACATGCAATAATTCCTAACAGCTACCTCAGGCGAATTTCGAAGAACTGTCTTTGGAATACTGTCAATACCACATGATTTTTTGTTGTTTATTCTGCCAAGTATGAAACACAAGTCTTCATAGCTTGCAAAATAATCAATAAAATTCAAGCTTGGTATGAGTTCAGATGTTAATGTTTCATTGAAATGAAGAACCGATTAATCGGTCAGGCTTGATTTGAAGTCGGAAAGTTTTCTTCAACGACTTCTGAAAATATTTGGTTCCCTCTACCAGGGTTTGGTATATAAACCCATTCAAAATGTATTCCAATTAGGACAAGTTTCTGTGATTCATCACATATAATCCTGTTTCCATTTCTATCCCAAATCTTAGTATCAATTTCGATACCAGCCCTATCGGGAGGATTTATCTCAGCACTAGCGACTCCAAGATTTGATACCTTAACTTGACACTTCTTACGGAATAAGCTCTTCACTTTCGCGAAAACGCCATTTGGGTCCTGTGGATCAATACTTTTTAGTTTTCTCGCACATGGATTGCTGACCTCAGCCTGAAATATGAGTGGATTAAGGTCCAGACATTCTTCAAGTGTAAGTTCAACAAAGCCAACAAGGGAACGTTGTAGTCCAAAATTTGCCAATAAATATTGTTGACGCGTGTGAGAAGAAGGCTTTTCAATCTTTTTAACCTTGCGATGGTTGGTGTTTCATATCCTTCCATCTTGTTAAGTCTAGGAGTCTAGAGAACTACTTTCTGAATCGTTTTCATCGTCAGCTTCTCTAATTTCGACAAATAGAGATCTATGCCATCGTTATTTAGATTCTTGACATTAGGAACAATTGAACAAGCGTGGCCACCATCAGAAAGAAGACATTACTTCTGTTCATCCCGAGTAAAATTCCTTTGAAACTTTCTCCAATCCGTTTTTTTGAAATTTTCATGTTAAACTGGCATGACATCGTCCCGTTGATGAATGATTTTCATTACGATTGCGTTATAATCCTATCATAAGAAAGTACCTGCAGTCTTCTTTGAAGACTATTTAAGCTGAGCTCAAGTCTTGTGTTCACTATGCAGAGGTTCAGAGAAAATTTTGTCTCAGGATATGTTGGGAACTCCGACCCATATAATTAGATTGCACATGTATTCAATTTGGTTCTCTTTTATCTACAATTTCACGAATACACCTCTTGGATTTTTGGTGGCGTTCAACAATGATATATGCCTAGCATTCAGGTCACCAGCGAGGATATAATAACTATGCATACTGTTCAATTCCAGCATTTCAAACAAAGAATTGAGTTCCTCCTTGAATTTGAGAACGTTTCGACGAGCTGATAAGGCAAATATGACGGATACGTTATCCCCACCTGGCAGTAACATTTTGATAACGGACACTTCAACAGATTCAAAGTTTTTGAATTCAACCTTTGCGATGTTTTGAAAACAATACGGTCTTCTAACCAATCACCGTTTACTCTATCGTTTCTTATGAATTCAAAATCCTTGAATGTCATGGAGTGCCATGAATTGAGGTAGGATTCAGTGAGAAGCATGATGTCAGGCTTTAGCTTGACGATGAATTCCAAGAGACAATCACGTCAATATAGACTCACATCGGAGTTGACGTTAATTGAGATGAGACAAAGCCTATTAATGGGAATGTGACTGGATGACAAGTTATTTTGAGGCATTTGAGAGGCCTAAACGTCGAAAATCAAAGTTAATTTTTGAATCTGCAGGTAAATTTTATGAAGTTGCTAATAAATTAAGAAGTTTATTGTTCATATTATTTACATTATTTTCTGATAGCAGCAAGTGCAAATGACACTCCCGGGCTTGACTGTTATCACACCGCAATTCGACAATATAGTTTTTCTTTTGGCTCCATCTGAACCAATAAGTACTCATCAGGAGCATTGACATCTTTAAACTTTATACATCTGTGTTTCATGGCACAATTGGCAGTCGAATGACTGAAGCTTTGGAATCTATAGCACAGGTTGACCTCGCTTTTTCACAGCCGTTTCCACCTCACCGCTCGGAAGTTCAAGTACTTTATTTTTGGAGGGCACTTAGACTGCTTTTGCTCGAAATGTGGACTGAGTAGAAAGGCAAATTTTTATGTTCGACAGTCGATCTCCTTGTTGCAAAATTTTTAACTGCAATGAATTCTATTTCGTGCGCAACCTTTTGAAGTAGCTGGCATTCAGACCCTTCAATGAAAAGGTCTGGTTTTCGTCACTCTCGGGGGAGGTACGTAAAGTGCACAACCTCTCCGGAAACGAACGCACTTTTTGCTGTCTGTAAGTCAACAAGTGATTTTAGTTTAATCGTCAGTTTGTCGGCATTCACTCTTTTTATTGCAAAATCATTGAGTTGAATTTTGACTGCCAAAAGCCAAACAATTGGTGGTACTTTTATTTTTTTTCATTAATATTGACAGACAGACCAACAGACAAAACTTTTGGTTTTTTCTCCCTATTTCTAATTTTTAAATACTCGATGAATGCATTTTCAGATTTAGTAAAACAATTTTTAGAATTTCTGTTACTTTTGTCCTCTTCCATGATTATTTAACCCTCTGGCCCCGCTAGCACTACATAATCATTTGTACAAAAATTTCCTCCGCCTGCGCTGAGGACATCTATTGATGAGGAGCCTGTTGTGATTTCTTTGGTTTCCTGTCTTCGGTTGTTTTTAACCTTACTTCTTTTCTTAGTGGTTTTGTTTGTTGTAAGCTAATTTGCTAACTAGCTCTGCTAGCGACTGAATCCTAGGTCTGCATTCCTCATTTTCTCTCCCATACTTCTCGACTTTGTGTAGTCATCGAGCAGCCACCTAGGCAAACTGCGAGAAGAACCTTTGCAAGGAAATAAGCATGTCATGAAAATAACAACGCAATAAGTGAAGAACGATTTGATATGCAACTTATTAATATACGGCTACCACCGCTCCCATTATTAATAAAAAGTTTTTCTAAAGAAAAATTAAAAAACTAATAAAAATTTAAATTATAAATAGGAAAATTGATAATGGCAACTCCCTTTGCGACACAATCTAGTGAAGCAATAGTTAGATTGTGTCGACGGAAATTTCCCGTTACCACCATAAAGAAGCTCGTCTAGTGAAGCGAAATTGATTCGAAACGGCACTCTATTTCGAATAACAAGCAGGATATGTCGCGTTAGAAGTGGAGGAATACGCACGGTTGTGTGAAAATTCTGTCTCGACGAGTTGAGTTAACGACTTCCCTGCAAAAGGTCTGAACGTGTGTTGCTTCTCTACAAATCACGTGTCGGGGGATGGGTCACACCTCAAGTGAAATTCGTACGAATACCTTAAGGTGCAGCCCCCAGTGAAACAGCAAATTTGGGTAAACTTTACAGCCGCTCACCTCAGAAACGTTACGAATATTTGCAATAATTTTTAAGCGAAAAGTCAGAATGAACCTTTGGTTATCGAATCAACTCATTACATTTTGCAAAAAGTTTGCTGCAACAGTTATTAAACTCAAACAAAAAAGCATGTTTTCGTTAAAAAAATGTAGCAGATCTCGGAAACTACTTAACGTACCAAGTTTATTTAAGCTACGGTTGTTAGATCTAAATTATTTGCAGTGAATTAACTCATCAAAAATTTAAAAAAGTTTTTGCAAAAAATTTCCTAGAACAAAATGAGAGAGATGAGAAAATAAAGAAATATTTAAATAAAACGGGATAACTTCAAAATAAATATCATATAAATGTTATGTAATATTATGTTTTAAGACATTCTGATTTTTTTTCTAAAGACAAAACATTATCGCTATCTGTATTGAAGCATCATTCCGAGAGTTAATTCTTTCTAAGGAAAGAAAGGTTAAGAAAGAATTGAAGATATGCGATTATATTTTATCGTAAGAATTATGAGATGATTGAACAATGATTGTCATGTTACTATTACACTTATTATTAATTTTTTAAATACTCGTACACCTCAAAAGCATGAAAATATGAATAGATAATTTAAATAACACTCTCGGTCTTTTCATTTCCCTGGAACACTGAACGGGTATGCGATCCGCCACTTTGGCTGGCCTTTCCACTCATGGGCTGACCATCCGTTACAGGTGCTCTTGTAGGGGAAAGTTGCCTTCCGCTTGTGTTTACCATTCACGTTAAAGTGTTTTGTGATTTTTCATTTAAAGGAAAAATTCATGGAAATTATGTTTATATAAGATTTTCATTTAAACAGAAAATTTACTGCCACGTCTACGATGTACCTTGATTCGGATGGGGTGCGAGTGGGCACCGCTTCCACTTGGATGCCCCATTTTTATTTGGGAGTCGTAAGTAATGAAAAGTAAAGACGAGATCTTGCGCGTGCTCACCAGGCTCAGTCTATTGTTTCATTTGAGTATTCCATCCCTTCAGTAGGTTACCTCGGCCTCGACACCGTTGAACCGAGTCATTTTATTGTTGACTTCGAGGATGCAAAATGTTTTCGAAGTGGGCTCTTGTGCTGGGGAAAAGAATCCCCCCCACGACAACCACAATGCTAGCCTGCCAGCGCATTCACACGTCCTCAGACAAGGCCGATTCCGGCGAGCACCAACATCTTCCCTCGCCGAGGCAGCAGATTTTCACTGCAGTCCTTTAGGGACATTTAAATTCTTTTCAATTTCACTACATAAAGTCAAAGTGATTTGTCATAGGCCTTGACTAGTTGTTCGATTTCAACGACTGATAAAATTTTCAGTTTGTCTTTTTCTTCATTGTTCTCGAATCTTCGCTTTAACTTTTTCTCGTTCGTCATTGTTGGCGATATACTATACATGATCGTTCTATTTGATGGCTGAAGCCATCGGGCTCCTCCATCTCGTAACTTTGGCAGCGAGACTCGAGGCAACGTTCATAAGTCGGAACTACCCTTCCGCTTTTTGAGACTTCTTCAGAAGTGAAACTTCACGTGTTCGATAATTGTTCAAATAATTCGACGGTGATGATTTTCAATTACAAAAAGAATTAACTCCCAGTAGACTTCTGTAAAAAATTATTTAATTTTTGAAAATTATTAAATAAAACCTCATCGGAACACAACGAATGCTCGACGTCGAATCCAAAATCAATTTATTGATCCTGACAAAGGGTAATTTATTTTTGTAAAGAAATGGTCAACATTTGTATTTTTTATTTTATGTTCATATCTCGTTGTAAATGATATGAATGATAGCGCATTATTGTTACTATCTCAGGCCAGTTGAACGAACGAGCTGAGGATGACTACAAAATGGCCGAAATATTATTATATGCTGAAGATTGAATTATAGTTCAGATTTAACCTGGTTGCCTAAGAAGGGATAATAATATCGGCTGCATGTGGCAATTAACTAACAGACGGAAAGTTTGCTGTATTCAAATACAAAAAAGCTGTCTTTTAATCTTGCTTAATTGCTCCTGGCTTATATCTATGCCGAAAAAGTCTAAAGCAGAGTCAAAAGGGTCATCGATGATTTTAAGGGCAAAGGTACCAAATATAGATAACCACAGAGAAGTATTTTTCTTTGTTTGCTTGTTTTATAAGTGCCCTTAAATGCTCAACCTGTGTTCAATTGTACTCAATTACCTCACCTTTCAGACTCGACTGGTTATTTAGAAGTAACAAAGTAGGGCCTTCAGATTTTTATCCGTTAGTACATTTAAGCTCCTCTCTATTACATCAAATGTACGTAGCCCGGTTAAGGCAAAAGCTAGGCACTCATGTAAATAGGGCTTGGTTGCCTTATCTTTTTTAAGCACCGTTGGCAAGAAGTATCTTCAGCAATACCTATTCTGTGTAATTTATATACAATAGAAAGTCTGCTGACTTTTGGTTGGACTATTTCACTAGAGGCTTGCAAAAATTGCAGCCACAGGATTTTTTAAAGTTCTTCCTACTTTGCCTTCAACACGCACCTCTTTTTAGGTTTTTATACAAAAATACAATACTGTTCATCCGTGCGTCTGTATGTCACAGCAGTTTTTCTCCGAAACTACAGTAGCTACAGCCATGAAACTTTATTGAGAGGTTGGAAGTTATGACTTGTAGAAACTTTTGGGGTGAAAAAAATGTTCAAAGAGTTTTAAGGGGGTTCCCCCATATAGAGGAGAAGTAAAACTTACAACTTTTTTTTCGTCAAAAGTAGTCAAGTGGGGGTATCATATAAAAGGTCTCAATGAGATCTTTTCAAAACAAATCTTAATATTACTTTACCGGTATCGCGGGAGGCAGGAGTAGGGGAAATGCACGAAATTTAGGCGGGCCCCCTCGCGATTGTAAACCTTTCATCCGGAAAATCTGAAAAAAATCATGAGTATAGACCTTTATGAGCACTAAAGCAACAGATACGCCAAATATCGAAATTCACTCAAGTTTGTTAGTAATAGTATGATTTCAATAAGTAAACGTCAATTTACAAGTTTAATTATTACTGAAAATTTCAGGAAGATCGAATTGTATGTAACAGAGTTATGGAGGCTTACATTTTCCTGTATTACAACAGCAACCATACATGGTTATGGGACAATATGCACTTTCAATCAACTCAGACACTAAGGGTTTGTTATGATTTACATAAATGTTTCAGGAATTATATTCATGATGAATACCGTAAAACGAAATGGCGGCCGTTTGAAATTGCATAAAATTGTGTTATTTTTTCCGAAGTTTAAGATTTAAGGTAAATACTATTAACACTTGATTGAATCTGTTCATGATTGGCCCAAAATGAGCAACTAAAAATAGTCCGTGAAAAATTTGTGCGGGTAGATCCAATAACAAATAATTTAATGGTTGAATTTCGTTCAACTTTGCTAATAATAGTATGATCTATAAATTAAATATTTTTTCAAGTGAAATTATATTAGTATGATTGAATTAGACGAAAGTAGATATTAAGGTGTCCTTTTAAAGGCCCCTGTGCTCTATGAATTTAAATAAAATGAGCAGAAGTTATTGCTTTTTGAGTTTTCTACAATTACAACAATCAAACACGGTTACTACATGGGCTTTCCATCAAACCAGACACAACACTTGTGATTGTATTTCATCCAAATATATAATATAACAAAAAGATATTTCAGGTTCGGCTTAGTCAATGATTTTAGCAATATTGCAAAAAAAACATTGGTCAGTTGAAATGGAGTAACACTGGTTTTTCTTTTAAAGCAAAATTATATTTATTGTACTTGCCATGAAAGTTTTTCTTGAATTAAATTAAATTATTCTATACTCGTATGTCTTCATATTGTATGTTAAGTACAAAACCCTTCTGACACGAGCGTAGTTCTGTCTACCCAACTTTTTCAAGCTAATGTGTGAGCTTATAACATCTATACAGGGTTTTGGGCTATATAATAGGAGTAATGAGCCTTTCTTTGCTAGAACGCCTCATTTTCAGGGCCTCTTGGTCCATCAAAAATTCAAAAGAAGGCAAATTTAATACGATATTTAAGGCTCTTTCTGGTTTATGCTTTGCGTCCCGGTGGCTCCCAAGCACATTATTTTTAGGGTTTTTTACTAAAATAAAAAACCCTATTGCGATCACGACCGTCTGTCCGTCCGTTTTTCTGTATGTTTAAGCACTTTTTCTCCGAAACTAAAGAAGCTACCGCCAAGAAACTTTGTAGAAAGGTCAGAAGTGGTGATTTCTTGAAAGTTCAAAGGTGAACATTTTTTTCAAATGTGTTTAAGGGGGGGTTTCCCCATATAGGGAGGTGGCCCCTCAAAAAAAAATCACCATTGGCAGTCGAGTAGGGTGTTATTGGAATGGTCTTAATGAGATCTTTTCAAAACAAGTCTTAAAATTACCTTATCGGTACCGATGGGGGCAGGGGAAGGGGAAATGTACGTACTTTTCGCGTACCCCTCCTCCCCCTCGCGATTGGACACCTTTCATCCGAAAAATCTGAAAAAAATCATGAATGTAGGCCTTTATGAGCACAACAACAACAAATAAATGAGAAGTCTAAATTCGCTCAACTTTGTTAGTAATAGTATGATTTATTGATTTCGGTACCCTTAAATTCAATAAAATTCAGTACACACTGACTTTTTTTAAGATTAATCTTTCCTAAAATTTTCATAAAAATCGAATGGTATTTAACGAAGTTATATCAATTTGAATTTTCCTGTATTACTATGGAACAATATACACTGTATTACTATGGAAACATATGGCTTTGGAACCATATGCGCTTTTTACCGACATAGACACTACAGCTTTGCTAGGATTTGCGTGAAAATTTCAGGAATGATAGGCATCATGAATATCTTTGAGAATCGGTTCAGTTAGTGGTATCAGTAATCGTAAAACAAAATAGTGGCTGTTTTAAATGCGAAAATTGAATGTTTTTGAGTTATTTTTCCCCAACTTCAACGTATAAGATGCTTGCTTGAACACTTGATTCAATTTAATGAATGATTGAAGATGAGTACCTGCAACAAATACTCATAGGAAAAAACAAGTCAAAGAGGCAGGAGAGAGCTCCTAGAAAAGGTGCTTCGTAACCATTCTAGGATTCAAAAAAATAGGCCATGAATCGATGATTACAGTATAGGGGAGTGGCCCCTGAAAAAAAATTTTCATCAAACGTAGCCAATATGAGTATCAAATGAAAGTTCTTTATGAGAGCTTTTCAAAACAGTTCTTAAACTGACAGTTTTTGGTTAAATGGGGGCACAACGGGGGGGGGGGGGGGGGGAATACATGATAAATGTCTTTTTTCCCTCGCGAATGGACACCTGTGATCTATAAAATCTGGAAAAATTATCAAGGGAGATATTTATGGGTATAACACGAACAAATACCTCAGAAGTCGAAATTCGTTCAACTTGTTAATAATAGTATGGTGTTCGAATTTCACAGTTTCTCCAATAAAATCGTCTTTGACATGTTTCTTGATTTGATTCGTTGCTGGTTACTGCATTTTGCAAGTTGAGTACAAAACCCTTCTGACATGAGCGTTGGTCTGTCTACCTAACTTGTTAACAGTCTAAACTAGCAAAACAACGCCCTAAAAGCGGTTTATTCTGCGCCACAAGATTATTCACGAGCTTCAAAGTACTGGTTTGAGTGTCGCTGTATAAAGCAGACATAATCTTTGTTTGGGTAAAAAGTACTACTCCATAGTTCAAGCAATCTGCTTTCTTGCTGAGTCTTTATAAGAATATGCTCCTTTCAAGGAAGTCTGGGACCCAAAGCAACCCTTAAGATATTTGACTTCCGACTGTAGCTGGACAGTGACATGTGATGAAACAGCCAGTTTTCTTTTTCTTGTTGAAGCGTATTGCAATCGTTTTGGATTAACTGACTACTTGATGTTTTGACACGATTGCTGCAGTGTATCCAGTGTATTTTCACAAAGAGCATTCAGATGTATGCACGCGGCAGGAACGACCATTTCATCTCTTTAGGATTGTAAATGAAGTCATGCTCCTAAAGTCTAAGAAAATAAGAAGACTTCTTCTTGGGAGCATCCTTTCTCCGACATTGTAACAAAATATTGCCGGGAAAGGCCTTTATAGTTTGGAAGTTTTAATAAAGTTGTATCGCATTCGCGGTGGTAACGGCCATTTGAAAAACAATCAATGTACAGGTTTTCTACGATTCGGGCTTTCCATCGAGCTAGATACTATACTTTCAATCTAATTTCCAGATGAAATGAATAATAAAAATATCTTTAAGATTTCATTCAGTCAATGGTTGTTAATGATATTGCAACACAATGGCAGCAGGTTAAAGTGGTATAACAATGATTTTTTCTTTTTAAGTAAGTATGTAATTGTTGTAGGTGACATTGAAATTTTTCTCGAGTTTATTCGCTATTGATGTCTGGCATATCGTTGATTGAGTACATCTATCTACCTAACTTGCTACAGATTATAAAATTTTTGATCAAGATCTTCCATTTGATACCACACTCGACAACCTCTGATTAAAAAAAATCCAATTGGAATTTCATCAGAAGTGGCGGACCCCTAAAAAGTTTCTAAACTTTCGCAATGACTTGAACTTTTTAGAGACAACAGCTTTTGACGTCTCCACAAAGTCACACGATTGTAGCATCTATAGTTTCTGAAAAAATTTGCTGTAATGCACGGACAAACGGGCAGATAGTGCGCGAAATTAGTAAGTCTTTACAAAATCGGTTATAAAAAATCCTAAAAAAATGGCAAACTATTGCAGAAGGCAATAAAATAGAAGTTCGAAGATTAGCAGCACTATTGAGCACAAAGCACTTAGTACAACTCCCTTCAAAAGTAATTAAATTATAGTGATTGTTGGGCTAGGAAAAATCTCACTATGATGACTCAAAGTTTAACTTCATAGTGCGCATTGATGTGAGCTCTTTTTAAGGTCTTTGCTAAAAATTTTCGTGGTCATTCAAAAATTTTCCCGCCTTTACTGTTGTTGCATTCGTTGTCGTTGGTACGTATTTGATGTGCTGTTAACGTCTTGGCTGTAACTGTTGGTTCCGTCATCTTTGCTGGTATTTTGATCAAATTTTTGTGCATTTTTGTTGATTAGGTTTGTTGATTAAGTAGATTCTAGTTTGCTTAGGTTCTTTTTCGGAGTCGCTGCCTCCATTTGTGTATTTAGTCACCTTTTTGGTAGCATCGCTATTTTTGCCGAGCAAAGACACCATACGAGAGCTGACTCAAGCCCTTATGGGGAAGGTGCCCAGAGCTAAAGCTACGCTTGTCGGGAATCTGCCTCAATTTAACTTACACCACTAAGCTAATGATGCGAACATCGAACATATTCTGAAGCCTGTCAAGCTTTTACTAATAAGGGGTCGATATGATAGTTGGATTAGCGGTATTTACGCACAAATGTCACCTCCGCACTATCGTGCGAAGCAACTAGGTCCAAACTTTCATGTCTGCCAGGCCAAAGCATTGACTCCAGTTCATTCTTCAACGCGTAATCAAGATTCACGTTTACTTGTAATCCCAGGAGGAACCCCACGGTGACCTCGATTTCATCGGGTACGTGAAAATGGTACTCTCTAAAGGGTGTTAGCTTTTGAGGGTATCCTTGTTGGCTGGCTTTCTCCTGCAGAGAAGATACCTAGTACCAGTAGTTATGGATTAAATATCTGTAGTATATTTGGACTCTCTACACTCTATATTGATCTACTTGACTACCTTGAACTATTAGAGCTTAAGCCAGTGGGAGACGTACTACTTTTAGATGTTCATAGTGCAGGGATTGGCGGTACTTTCAGGACACAGTTCTAGGTAATGTGCCCGTAAATCTTCTTCTTCGTAGCACTACAACCTCCAACTGTCTCGCTCCATTGACCACGTCCTCCAATTTTGAAATTCGAGTAGCGATGAACTGTCTTCGTCGACTGAGTCAGACCAGCGTTTCCTCGATCTCCCCACTAGTCTCCGGCCTTCAGTTCTCCTAACGAATACCTTTTTGGGTATCCGTTGTTTGTCCATACGATTCATGTGGCCAGCCCGTTACAGCTTCCGCAGTCTACAATCGTTGAGACCTCTGACTCGTTAAAAATTTCATACAGCTCATGGTTGTATCAAGTTCACCATTGGTCTGCGTTTAAGCTTCGCTCCGATTATTCGCCACAGGACCCGTCTTTCCAAAGCGTCCAATATGCTTGTGGATGCTGGGATTAGGGTCCATTTTTCACCCCCATAGCATAGCACAGGTCTTATCACAGATTTGTATTCATGGAGATTTGTTTTCCTGTAAATGCTGTTGGTCTTCAAGATCGTCAAAGCTGAATAAAATGTTTTATATACAAGCTGTATTCCTCGATGTATTCCGACTCTTTCGTGATTTTGTCGCCAAAATACTCAAACTTAACCCTCATTAACGATATTGTTTTCACCAAGTGTGAATTTTTTGTGTATTTGAAGGATTTTGCTCTTCCTGATTTTAAAAGAGCTTGTAAAAAATTTTGTTTGCAAACCCTAAAGATGCAAAGTGTGCAAAAGCGAAGGCAGGATAAATTCAGAAATTGTAACTTTGCTTGCTTATACAAGAGAAAGCGGTTGAATAAAGATAAGTGGAAATAAAGTTTTTTTAGTAATGGAGTTAAGTCTAAAAATTTTTAATAGCCAAAAGTCGTAATTCACGATTTTCTTTTTGTTTTTTGCTTTCGCATTTAATTCTCATGTTCACTTTATCCACGTTTTCCATTTCAGTTAGATTATGCATCAATATTATCATCCTTTCTCACTTAGACTTATTCATTAGAACCTTTTGTTTGTCTTATGGGCAAAGCCAGGTTTTTTTGGGTATTATTCCCTTCTTTATCACTCTCTTCATTCAAATGTTGAGTATTAGCCTCTCTAAGAAAAATTATTGAGAATAAAACTTCTTCCACTGTAATGAATATTCTGCTACATCTTATCTTCAAAAATTGTCATAATTATGGATATGAGCTTATACTTCGTTGGTATAAATTTTGGATTGATATTTTTACACTGTGGTATATAATTTTGGGCGACATATGAAATCCAATTTGATTGCAGAATAAATATTTCCTTGCAAATTCTCTCAAAAAGTTTTAATGCTAAAGGTTACTAGTTGATTAAGGTTCGTACGGCTCTTGTAATAAGCTAACAGGCGCGTTAAATAATGCTTTGCATGATTGTAGTTGTAGCATGCAGCCCCTCTTGGGCCTTTGCTTCTTGTATGCAGCACCAAAGCTTTCTCGGTCCATCGACTGCATCCTCCGATTCCGAAATTCAAGTGGCGTACTGTTATCTTCGTCAACCGGGTCAGACCAGCATTATCTCGGTTTTTGTACTGATATGTGCCTTTCAATTTTCCCGGCGATTACATTTCTAGGTAGCCGGTCTTTGTACAGTCACTGAACACAGCTAGTTCATTGCAGTTTCCGCAGCTCAATGATTGTGAAGACCTCTGGCTCGTCAAAAAGTTCACATAACTCATAAATGTAGCGTGTTCGCTATTGTTCTCATTCCTTTTCAGCTCCGACTTTTCACCTTTTAAAAGCGTTTAATGTACAAGCGAATGCTTCCGTAAGAGCGCATATTTGTCTATAGCGTGCGCCTTATCATAAATTTATATACATCAAGTTTTGTTTTCATTTGTATGCAGCTGGCCTATAAAATTAACAAATCTGAGTAGCATGATGTGTATGGGAGCTGAATTTTCGTTTGGTTTCTCTTTCATTGCTGCCGCGTTTCTCTATTTTGTCTTCTGGATACATAATCTCGTTGAAATTCTTCATATCTCATCCATTGAAAGCTATTTCACACCTGGTCGATGGCGTTTTTGTTGTTTGCACCATGATATTAGCATTGGACTCATTGATGTGTGACCCTACCTACTTTGCTTTATGGTGCAATTTTAGCAAGGTTTTTTTAGTTTATTAAAAGGATCGTGACAGATTATTTATGTCATTGACGTAAACCATAATTTGATTCATTTTATACAGCAGCGTACCTCGAGTATCACTTCAAACTTTTGGTTGCACACATTCTAGAGCTATATTAAATGGCAGTTAAATCAGCTTATCTCCTTGCTTCATTTCGATTCTTTTATTAAAGGCTTCAAATAATTGATTATTTATTCTGACTCACTTTAGCGCGACAAAGTAATTTACTGGGGTGTCAAATAACGCATGATTTTTGGAGTCTTATAAAAAAAATGTTTACTATGACCTATTAGTTGTGTGACATTTCTGTCCGTCCGTCCATCTGTCCGTGTGTCACAGTAAGTTTTCTAAGAAACTATAGAAGCAAGAAATCTCAAACTTTACGGAAAGGTCAGAATTGGTGGTCAGTAAAAGCTCAGGTCTTTTCAAAATTTTTTAGGGGGACACCCCTAAAAATGCTGACGTGGCCCTTAGATTTTTTTTTCCATCAAATGTACTCGAGTAGAACTGTTAGCTTTTGGAATAAATAAGTCATTTTATGGATCAGGGGGTCCAGGGGGGAGCAAAATATACAAAAAATGTTTGTGCCCCCCTCGCAGTTGGAGACTTTTGAACCGAAAAATTTGAAAAAAATAAAGGAGGTAGGTGTTCATGATTATGTTAGAGTAGCAAATACCTCAGAAATCAAGACTCACTCAACTTTGTTAATTATGACTTGTCAATATGACGTTTTGTTATAGTCAAGTCTAAAGCACTTTATTCAATACTAATCGTTATAAATTTTAAAAGAATATAAAGCAAATTCCAAACAATAATAATACGAAAACTTAATGGCCCAACGGCTCTGTAAATTTATACGCTATCAGTTAAACACTTTTGTAAAAAAAATAAAACTACAGCAAATTTAAACTAATTCAGATTATTACATATTGAATGGTTTGATTGGAAAAAGGAGCAAAAAAAACCAACCAAAACTATTCCAAAATCATTTATAATTTTAATACAACCGTGAACTTTTAACCTACATCTAAAACGTAATAACCTAATTCTAAGGAAATTCAATCAAAAACTTTATCTTATATTTAAAAAATTGCTATCGCAATGTTCCTTGCCTAACCGAAAATCCAAGGGTTTTTACTCACAGTTACCGATCTTGCGATATGATTCCGAAGAAGTTACAATATGGAGATATCGACTCTTGTCACTTCAGCAGTTTGATAAATTCTTCTTTTCGATATATAATGATTCCAATCCATCCCAGACTTTCTGTACAAACCAATACATGCACGAAGACATTACCTTCCGAAAACTCTTAATTTTTCCATAGTACTAGCACTCTGGTTGTACCAGATCTGACATCCATATGTCATAACTGGTCCAAACAGGGTCTTGTAACAGATAACTTTGACCTGTTGATCAATGCATGTGGAATGAAAGAGTCTTCGTAGGGCCATGATTATTTTTTGTGCCTTACTGAGCTTGATTTTTATATGTTCAGTATAGTACAGATACTGATCGAGATGAATACCGAGGTATCAAACATAGAATTTATGTGGAACCCGTTCTGAACTACCCTCGCCAGCCATGATGTAGAAATCCTTCCAATTACGTTTCAGGGCTTGACTGAACCCCTACAGCGCTGTCCGAAACAAAATTGTTTCGCACTTCTGCGCATTGATTTTCATTTGCCAATTGTCAGTGTACAACTGCACATCATTGAACATTTCTTGAAGATTGTTCTGATCTATTGTAGCTTTTCGGTCTGCCGTATAGATGATCAGATTATCAGCAAACGCTACCAATGATCGCGTTGGCGAGACGTTAAAATCAAAGCCGTTCAATAGCTTGCGAATGA